>OW121793.1:3915000-4515000 GCA_933228885.1 Leistus spinibarbis
CTCTGGGTGTTTCGATTTTATTTCTGCAATAATATAATAATTATTGAATTTAATTTTAGATATGTAAAACGTTTAATGGAACGAAATGAGGCACAGTTAGTAGCGTATTATGCGGCTACACTCGGACAGCACCAACAAGTACAACTATATGCGTCGTTTTTGGAACGAATTACAGATAACGAAGAACGCCAACAAGCATTGAGTTATGGCGAAGATGCTGGACTAAATATTAAATCGATTACTAAACAAGTTGTTGAAAATATAAGAAATCAACCAGAGCCATTTGATGAATATAAAAAGTTACAGGTATATTTATTCCAGATTTATTTACTGAAGCACAATAAATTTTATTGTGAATAATTTTAAGATCAAATATTGGTTTTGTGTACATTCACTTTGAATCAATTTCAAAATTTCAAGTTTGCAGACTCAAAATATTTAAATGACTAATTAGAAATTGTATACTGTGGGATTTGGTCTAATCTATTAAAATAGATCCAATAATGGTTACATTTCCATTTTATTTCCAGAGAACCATGACTGATAAAGATCAGGTAAAAACTGATGCTTTAGATTGGGTTTTGTTTTACCCGGAACAAATATCTGATGCAATCATACAATGCAATGCGCTTATTTCAAACTTCCTAACTCTTGGCCGGGTAGACGCAGCCAAAGCAGCATTCAGTAAAATCCCCCCGAACGCAATGGATACCTTACTGTCCAAACCGGACGAAGAAATACCCGAACCAGTACAGAAATGCATCAAAGAGCATCTTTCGTACAAAGCGTATTTGGACGCGCACGAATCGTTCAATGAATGGTTCAAATATTTCCATCATTCCAAGCCATTAGTGCCAGCCATATTGCCAGAAAATGCTACATTTACTGAAAAAGTAGCACACGAACACCGAGTGTCACAGCATAAGGCAGAAACTGAAAGATGGAAGTTGTCAGTGGCGCATTTGGCGAAAACAGCGAAGACGAAATTGTATAATGTACTGTTGTTCCCGGATGGAGGCTGGTTGAATGGAACTGATAATGTTCAGCATTTGCGTGCTAGCTGTATTCCTGAAATTGTCATATTGCTGTATTCGGTGCTTTCGGAAAGTGGAGAACATACAGAATGTATTCAACTTGCTGATATTTTAACTTCTGAGAAGTACCAACTTTACAAGGTATTTGTCCTCATTTAACTTTTGCTTTGACATATATTATACCGGCCCTTCGTAATATTAAATTTAACTTCCAAAAACAAGAATCGAATCACCGACTGATATTGCTCTTCTGAAATATGCGGATACTCCCGCTTTCACACGCGGTCAAAACAAAACTACGAGTCCGATTCGGCTGAAATTTTAACAGTAGCCGTCTAAGATAATGTACTATACAATAGGTTATGTCTCTAGCGACAGTGGCGCCATAGGCCGGTGAGGCTAAGTACTTGTCGGACAGCCCTCGTTGCCCAGAAATGAGGTGGCAAATAACTATTTTTCAAACATTCACACTCTTCCTCCATTCAACTCAATTGGTATACATTTCATGTGTTTCATTTTTATTCCGTTTGATCATGATTTCTTATTCAAAAATATTATAGTAATATAATATTAAATAATTTCCTTTTTTAGGTCTACGGTAAAGAACAACTTGAAGATATACTGAAAAAGTTTTTCGAGAGCTCAATCGTATTGTTAGATGAGAAAAAGGATATGTGGGGAAATTACTCTTCCGCTTAATGCATTTTGTACTAATATTTTAAAAAGTCGAAACATGTTTTTTATAATGCGTTTAATTAATGTATAAGAATACTAATTCATAATAAAAATAAAATCTTTTAAAATCAACCTTATGTAATTTACATTTCATTATTTATTTTTTCGACACAATAATTCAATTCTTATATATTTGTAGAGGCGCTTCACATAGTAACTCGTGGTAATATTCTACCTGTAACGCTGTTTCTTACGGCTATTTACAGGAACCACAGCACTAATCGGGCGTTTGGTGTACTCATGAATTTTTATTTTCTTATATAGACAGTATAGAGATCATGAAAACATATCTGGAGAGAGCGGCAATCGACTTTCTTTTACGCAGTTTTCACTAGATATAGATATATATATATATATATATATATATATATATATATATATATATATATATATATCCCAAACTAACCAATACTCTACAGAAATATTCTGAAATGTAATTTATCTATTTGAGTCTATTTTGTTTTCCTGTCAAAATAGCAGATGATCCGATTTTATAAACTACATGCGAATCCATGGCAACGTAAACAAGATATTTATAATGTTTCGTAGCATTTTTCTCGCTACTGGTACATTTATTGAAGAAATGTTTCAAACAAAAGTTGTGCGAAATATTAATATCTTTCATTATGAACATAACTATTGTTGCCGTAATTGTTGCCGTTCTAGTGATATTGGAGATAGAACAAGAAATGTATAGAGTAAACATGCACTTCCGCTTTGAATATTCTTCTCAAAAATAGGAGGTGCACATCTAGGGCATATACAAGTCTTAAGTTTGAAGTTTCATAACTTTACATTCGACAGATTTGGCACTAGAGCGTTCACAGACACACACACAGACGACATTTCCAAAATAGTCACATTCGATTCAGGGAAGGTCAAAACATGTATATCCGTTTCCATAGCAACCACATATCACATTCACAGTTTTTACAATCAGAAATATTTTCCTATTAGTTTTCATAGCTATAAAATATTTCGCGTGTATTTGTATCAATTTGTATAAGAAATTCTTGTGCTGTCTACAATAGATATTTTCTCTTTGATATATCGCTTTTATTCACTTATCTATAAACGATCAAAATTGCTCAATCATATGGAACAAAAATATTTTAGTGCTGCATGAATCGTATAATTAACAATGGCAACTCGGAAAACGTACAATTTACTTAAAAATAGTTGTTATATATTTACGTTTCCCTAGTTAAACTACATATTGATTTTGTTTCAGAGCAATTGTAGGTTGAATTTAAAACAAAATAAAGCATAATAAATACAAATAGCTAAAGGACTAGATACTCAAGTGAAAGCCACCCCAGTTTAATTTAAATAGGAATTTACATCTTGTACAGCTGGTCTAAACGTGCAAGTCAGTACTACAGTGCAGTTTATAAACATACATTACATTTAGTATATAAACGAGTTTCAAGTGTGACGTGTTTGTGTAAGTGCTCAATTAAAATATAGGTTTTATAAATATTTTTTTTAAATATGCATTTGTTTGTAACTAAACGTTATATTTTTATTAATTTTCTACATTTGAATGTATATTTGGGTAACTACTAAAGTTATTATTTTCAAAAGTATGAGGTTTTCTTTCGGGTATTAAGTTTAGAGTATTTTTATTTATCACCAACAGTTTTGGGCGATGACAGACACTCAGATATCAGTTCGAAATTAGTCAAAATCGATTCAGAAAGGGGCAAAACGTGTATTTACGTTAAAACCTCAAGCCCGTGATATCACAATACTTCCTTATATAAATTCGTATAAGAAAGTAAAAATGTGTTCACCCACATTTATAAAATTTCCATAATCAAACAGCCATATATTGTCTAGTCGTGCCGCTGCATAAATATATTTTGTTACTGCTATATATGTAATGTATTAAAAGGACAAAGCAAAGTAGTATGATCATGATTACTATTCTGAATTCGAGGAATCACATACATTGCGTTGTATTTTTATATAAAAAGTTCGTTTATCTGCTGTGAAGTTTTTCTATTTCTTTGGAGTTGCTGGCTTTTCAAATTCATATATGGCAATTTTTTCACTTACGTAGCATTATAATAGGAATTTCGTCTAGTTTTAAATAATCGGCAACTTTCATTGTTTTGCAAACCGTTATATAACCGAGATATATTTTGTTAAAGTTTTACTAAAGAAAGTTTGCCGATATATATATATATATATATATATATATATATATATATATATATATATATATATATAAATGTAGGATACAAATATCGTAGCATTCCAATACATAGTCATATATTATGAAACAAAACCTTATATGCCAATAGGCACATTAAAATATGGGAAAATAGTTTCTATGTGTAGACTATTCAAATATATAATGGACAATTGAAATTTGAATCACGCTTAGCTCAGGTGAAATACAAAAAAGAATTAAAAGATATATAACATTTATCATATTGATCAGTTGATTATTCATGTTAGATGATCTGATTTATTTCAGTTTCATTGATATTTAAATGATTTTTCTCGTTTAAAAAAGTGTTTGTGATATCAGCGGGCAAAATCTTGGACCCTTCCGGTTATACCATCGCCCGGTGTTCCCTGCTGGCTTACGTAGATATTTCGCATTGTACCCCTGAACTCTGATTTGCTACTTCATGTGTTATCTCCTCACACCCAGATATTTGCGTTCTATTGGTTTCACACGCTTTGGTTGGGTTAGGTTAGGTTAGGTATTGTAGTATTCAGTTATATCCTTTTCATTATTCCAAGGTTATCTAAATACATGAAATAGCAACGTGCTGTGGTATAACAGAAAATGTACGAATTCTTATTTTGAAAACGTCCTTATAAAAGTTATATTACGAAATGTATAGTTGAAAACTAAACCATACTAGTAGAAATTATTTAAAAATAAATAGAACGTAAATTAATTTAAGAATAAAAGAGCCAACACAGAATTTTTTTTTACGTTGAATGTAATATTTATTACAAAAAGCACTTGTACTGGTTTATTTCTGATCTTCTCAAGTATGAGAGAAATAGAGGAATATCAATTTGATATTTTATTTACCGCAGAATATTGCATTTGCTTTTCACTCTACATGCAAATGTAACACGCGTAGCGACTGTTTGATTGATTGATAACACCAGTGATACAGGATATATGTATAAATCTGTTACAGATCATTGAATTTTAATGCATTTACGTTATGTGAACCATGACTACAATTTCGATTCCAGTAACTAATGTGCGTTATATTGTTTAAATAACATAAACTCTCTCATTCATACGTAATATAATGATAATAGTGATTGTTAATTTAATAAAGACCAAAATTGCTAGAACACTTTAATGCACTTCATGCGCGAGAGGGTTGGACAATAATACTACTCACAAATCATAATGCAAATAATATCATAATTCATTTTCAATCACATGAATCTCAATTAGTCTTGAAGGAGTGTTTTTCTAAGAAGAATATTTCGATTGGATTCTTTCGCTCAATGAATAACAAATAAACGATAAAAGTCGATAAAAGAAGTAATATTACTAATGTCAAAAAGGTACTACAATTTAAATATGGTTTTGTTTTACTGTAAATAATATTTTTCAATATAATAGATGTATTCATTCGTATAATTACTTGTTATTATTTTCAAAATTCGAATTCATGTTGACTAGTTCGTTATGCATGGTAATGGTTGTCATGTTAACTTATGAAATTAATATATACTCTGGCAATAATTATTCACAATATATGCAGTACATTATTAAAAATGTGCAAATACTTTTCATATATTCTTAAAAAACATACACGTTTAATGACATAATCGAATTTAAAAAGTTTATTTATATAAGATTAAATATAGGTATTATAAAATCGAGTGGAATATAATATATTTTGTACTCAACCCGAAGTAATGTGCCAAAAATATGATTGAACAGCGATTGACGTATGTTTTGGTTGGTTTTGACTTGATGAATGGATATTTTAATGAAACATATGTAAACATCAGTAGCAACAAACTATTGACATATTAATAATAATGATGCATCATTAGATGTGTATATTGAAAACCTTACCACGCCTGAAAATGTGTCACTCAATCTTATCTTTTATTTTCCGGGTATTTTCTCGTTTTCCTCATTTCTCCTGTACTTATCCTGTCTCATTTTCTGTCCTATTATCTCACTTTTCTTCGCTTGTTGCTCAACGTTGATATGTTAACCCTCCGTTTGTTGTTTTCTGCTCTATCGAATTGGAACAAATCTTCGGAAATCAATTAGTTCAAATGAATTGAACACCATAGTGTACAATCTAGAGATACTGAAAATTATTAAATTCTGGATTCTCGCGTAATGTGTTTTCTGTTATTCGTCTACATAAAGTAAATTGGAATTAGAAACAAGCATTGGTAATGCCTTCAGCTCGCCGAATAATCAATTTGGTGGAATAATTTTCTTTTAAATGTATCTTTATACGTAAGTATTGTGATCATGGAAAATTTCAAACTCGAGATTTTAACGGAAATACACATTTTGACTACCTCTTAATAGAATCTTATTATTTTCGAAAGAATATCTGTATGTGTGTGAGCTGAGCCCGTTGAATGGATAATTATGAATTCTTAAACTTAATATTTGTATATGCCCCGGAAGAAAGTCTCCTATTTTTGAAAACAATATCTAATAGATAGTAGAAATATATGAAAATCGAGTAAACATTACTCCAGTTTTTAAATGAAAATCTATTTTTGTAGAGATAATCCAGACATATTTATAAACATTTTTCTAAACCCAATCATCAAATTAGATACATTTAACCGAATAAACTTAATTATTAATGGATGAAAGAGATAATAAATTCATATTAGTTAGGGATTTCCAATCATATTCTAATCACAAACGATCCGAGTTTTAATGTCATCAGCATTACGTTTCGAAAGTCATCTAGTGCTAGTCATTATTTTTAGCATGTCGTACGAAATACAAATGAGCTAAAGCATTCAGTCGTGTATTTGTAATATTTTCAGACCCCTTAATAAAAAGCTGTGAATCCAAATATATATATAACAATATAAAAATATAGATTTCTACGAAATTGACTATACGCCGAGCTGAAGGCATTGGTGCCTGTGCCTTTATTTATATTTTATTTATAGAATATATCTTTTCCCTAAGTTATTCATTCTGAATGGAGTCTTAAATATTTTGTTTAGAAATAGGAAAATAGGTCGTCAAACTGAAGTCAAGAATTTTATAAGTTTTGAAAACCTCTTAAAACTAACTGCATCAGAAGAAGCGCTATGAATAAATCTATAAAATATCGAAGTGTTGCCTAGCAAAATTGATATAAAAGTATCGTAAGTTCGGATTATCTGTAACACTATGAAAATTGTAAATGCAATTTTAGATTTTCAATAATATCTATAAATGGATGGAGAAACGAAACACATGAGGTCAAAAGTCGATTAGATCTTTGAAAAGTATATATAAATTAATAATATCGTAACAGATCATAACGTTCACAAGAATTTTCTACACATTTGTATAATTTAATAATCTAACGTGCCCGGCACTAAACTTTCTTGTACGTACATACAAAAATTACGTTTTAATATTTTGTATTGTATTTATATTATTTTATTACAAAACTATAAAAGACTTGAAAAATTGCTGACAAATTTAAAATTTCATTAATAATACAGAATTGAATGCAAGAAATATTTTAAATAATATATGTATTATTTAATTAAACAATAATTCCTCGAATAGTATCTTTTTTGAAATACTTCAACTGTATTTATGTTCAAGTAGTTTGGCATAACTTTGTTTAATATTACAAGGTTTAGCAGCGTTCAAGTTGAATAATTTGTGGTTTATCTAATTACTATGCACACATCGGTAAAGTAGAAATGATAATAACACTGCGGACATAATATAATTTGCGTGTAGATTCTGCAAACGACAATTTGAGTAGATTATATCCTCTTACATGAACGCGAGTGCCAAAATAGTATCATAAATTCTATGAAAATTTACTTGGTGTCCCTCCTTCGAGTTCTATCTTAATTGGCCATCTGCAATCCGTAATTCTGACTACATCCCGAAATAATAGAAGAGGTATACCCTAAAATCCCTTCTTATATATTAGATATGTTTTCTTATTTTGGTCTCGTTCACAGCAAATACCAATGCGGTAATAATATACATGATTTTGTGTTAACCTTTGAGTGGCAATGTAAAAAAATCGACACAAATGGATGATGTTGAAAGTTTCTTTTTTGCTGCAGATTACGTTGAAGATAACGTGTACTGGTTGAATACAACAAATTATCTTGGCAAACATTGCAAAAACAGTTATCAGCGTTTTTATTATTTCATCTTTCTAAGTCACATCAAGAATAATATTCCCATCATTATTTTATATAAGTTTTATGAGCAGTCACACCTCGACAATATTTTTTGTATTAAACATAAGTCTTCATAACTAAAATAATTATTTTGTTTAACTTAATGCTAAGTTTTAAAACGCTTATTAATAGTACTATTATAATTTTGTGTAAAGAAATGTTTGATACAATGTTTATACTTATTTTAAATGTTAACTGTGGACCTTGGGGGGAAATCTTGGGTTTAAATTAAATATTACATTTGAATATATTGATTAAGTAATCTGGTTTTTATATTGAAGAAATAGTATTGGATAACGTGAAAATTATAAGCTAAATGGTACAATTTCAGAATATTACTGTGGAGTATAGGTTGGTGTGACAGTTTATTTGAAATATGTATTTTTAGTGAAAACTATGTATATGAAATTCGAGTGCAGATACCTCCACATTTGTTATTTATATACATAAGACTTATATGAAATTCCAGCCTACTACTAATATTTAGATTATCATATGAGAGTTTTTTGAATATATGAATTTGATATTTGCTTAAAAATTGTTTACCAACAACGTATTTTGCATCGAAAGTGGTGTGATCAACCTCATCTATAGTACACGTATATTTATATTTACATGCAAATAAATGTGATATGCTTATAGAAATAGGGTCCATCGTTCACTATTCTATTTTACATGATGTCTTGTATTCATAACATCCATTTTTAAGGCTATATCATAAATTGGAAACTATTACGAAGCAATGTTTTCAGAAACTGTATCCATGAATAATAATTTGCCCATTCAAAAAATGAATTTTGAATCGAACAAAAAATATCATTATAGAACCAAATTCTATGACTCTATGGCTTTATTTTCTATTTCACTAAAACTTGTCACTAGAATGTCAGATTATCTCTGCATGTTCCTAGGTGCTAACCAGGCGTCGCACACTGACATCGATTACAGCGATTACCTATCTACGTTATGCACCGATATATTTAGAAAACGTTTGTGTATAAATTATTACTTCGTACAAGTCTTAAGAAAATAAATTGATTAATTTTTCTTATGGTAAATCTCATATCAACAAATGTAGTCTCAAGCCATAGATATTAATATATTGCCAGAATGCTTTAAATTCTCATTTAATTTCTGCTTATTGAAATAGTTTTCGTACCTGAAGTATCAAAGACATAAATTAAATACGGTCAAAGAACATGGACTATAGATGCTAAATTTAATATATAACGTATAGAAGACATTCGTATATATCTTAAACAGTCAAAAGGGCCAATTATGTGCGTAGTATACAGTGAAACATAAAAGCTAGGTATACAAACATCCCAAAGGTACACTACTGCTCTTTTTGAAGTGCCAAGAACATCATTCTGTAGAAGTGTTGACAGGAGACCCAACAACGTAGCAACCAGTGACTTGTGAAACCATGGTTATATAAAAAGGAGATTAAATTTGCTCAATGTAATAAGCATAAGTAAGCTGGCACATAGAATTCATGGGTGAGCTTAATTTGTTTGGGTTCATCCGAAAAGAAATCGTTTCAAGAAGATAATTCAACCAAATGAAATCAAAGTGAACTGACATGAAAAATCAACTTTTTTATATGCTGATTTTAGGATATTTTGCAGAAGTCTAAGCTTTATTTTCTACTCGTTATTTCCACAGTAAAAATATACGAACCATTTTCTTCTTATTCGTAAAAATTTACATTATTTAACTTCTATAGTATATTCAAGAAATCCGGAGTGGCATTCACTCCTTCCACTATTTGTATTTATAATAATGCTTTATTTAATTTTGAATTCACCGTACCATTACTATAAAACATATCCAAGTTGTACTGAAACTAGGGAAACGGAAGTTTAAAATAACCATTTTCAAAAGTGATTCTTTAGGAAATGGTATGTTTTTCGAAAAATCCTTTTTAAAATAAAAGTTACTAGTTATTTTCATTTATTTAACAATTTAGATAATCACTTCTTCTCCAACTATGCCGTTTCCGAGATATGAAAATGTAGCTGTAACTTCCGGCTAAGTTATAGTTTCCAAAAATTTCGAGTTTGATTTGATTTCGTCCGAAAAAATTAAAACCTATGCAATATTCGGTCATGTGTTTAAAACATTATCGGAATCAAAAATTTGTTGGACAGAAATTCGTTTCTACTACTCTGAAGGTACCGGAGCGATTCTCACCAAATTTGCTACACATATTATTTGGTAACTCATTTGAATCCGCAAGCAGTTTAAATTTAATCGCCTGTATAACTCCTGAGTTATAGGGCCCCAAAATGCAGAGCCTTCCTTAATGCCTTAGAATGATTATTAAAACACTCAAAATTTCTACAAAGAATTCTAAGATATATCTACAAGATTTTTGCATATTACTAACCCAAAGGCCATAATATATTATTAAAAACTACAATAATAAATTTTAAAATATGCACTAAAATAGTATATTTTTTATTATATCAAAATAATCTACAAAAAATTGTAAGACATTAGATTTCTATAACATTTTTTCAAATTGTTAACCAATAAGCCATAATTATTAAAAGCAATAATTTTTTAATTAAAAAAATTCGCTGCTCGCATCGCATTTATTACTTATATAGCGAGCTGGACGCATAGGTATTTTGTACCTAAGCTTGTTTAATAATTTATTTTCCGAAAATAATTAATAATGGATCGTCACAAAACGAGCTGGTAATAGAAGTGCTTGCACCAATATTTATCCTTGTGCATTTAAACTAGAAATAAAATGTGACTACATTTTCATAAAATATATTTAAATGCATATACCGTAGTTCGATTTCATCTTGTCCAGGTTGTCTATTTTCCATTAAAAGAACCGATACGATGGAACAGGTTTCTTAGCTACGGCAACATGCTCTTGCGGATATTTTCCGTCGTATCCGTTGTTTATTCTGCCTTTATCCTCCCACAGAGAATAGACAGCTTGGACAGGTTTCAAGCGGCATAGTCGCATATTGACCCTGCAGCAATATATTGGAAACACGAGTTCGGTGTTCAAATATCATTATATTTCTTACAGATTTTGTTAATATTAAAGTCAAGTCACATAGTCAGAATATATTGGGTATTTTGAAATTGAAATAAATTGAATATTTGTTTAACAGTGAGTGAAATTTGGTTGAATTAACAAACAATTATTATTTGTAAAATATTTTATATATTATAAGGATTTGCATTGAATGTTAAATTGATATAATAAATGATTTCAACATTACGGTAAAAACTAAATAAACTTCAAGTGCTACTTAGTGTGTCATCAAAACAAAATGGACAAGGAGCATCACAAACTTCAGCACTGCAGCAGTGGTATAGGAGAGGATGATGAAAAAGTATTGGTGAGTTTAATCATTTACTCTACATGATTTTATTTTGTTGAATGTCAACACTTTGTAAATATTACAGCAAATGATATACATATGTCAAACTGGCATGTGCAATGTTATGTAAAGTTATTTTTCACGTTGTATTTATTTTTAACATGTATGTGAAAAATATAAATAACCAGCATTGAGTTTATTTATTAAAGCTCAATCGAATAATTTATCGAAATTATATTTGTCAAAATATTCTCGACGCTTTCAAACTGTTACAAATTTAGTGAAAAAGGTAATCCTTTTGACGTTATGAATCAATTTATTTCAAACATAAATATATAAATGTAATAGTCAATAAATGCAATTTTTAACAATGTTAACAGATTGTTAGCAAAAGTTTGCTACTCGTGTATTCAAAATAATGAATATGGTAGAAACAAAACCATATTTATAATCAGTTTAACCTGATCCTACATAGCATCATATAAATTGCTCGTGCATTAATCCTAAATATGTGTACCGAGAACTTATAAAGCTTTGAGCAATTTCCCCTTGAGTTCCATCGTCAAATCGTTCCGTTGTTAGTTCATACTTTGTAAATTATTTCAAACACTCGCGTTCGCTCGTACTGCTCAACAATATGTTAGACTCTAATCGTTGGACTTTAAAGTACGTACTTAATCATGCGACTTCACATAATCGACCAGCTATCACTGGAATCTCGTATTTGTCTAAGTTTTAATCTAAGGTATTTCGATGTAAAATACTTTGACGGTAAATAAATACAAATTATCCAATGGAACTTCCTGAAATCATCAATACAATTTGTACGTATTCTATAAGATTTATATGATATAGAATTGTCTATGGGTGTCCCATTTTTTGAGTAATATAGTTAACAATACAAAATTTACTTTGCTATGTGTTTAAATACCCGGTTATCAGAATTTTCAAATGTCCTTACCAGTTAAATTTGATAATGGATATATCCGGAAATCAGGATACGTTCGGATTTCCCGATATTTAGATATCCGAAAATCCGGATACGTTTCTAATTGTTTTGATGTTTTTTATTTTTATAAAAAATACAGTGCTTTTTAAAAGTTTTTAAATGATTGTAAAATAGTTGTAATTTAATGATTTTAACAACACATTTTGCTACTTATGAAATTCAATTTAAAATGAACAAAGTCACGTCTGTAAGCTAAATCATTTTGTTATGGAATTAGGTGCTTTGAAGTTACGAAAGGTTCATTTATTTTAATGTTGTATGAGCGTGAATAATTCATAAGATAGGACATTGGGTGTACGGTAAATTGTTAGTTCTCCAGTTATTTATTATGTGATTGTGTTGTTATAAAACACATCTACAAGTAAAGGACCTCATCTACTTTATTCTTGTCTTACTTACTTGTGGTTGTCATTCCTTACACTTCGTTTAATTTTCTTTGTTTAACTGCTCTTATGCTTTTTCTTACGACTTCTTTCTTTTCCCTTGATTGTAATTCAGCTTTAACTTCTCTCCATCTCAGATATAATCTCAAGTTTTCCGAGATCTGCCTTTATTATTTCGTATTGCCATGCGTAAATTACAATATGTTCAGCCATGTTCTTTGGCCGCTGTATTCTTTCCTTTTTTATTTATTTTTCTTTATCGTCTTTCATCTTCTCTTTTTTGTTTGGTTTTACGATTTATATACTTGGACAGTTTCTTTAATTTTTTCATCTTCGTATCGATCTCACAAATATTTTACAAGAAAATTTCTATCGTACATTTTTTTATGCTCCAACACATTTGTCAAGATCAAACAAAATCTCTGACGTGTTAATAAATTAATCTACGATTCGTCATGTTTTTTACGCTAAATATACACATATTTCACAGAAAGTTTTATCTGTGTAGATTGTAGTAATAGAGATTATTATATTACAGTGATTGACAAAAGTTACTATTTGTTTCTATTGTTGTGGTTCTTGGTCCTTCCTTACTTTTTCATAATTACGATTTTTGTGCATCATTGTTAACAAATCTTCAACCCAAACCAATACTGAAGTTTTACCCATGACTGCAATACGGGGTCTAGAAGTATATTAAGACACATTTTGTACGATTTTTAATTGGTTAGTCGATGTTAATAAAACTTGTTATTCTATAAATAAAAATATCTATCGATTTCGATTTCTTTTTTAATATTTCACTATAATATTCCGATGTTTAGACTAAATAATTTATGTTAAGTGATTCTCAAATATTGTATATATTCTATGTAATGATTGCCATACCATTATTATGAATATAATATTTTTATTATTATTATTATTTTTTTATTAATTTACTGTGTATTATCAGAATATCAGTTTGACTATTTATTTATTTATTGACATCAATTACTTTCTTATACGAATGTATATATGGAATCACGAAAGAAAACGAACTCGAGTTTTTAACAGAAATATACGTTTTGTGCTATCTTTGAATTGTTTCTGACTATTTTCGAAATAGTATCTGTCTGTGTGCCTGTGTGATCGTTCTACAGCCAAACATGTTCATGATAAAGTTATATTTTTTTTAAATAAATACCTGCTAAGGATCTAGCGGAAAACTTCCTTGTTTGAAAACAATATATTATCTTAACCGGGAGTAATGGATTACTCTAGCTACTTTTTCAATATCGATTAAACAGCATGAGTAAAGAGAAAAGATTAGAAAATTTCTAGCAATTATTGTTTAAATAGTCTTTTACATTTACGTTTCCATAGTTATACATATTTTAATGGTTTTAGAATCAATTTAAAACAAAATAAAGTAATATTATAAATATAAATTAGTGGTAGTATAAGAAAATCGAGTGCAGCTCACTCCAGCTTTTTTTATAATAATTTTATTTATTTCTAATTAATCATTTTTGTTTTATTGTAAAGGTATTTGTTATCGAATAATTACATGTTTGCTCTATATATTTATTAAATGCTTTTGTAGACAAGTGGAAAAGCATTTTTTTCTTTCAACGCAAACTTGTTTTAGCTATTTATCAAACTGTTCAGCAAAGTATGTATTACACGATATAATAATATAAGTTGATTAGCTATAATAAACCATTTGCGTTCCGCGTTTTTGGTATCCATATTAAATTATCCTTAAATTGAAGTTTACCAGATAGTGATGTGCGATTATCAAGTTAAACATTTTAAGTAATGGCCCTGCCGTTGACTTCTCTGCTATTATCTCCGTATTTGGTGGAAGAGTAATTGACAAAAAGTGCAGAAAACCTTGTAAGAACGACTGCGTCTCGCTCCAGCTATAGATATACGTACGTAGCTCAGATGAAAAAGGTTTTTCAGATCTCTAATAGTAGTAGTTAGCTAACGTGACCGTACATTGCAAAAACTTTTCGGAAAATTGCTCATCTTGACTGATCAATAATCCCGAGACAATCCTTTTTATCCTGTTCGGCGTGTTTTTCTCTCACGATTTGATTCTTTTTAAAAATTGCTATCAATTACATTCAACTACTTTAACAAAAAAAAAAAAAAACAAAAAATTAAACTAGATCGTTCAAAAAACTCTTACCGATTTTCTATCCGAATTGTCATTGTGGAGAATTCTCATTAATAGTTGTGATATTATACAGACCTTAGTGGCGTCGTTCAAGAAACTAAACTAGTAATAAAAAGAAAAGCTATATATTTAGCGTCTATATCTTATTTATAGAAGCATCGTACACTAGTCTCAAATATGATTTCGCAGATTTGGAACATTCGGATATATTGAAATAGTTTTGTATTTTACGATTATTATATTTCTAAGTTAACCCGTGGACAGAATGTGCCCATATCATATACAGTAAATTTTTCATCGATATAATAATAATGTACATTTTTATAAAACTAAATAATACAAACAATATTAATAATATTTCGTACGCGTTCATTAAAACAGTTTCCATGAATTGAATTATTGATTATTAATTTTAATGAATCAATTACCATTACCATTTTATCTTTACAAAATCAGGATTATAAATTTATTTAAGATTCTGTTGCGTAATTGAATCGATTATTCAATAAATATATATTAAATGACGCTAAACTTTTTTTAAGTTTGCACCAAATATGACAGCAAGCCTGCTCGTCAGACAGATATAAAATATAATTGTTCGGATTCCTCAGTCAGACAAATTCACTTTACGAACGCAAAGAGATCCATCTGACTGCATTTACGAACGTTCGCAGACCGATCCGAACGGTCCGAACTACTTTTCGTAAACGCTTATATAATCCGTTTTTTTACAATTCAAAATATGTTTATATTTAATTTTTGAACGGTCATTTTAACACAAATGCTTATCAGAGAATCACAATTATTAAGAAAATTAAATTCTTAGTATAAAATACACTATTACTTAGCGGAAAATTTCGAATTTTTAATATGTACCATTATTCCTGTCAAATTTAAAATTTCTATGTTGACACAATTCACAAATAGTATATGGAACAAGTCCATAAAAATATACCTTTTCATTTATATTTTAATTTACTTTATTATTTACACAACTCTTTGAGCAATATACAGTCGGCATTTTGATATTTACATATTATATTTATACAGTAGACCGTTTTTTTGCCACGACGTAAGTGAGTATATTTGAAGTAAGTAAGATACATTTCTCCCCCTGTGCCGATCCTACATGTAAACTGCGGGTAGATTTTGTTTATATTTTTTAAATTAACTTTTTAAATGTTGCAAATATTAATAGCTACGAGTAATGTGGATTTTCTTGAAAGTGTTTGGTGTATAGTATTTTAATTCATGGTAATTTCAAAGTTATCAGCTAACCGCTTGCTTAATTCATAAACAACTGTTTTAGTTGCTTCTCTAATAACTTAATTCACTTTGGTTAATACTTAGTTCATTTACTAATAACTGATTTGAATCATGTACGTATATAATGCAAGACGAACCCGACTATTGTATTCCATTTGCTCTGAGAATAACCGCACGACAAATAGTTTGGTTCTCAGATATTCGAATACTGCTACTGAAATCTGTATAATTCCATAATCTATTTGTGGAAATTAGCCAATTGCTATTTGAGCGAGGGTGGCATTGGAATTACAATAATGGCAGATAAAAAATATGTCTACTAACAAATGATGGCATTATATTCTTAGCTATTTACCAAGGTAATTGCAAGTATTTTTCTAGAAAAGTTTGAAAGATTAATTCAGCGTATTTTACTGCTTTTTATAAAATTTACAGTCAAAGTGCTAATTGCCAACTATATCAGACTGCCAAGAAATTGTAAATATAAAATTTTATAGTCAAAGTTTAATTTGTTACATTATGGTTAATGTTGGAAAATATAAGCAACATAACTCGTAAGCCAATATAATATTGTAGTCACATCACGTGTACATCTAATTTTGCAAGAGAAGTTGGTAGTTTCTGACTTTTACGACATGTCATACAGTTTTCATACGCCTTAAGGAAATGAAAATTTTATGTATACGTTTTATGGTTCACATACCCATTGTATTTGTTAGACGCCACCACATGGTGTTTAAATACTTTTAATTCTGTATTATTCTACAGTTTTAATATAAAATAAGCTATTTCCTTATACTTTCAATACACACAGGCTCGCACACACACACGCTCGCACACACACACACGCATATATATATATATATATATATATATATATATATATATATATATATATATAATATTATCATCAACAGTGTTTGCTGTAGAGCGATCACAGACAGTTACGCAACCAGGCACACACACACAGACATCATCTCGAAAATAGTCAGAAACGATTCCGAGAGATTTCGAAAATGCTTGTGATTACTATACTTGCTTTGTAAATACATTTGTATAAGAAAGTAACAAAAGTCAGATGCTGCTTCAGTGTGGGTTGACACATTATTAGGGACATAGGAACATTGAACTCGAATTTCATTTTGAATGAAATGCTCTCTTAAAAAATATAAGCAGCAGACTGTAACTGTAAAGTAAAATGTTAAATTGCATTTGCAAGTTTGAAGTGAATTTATTGCAGACATATATCACTTGGAAACTGTAACACAATGAAAAGAACTAATAATAAAACAAAAGTAATAACAAAAAACAAACAGTAATATATTTTTATTGGTGCCATGAAGCGGTTATTTAGAAAAATACGTTGATCGTAACATGTGTCTTGATAATCTGATAAAAGAAAGTTTCCCCACTGCCTTCCATTTCCGTCTGTTTTCTTCATATCAGCACTGGTTGGTTCGTGCTAGATATTGGCCTTTACTTTGAAGTGACCGTTGCATCACTACGCGAGAAAAAGGCGACAGGCGAAAGAAAGGATGTGATTGAGGTAATTCAGTGGAGTGGCGACATAAGAGGAGCCGAACCGAGCCGCCTCACCGTCACGGAGATAAGTGAATAAACGTAAAAAGATCGCAGGAATTGAACGAAACCTAAGAAATGCCTAACTTTTCTTTCAAAATATGAAACGCGCAAAAGAAGAAAATTGTCTTTTCAAAACAGTTTCGAAACTAAATAAATACAACGGTATACACAAGTTTATTATAACTGAATTAGGCCTTGAACATTTTCGACCATTAACTCCCTTTCATACGAAATTCTTTCGAATATAAAAACGAATACTTTACTATATTCATATATATTCTCAGGATAAAAATGCCAACTTATATAATTAAAAAGAAATTTTGCGAATACAAAAATAAAATTAAGAAATTAAAAACAAAGGACGAATGAAAAACAATGTTTGATAATCTATCAAAAATATACATTGAATCACATCATAAAAAATAATTATACATATATACTATATGTATGTGTAGAATGCTCTATTTTTTTTGTAAAAATACAAACTGACGTTTGGGCAGGAATCGAACCCAAACTACAGTGAAAGTCAAGAATTTTACCTTTACGTGGGGTTATAAAGCTTTTGTATTTAATCAAGAAAAATGTCCTGCAGTAAAATAAGGAGTTAGGTTCTTAAACCTTAACGCTATTATTAAATATAAAGATAAATATATTATTTGAATATAAAATGCCGACTGTTTATTACCTATCGTGCTCTGTAAATAATAAAGTAGATATAGATAGAACATATTAACAATTCGTAATTTACTGGTAAGTAATTGTGTATTTTATACTGAATATTTAATTTTATCATTAATTGGGATTCTCTGTTAAGCATTTGTGTTAAAATTAAAATGACCGATCAAAAAACAAATATAAACATATTTTGTAATTCTATAAGAGTTTACGAAATGTAGTTCGGACCGCTCGGATCGGCTTGTAGACGTTCGAAAATGCAGTCAGGTGGATCTCAACGCGTTCGTAAAGTGGAATTTGATTAATCGGGCCGAGGAATACGAGCATTTTTTTAAAATCTGTTTGACGAGCTTACTATCATATTTTGTGCAAATTTCAAAAATGCTTTGCGTCATATAATATTTTGAATAATGGATTCAATTACAAAATGGAAGCTTAATAATATATAATTTGGATTTTTGAAGAAATAAAATGATAATATTATAGATTCATTGACATTGATGATACATAATAGAATGTACCAATACAATTGATGGAAACTATTAATGCACGCGTTAGAAATATTATTAATATTGTTTGTATTAATTTGTTTTATAAAAATGTACATTATTATTATAACGATGAAGAATGAACTATACATGATATGGGTACGTGCCCACGGGTTAATCTAGTTTATAAAATTTATAAAAAATAAACTGTTCGTCTCGCAACATGAAGTGCGCTTCAATATTTATGTTGAATTGTGGACATAAAGTTTAGTTTACTTTAGAATGTTAAAGACGCAAGTATAATAAGATTCTATTCCAAAAATCCTCCTGCAATTTGTAGCATTATCCGTATGAAATTTACTTAATATCACTGTATTTATGTTGGATTGTGGATGTAAAGTTTAGTATATTTTAGAATGTAACATAACATTCTATGGAATCGTAAAAATAAACACAGAATGACGTGAAATTAATGTCGGTCCATTATTAACTGAAATAAATACTTAACACAGGTTCTTTTTCCTTCTGTGTTGTTTTAGGGTATTTTTTATACACGCACATAATAAATGATCATAAATATTATATTATCATACTGTCATATTCCACTTTCAACAAAAATGTAAGTAAAAAATATGCTCATTTAACAGAAGCAAGGTTTAAAAATGAGTTATAACAGGAGTTACTGGAGCAAATATTTCACGGTAAAAAACAAAAATAAAAACAGAAACAAAACTTAATAAACACGCTATCTCGTAATTACTTCAGATGCTTGGTTTCATTACACCAAAATTACGGAGATCATAAAGTGTATTATGAGATGACAGGACAGATGATATAAAAATGAATGTAAGAGAACTGTTAAAAACAATATAGCTGTATAAAGTATAAACTTAATTCAAATAAATTTAATAGAACTGCAGCAATAAAAAACCTTTATTTATATTGTTTGCAAAATTTGTATGTTGTATTCTTAACTGGATTCTAACATATCCTTCCACCATTCTAAGTACGAAATGATTATTCGAAAAAGTCGTTGTCCATGTAAATAAATGTACTCGCTGTGAATCGCGCGACTGAAGCGACTGGGGCGACTCAAGCGACTCTACTGCTACATGGAGCAGTCTAGTCGCTGGAGTCGCACAACAAGAACGTTTTATCATTGCAACATTTATGAAAAATGGATGATTCACGTTTATGTGAATTGGTAGGACAGTATTTTCTAAAAATCGCTTCATCATTCAATAGATGTCTTTCTACTAAAAATTTCTGTAATTCGTCTGATTCTCTAGTAGTGAAAAGATCACTAGGCCTATTTCTCCATGACTCTAATAACAGCAGTAACTTGTACGCTTCTTCTTCTTCTTCTTCTTCAATATAATAAAGTAAAGCAATAGTGAACTACATGACATGTGCAAATAAACTAAAGTCGCGCGACCCAAGTCGCTTCAGTCGCAGGATTAGTACACGACCTTTAGGTGTTATCCAAAACGGAACGGAGTATCTTCGAAATAGATAAATAATTATCTTCGGCCAAAAAAGTAAAACTGTATTAAACCAAATAATATTTGGTTCAACATTGGTTACGGTTATTAAATGTCTTGTAATAGTGGTTCAGTTTCAGTTACAGTATACACAAATATATCGGTCTTTATACGGTTTTCAGTTACGGTTTCGTCTCGTTTTAATAAAATATTCATATCTGAGAATTGTAAAATGTAAAATGGTCATAATAAAAGAGGCAAATATCTATATAAATTTAATGTTAGTAATAACCAGTTTGAATTTGCATAAATTTGCAAGGAGTTACGAGTTTAATTTCAGCTGTATAAAGTGTGAGTAAGAAATAGTAGTCGTGAATCGGCCAGTCCCAGTGAACTACAGTCAATGTACACATACGTGCACAAAAGATTATATATATATATATATATATATATATATATATATATATATATATATATATATATATATATATATATATATATATATAAACGCATACAAATACACAGACGCAAGTGTAGCAAGATAGACGGGGTCTATAGTGTTGTGCTGCCTTTTAGGATTTATCGTTGGTTTTTATTTTGTTGCTTTACGCGAAGGGATTTTCATTTATCACCGGCCACCTATGGATAAACCAATCCAATATCATTCTTTTTATTTCCGTAAATGTGTTCGGCAGAAATGGCGTGTGAGTGGTTAGTGGCGACGAAATTTAAAACGAGAAATAAAATTTATTGCACCCTTCGCCGTGCTTTAGTTATGTTTGAATTACGGTAACTGAAATAAAGATTTTTACAATCCCATTTTGGGACAAGGGGCTTTTCTAACACCAACGGTGACATAACTTGATTGCTTCATTTTACGATTTAACAGTGGAGTACCTACTATCAATACATTTGAAATAAGAAAACTATTGTTCAAAACGTGTATTTTCGTATAAATCACAACTTTTAAATTTTTCATAATTACAAAATTTTCTTTTAGACTTCGTCCAAGAGTGTAAAAATGTATAATTTTAATTCTGTACATTTTTTAGAGATATGTCAATCATTCAGTCTTAGTTATACAAAAGAATGAACAATGTTAAAAAATTGTTTCATAATTAAATTTTCTATACTTATAGATTGTGCAGAGTTTTCTTTAAAATGCGATTAAGTAAATGTTTTATCACAATAGCGCGTGCTTGTTGTATTTGTAACCTGTTTTAAAGCAAGTGTCATTTCCCACGTTTGCTATTTCCATTGCTCATGTATGCTTTGTACTTTGCGTGCGCGTATGCGTACCATACTTATATACGTTAACTAATTCCTACCTTCGTGTCACATTAATTCATTGTATAAATACGGACCCTATGTTTTGTCGCGAATACGTTTATCGACTTGAAGAGAGATGGCTCTGCTGTTTATATTAAGTTTCTGAGAGGTGTTGCAAGATAATGCATTGCTAATGAATCTATATACTTATAGATCATATGTATTCATATTAATTGATTGGTTTAATAGTGATGATTAGCTCGCCATATAGAATATATAAATAACCTGTTGTTTGGCAGAATCAATAACACCCACGTGTGAAAGGTTTGATGAATTTAAATATAAATTAATCACGTTAAAGGTTGCATTGGGATGGGAAGTTATATGTAAAAATGAAGTTGAATTCGCTCGACTTTCTTATATTTTCACTATCTATATTATATTTTGTGTCAATAACATAATATCGATATGTCTCGTAACCAGGGAAACGCAAAGGTAATAGGGATTTTTCAGTAATGAGCAAATGTTTCGAAAAATTTGCTTAAATTTTAATATCTACATCATTTAAATGTATCACTCATACCGACATATACATAGGTTATTATTTCTCCTCGAAACGGTGTGCGTGAGTAAATGTGTAGGAACAATTAAGATAAATGATGCCTCACGGTGAACTCACAATCAAATAATGGCGAAATTAAGCGGAATATTGCAGCGCTGTTGAAAAGCGGCGTTAACGAGTATAAAACCGTAGTATGAATGAGTGAAACATAAGTCGGCGTCGGACTGTTTAACTTCGATGCAGCTCCTTTTCTGAATTAAGGAAGTGTTGCGCATGTTATAATAAATAAATCATTGCAATTGCTTGCAAACAATATCGCGAAGGCGTAGAGGCAGTCGGCAGTAATTAGATTTCTCCTGTGCGATGCCAAAGCGACCCGACCAAGCGAATCCGGTCCGGAGTGTGCGAGTGGCATGGCGGCGCACAAACAGTTCGCTACGACTGGCACCGCTACAATTACCGACAAATTCTGCCGCCCGCCGCGCCGCGTACGCGTGCCTGCATAATATTTCAAATCCAATTAGGTACGTATTTCGCAACCATCAGCACACATTTATTTATTTAGTGTGGTGTGTGGGCGTCGCGCCACCTCCGTTTCTCGACATTTCGCTCTACTCCCCTAGGTACACTACACACATCTATAAATTATAAGATACACATATCTACAGGCTATTGCGAATTATAACTTTGTACATATTTTAAGAAACACATGGTAGAGACTCATTGATTCAAAGCACGGTAAAAATGACTGTATTTTATATAATAAATTACTATAGCAATTTTAAAATTAATAGTATTTTACATTCTTGTACGTATATAACGAATTATTGTAATCCTGACAATTCTCGTAATCGAGATTTTTACGAAAATACATATTTAAATCATCTCTGAATCGAATATGACTATTTTTGGAATGACTTCGGTGTATGTGTGTGAGTATGTGTATATGTATGTAGGTATGTGTGTGTGTGTGTGTGTGTGTGTGTGTGCGTGCGTGTGGGAACCGAGTCAAAACTGCTGAAGGTAAAATTATGAAACTTAAAACTTGCATATATGATTTTTGGTTAACTATATTTTAACCAGAAGTAACGATTTACTCTTCTTATTTTTTAATATTTCAAAAACAGCACAAGTTAGAGAAAAAATGAATCATACAAAAGTTGAGAATATGAAAATTTCTAGCAACTCTTGTTTTTTCCCGAAAAATGCACCAATAACTGAAAAATCGTTATTGAATTTAGCCATGTTACATTTACGTTTCTTTAGTTGCAATACAAATTGGTATTATTTCATAGCAATCATAGAATGAATTCATACAAAATAATGTATTATGGGCATAGATAGGGAATGTAAAAGTATTTCGTGTTATGGCCACTATTCTTATAGGGGAAAGGGATGCAGGCACACATCTGATCAACTACTAGAGTCATATGTGCCCCAATGGAAAATGTATAACAATTATTAACTTTCATACCTTTAGTTGTACCGGGATTCGAACTCGAGCCGTTTGGTTTGATTTAAATTCATGCAACGATTGCTGTGATACAATAACATTATGTATAGTAAGCAGCAAACGTAACAGTATAGTTGTTCTATTCTATGCTATGCAATTAGAAATAGTAGCACATGTCAAACTCCAGTATCTTGATTTTTTGTTTGCAAAGAAGTCGAAATGTAATATATATGAAACTTGAATTATTTTTTCCTTTCTCTTGTTGCATAGTTGACTTTAGAGTTCCAGAATCATATAATAAATGCATTACCAAAGTCTAAAATAGCCTTAAATAAATATAAGGAAATTTCCCTGATGTAAATGTCTTCAATTTCTAAAATACATTAACTTGGAAGCCTTCCGCTCGGAATAAACTCTACTCTACTGACACATTATTCTTACATGCATCAATCCATTTGAGAATGCAAACTAACATCACTAGAGTACATTTTTACATGTCCATATAACATATAATATATATAAATATATATATATATATATATATATATATATATATATATATATATATATATATATATATATATATATATATCTCGGACTGGAAATAATATTCTTCAAAAAAACTTTCACCAGTATATTCTAGAGAGATGTAGGATCAATATTATATGAAAATTGAAAAATCGATTATTTGACCCCAAAAAACCAGAAAGACCCCTTAAAAAGAAGTACACATGGTTCACATTTGCTGTTCATATTAGATATAATACATTCGTTATGCTGGTATAGCTTACTCTAAATTCATACACGATCCTGCTCCTAATCAAGACGTGTTGTGTGTGCCAAGCCAATACTATCCTTATATCAAATACTTTATACGGCTGGATTTGTTCAAGGCGGACCCTGCGGCACATGCTGTACCTGTACCTATATATACATATATATCTTACTATCTTTCGCCCGTAAAATTACAGTTTAAGATTGTTAGTGTTCACCTGCATTACGGCGCGTCTAAACAATCGTTTTAGCAAACTTGTCTCACAATAAATTTCGTTTAAAACTTTTTTCGTTATAAAAGTTAAAGGTACCTACAATATGAAGTAAACCAAAAGTTTTAGATCAAATTTTCAAAATGAAATAAACTGTTATTTATATGTGAACAATTTTCAGGCATTATATATTGTTTATTTCGTATATTATTATTACATTATTAGTTTGTGTTTTGTGCCATAAACATAAACTCAATTTAGGATAGGATCAATACAATAGCAGTTTATTAGAAGATATGTTTACACAGTGCCATTTGTCAAAACCTATCTAACTAAAATGTTAATCAGACAGGATTAGAAATTGTAAATTCATCTCTATATTTAGATTGTTTTATGTCAGGTACTTTGAATAAAATTTCCCTTTCGCTCTCTCTCTCTCGCTCCATCTGTTAGTCTCTCTTTTATTCCTTTTCATACAAGTCTTTCTCTTTCCCATTCTCTCTCTCTCTCTTTTCTTATCGGTTTAGCGGTCAAAAGGAATATGAATTCAAGTATACGTACATATTATGACATTCTTATTCAAGAGGAAGGAAGGTATGAAACGTCAAACAAGGTATCACAAAGCAGAAATGTCATCTGACATATGGGAACAGATATTTACCCTGGGCACGGTGAAAAGTTAGATTGGAATATGGACGTCAGTGCATCCCTGTCCCGGTAACCTATTCCAGAGTTGTGATTAGGTTTCAATGTCCGCGCCCCACACAGCCAACTTCTGTTTTTTCTTTCTTATCTACTTTTTTTCCTTTCGAAAAACTTTATTTCATCATTATATTATGGTGGAACGGTGCGAACGTGTCCGTCGCAATCAACTTTCTGACAAAGTTCCTGGACGGGCAAGAAACATTCGCAACAACACATCTCTCTGCGTTGCAACGGAAGAAGCTATACGTATCTACACCAGGTAAACATTACAAAAATTAGATGCGAACATTCGCGAGCTTCATTTCAATATGACTCCCAGCAGAATAGACCAATTACCATAGCCTGTATTATTTTCACAGGTATGTCTGTCAAAATGGCTTTTATGAAGATGGTAATTTCTTTTCACTGTAACAAGTGGTCTGCAAATTTTCTTGTAAATTTTGCCATTCGGATTTTTAATTTTAAACATATTGAGTTGCTCTCATAGAAAAGAAATTACATAAATCTCATTTAATATCATCGATGGCGGTCATCGTGTCCTAGCGTCTAGTGCGTATCATGTTAATATATTCTATTTATAAACTGCAACAAGAACACATCGCAGTTTCTAATTGATGAAAATCCTTTAGAGTATTATTGTTTGATAGCGTAGTTGTATGAAATACACATACCTGAAATTGCTTTGAGCATGCCTTTTACAACATAAAAGACGGGAACAATTATACATATAGGACAAGAAGAACGGATAATTATCCGTCTTCAGCAACACGACGCTGACGATGGTTTGTTTAAGCTCTTTGTGGTGTCTCTACTTGTACTTTTCATTTGCCGGTACCTTGTAGTACTATAACTTGTTTTTGGACAAAATGGACGTCAATCACATGGAGGGTTGACCAGTCTACTCCCGTCGGCTCGGGCCTGGCACAACTTTGTTGTCGGCTCTATTTACACCAAACACGTGAGATAATGTACGCAAAACTTTCGTATCGAACTGTTTGTGTTTCCATCGTTAAGTTTCTGCTTGGGCTTCTTCCTAAGTTCACTGTAATGAAGGGCTGTGTGTAGGTATGAGACGCATGTTGCGCGGTATATACGTATATACATACATACGTACACATAAAGTTTCTATAGAGGCGCTGTCATCCCGCGGGTGATGTAGGCAACACATTACAATTCGTAATATAACTCCGCCGCCAACTGATATATTTGCTACGCTCCATTGTGCACGGGCATAAATTTCGATCACTTTTGTTTCGATGATTGATGTACTTGAATTATCGTATTGAATAAAACATGTGTCATTGTGGTATCGTTTCATTTATTTCAGGGCGGTGCGGTGCCATGGCACGTAGGTATATACGGAAACATGAAAATATATACAAAACATAAAAACATGCAACTATATTCGGTTTTGATGAATGACAATCATTCATTTTTATTTAATTAATGGACTCCAGACTATACTTAAAATACTTGAGACTTTTTTGGCATTATGTTCAAGAAAAATATCATCATTATCAATGTTCACTTCTTTTTTGTGAATTTCTTTGTTTATCTAAAAGGTTATCTGTATTGTGGGTATACTATGTCATTCTCATGCTTATTTTGTCAATGGCGTATACAACTTTAATTATTGGCCTATATAGAAATACCTCTCAACATAATGCGAAAATTTTAAACGAATTAAAGTTGACGGTGGTCCGGGGATTCCTTAGAAAGCACACACGTGTAGTACAATTTACATAAAATACGTAATCAGAATATTAGAAAAATATATTTACCTTCTATCTTATGACCACTACTGAAGATTGCACAATGTATAATAGAGGTATAGTATTTGATTGTGTGTCTGTAATCCAATAAAAAAATTATAAACTGTACATAAATTCATTTCTCGCCTCCCTGAAGCCGAAAAAATGATAAAGAAAAATTGTAATTTAAATATATCAATAAAATTATGATTTTAATTGTTGAGCCTTGAATTGTTTTATTATCGTGATTCACGTTCACGCAAATCCATGGTAAATCGTTGATTATAATTGTTTTCTTCGTAATATAATAATTATTACTATAATGGTATATATTCTGCCGTAATTGACTATGAGCCCGGTGAAAGACAAGCTGGAGGCATTGATGTCAGCATGATTGCTTGTTTGTATAAATATCTGCAAGCCTGCTAAAGAAATTATGATTTTATGAATTTAATCAGTCACGAAAACCACAGCCTTATTTATAATTTAGTAAATATCGGTTATAATATTCCAAATTAATAATTTTGCTACGCCATCAAATTAATTTAGGCAACAGTTGTATACATAAAGGGAATTGTAATTCTCTACGGCTTAGAGTGTAAATTAATGTAGAAATTAATAACGTAAAGTAGAAAAGTTTTCATCATTGAAACGTTTAATAAGTTGCCTTGAATGTTATTTTTATTTATCTTTGTTAATACAATAAAGCAAGGATCATTTATTATAGAGTTTGAAGTATGTTTGTACGTAGAGCGCAGTCAGTTTGACACGTTTACTTTTACTTTATTCACGTTAAACACGATGAAGCTTTACAAATATTTGCAGCCATCTACAATATGGCTACAGTATTGTTATGGAAATATTTTATTGCCACAAAAGTTTAATAAATATTCAGAGGCAAACAAAGTTTTGCAGTCATATAAATTATCGTTTCATAACATAGTTTAATTATTTAATGTATTGTTATTCCAAATGTTTAAAAAGTTTAAAATACAAGCATTTCTTAAGAAATTTGAAACTAATTAAATTAGTTTTAACGTTTAATAAAGTATACAATATAACTTAAAGTTTCGTACACATTTAATAATAATGTCGGAGTGGCCTTTACTCGATTATCTTGTACTACCACTGCCAATTTAATATATTATTGTTTGATTTTGGTTTATACTCATGCTAACTCATGCTTCTATTTAAATATAATATGCAAACCCGTAGTTAAAATTAATTTCTGCTATTTTTTAATTATGTCGAAAATAGCACGAGAAAAAGTGACGAATATTATACTTATAGATATTAAAATACCTTATACCTATTTGCTGGCAAGTAACTTTAGAAAATGTATATACTGTGTTCATGGGCACAATGTTTAGTAAGTGCACAAATTCAAAATAGTTTTCAAATAAAATAATAAAATATTAAAACATAAATAAATACAGGCAAGTAATTTCAAAGTGTTCTTAATAATATAATTTGGCATTCCACTATAAATTTTAATAAAGAAAATGATCGAATTGTTAGGGCATATTAAGTTATGTGCAAAGCACTTTGTTGGAATTTGAGTGATGTCGGTAAAAATGTTGTTTCATGAAAAGTTGCGCACGGCCGAACAACACATATTTTCAACTACTTTCGTTTCGTTTTGTCCCTCTGAACGCACCACATATGTACTTGTATGTGCGTGCGTGTGTTGTACGTACAGCCCCTTTAGCGGACTTGGTGCAGAACAAATAGTTGTCATGCTGCAAGCTACGCGTAATTTTGTAAAATAACCTGTCAAGTTCAGAAGTAAATAATTCATCCCGCACTGCTACAGAGGGTCTTCAGCAGTGTGCTAGCTTTGGCGTTGATGCGTTAGATTGTGAACTCGCAGCAAGCATCGTTCGTACACTAAAATTCAATTTATTGTTCATTGCACGTACCATTCCGATATAGTATGCTTTCCGGGAATATTTAATATTTAAGTGACTAATAATTTCATGGATGCTGAATTCCAATTCGCGTGTGTGCCGATATGATAATTGCAGATGAAATTATTTATTACATTTGTAACATCAATAAAGTAAATAATTCATACATTAGGCACACATTTAGATAGAATTTGTCATTTAAATCGTTATTAGAATAGTATAGGTTATAGAGATTTTAATACATTTTCGGAAATTCACTCATAAATTATTTAATTGATTATGTTGCGAAAATGTTATTCATCCGGATCGAACCATTTTTCGTGTATCGTTGTTGAATCAGCTGATTGCAGATAATGAAAATTAAATTTTAATATCAATTCAGTACATAGTAAATCAGTATTTGATAACGTAATAAAATAATTAGCTAAATGGTACAATTTCGGGTTATTACTGTGCTGGAGTTATTGGTAATTTATGACAGTTTGTTAGAGAAATAAAGCTACGTAAAAGAAAGTCAAGTGCAGGCCATTCCTCATAGCTATAGTAATATAAACGATATAAGTTGTTAAAAAGGTAATAACCTACTATGGTATTAAAAATAGACAAAATATTTTAATTTTCATGAGTGCTCAGAGAATGTAAATATGAATGTATAAGAGAGAAGCTTGCGTACCACAATGTGCACCAGCAAGAAGATATACCAGTAGTTTGTACTGAAAAGCGCGGCCCATGCTGCGCTCGACATAAAGAATGGACTGAGCGCTGCCGAAATGGGATTCAGTCACTGCCTCATGCAGCAGTATCATTTTTAAAGCACCTACACACGATGTGGACAACACCACTTGCTTGCTTATATGCACAATAAGCAATAAAACAGAGATTCAAAAATAAATATTTCATGGAGCTGAAATGTTACTCATTTTAAATTCCGTTCTATATACCAGATTTTGTTCCTCATTTTGGATTTTATTAGTCGACGAGATAACTAACAAAAGTGCCAAAAATACTCATTTTAGTTAAAATTACATTTTTTAAACAATACATACAAATATGCGATTAAAACATGATAATTGAGAAAAATATATTGGCACATTTTCGGAATTAATCTGGAATTGAATTTCTGTGCAAACAGATTTTCATTCCCAGAATATTATATAGACACACGACCGAACAATATTATGTCCATACTGTACGACGAAATTCAAAATATATAAAGAAAATTTAAACGATTTGAAGTTCCTTTCATTCAATTTTCTTATACTTTGTGTTCACTATGTAAGTCATATAGCTTTATTACGTTTTAAATAAATTCTACCATCGCCCTGACATAAAATCAAATGTGTGGTGATGAAAAGATAATAATTCATGTTCCTACAGGAAAACTGTTATTAACAAATTTGAGATAATCCTTGAATATGTTCTATCTTGGCTGAGAGAGCGTGTCGGAATCAAACAGCGGACACGACAATCTGATTGTTGTTATTTTCACCGTAGAATATGTCTTGTAACTGTCATAAAATAAATGGTTTTTTGAACAATGTTTATTAAGACTTCTTTTTTTTTTTGATGAGTATATAAATATATATATATATATATATATATATATATATATATATATATATATATATATATATATATATTTATATACTCATAAAAAAAAGAAGTCTTAATAAACATTGTTCAAGAAACCATTCATTTTATGACATTACATGTGTGGTCTATCTGGTTATATTTAAATTAAAACCATTTATTAAATTGCAGTTTTTTCTATACATTAATATATACTTTTAGGAATATATATAAAATACTCTTTAATTCCCTTTCATATTATCCCCTAAGCGCGTGCTCAAAAACGATAAAAAGAAAAAGAAACCGCTCTGCGGTTTCCACGATTACTCCTCGTTGGATCATATAAAACAAAAAAACCAAACGGCATTTGAAAATATATACTTATATCTTCTGTGTTTTTTACCGAAAGTTTTGAAAGTAAAAATTAAGAAAATTACAGTTATTCGAAAAATGTGTTTAAAAACCGCAATTTTTCTCAAACTTCAAAATTGGATGTAAGGATATCTATGCCGTTTCATGAAGTGATTCTAGAAGACGAAATTGGTATTCAATTGTAAAAAAAGAAAATTCAGTCTGATTAGTCATATACTTTTTCTGAAATCTTGGACACCGGCCGAAGAAATCTCATTTTAAGAAGAACGGAGAAAAAGTATCGCTTTACTATAGTATAAGTATAAACATATGTATCTATATATATTCTATATATACTAAGTAAAATTATCAGTAAATGGTCCATTAAAAAGAATTATTAAACAATTTATTGAAATTGACAGCTTAGAATAGCATTTGAAGTCTGCGTTTATCATGTGCTAAATTTTGCTAAGTATTACTTGGATGAAATCAGCTATTTCAGGATGGGAAAGTGTTCACAAATGCAAATAGGTAATCCCATCGTTTCTAAACATTCCGGTACATACATTTTGTCAAGAACAATAAAATTTGTGTAGCCCAAGTAAGAAATTTGTATAAATGTGAAATACACTCAAGTGTATTCCATAATATACAAATGACTGTGTACGTATAATAGTTGAATGTGCTCGCACGCGGTACCACGACAAAAATGTTCATTGGTATTAAAAGCGTTTTACGGTTCTATTTATTATTCTCAGCTTTGACGTTTCAAATACACAACACTGCTAGTGTATATTTAAAAAGTTTACGCTCTCGCACTTTTTGCGGAATACGCCGTTAAAATTTAATACCAGATTTATTGTTTGGCACAATTTAATCGTCGAATCAACAAGCCACGCTCGCCGTCATCGACTGAAATAAATATTTTTCTTTCGGGCACGCGTCTATTGTTTACTGCAATAATACTCTGTATTTATTTATACGATGCAAATCATATCAGAACGCTCAATTTTATGGGGTAATGATATAATATATTCTATTTTGAATGCGGTAAATCATAGTACATATATTTAAATTTAAAATAAACTAATTTAATAGTTTGCGCAAATAACAAAACACTTCCGTCATTGTATATATTTCTACTCAAACTGCAGTGTCCTGCACTGAATTTTAATGTACATACAGATTCTATATAGAAATTTTCCTTTTTTGTTTTATATTTTGACAGTACTTCGATTATCACCAAATAGTATAATAAATGTTTATATTTAGTTTTTCTATTTGGCTATATACAAATTTCCAATTAAAAGTTTTACATTATTATGTACTATTCTTTTTGCTGTTTAGCGAACGTCTGTGTGTATATGTGAACACATATACACACAGCCATGCATGTATTTGTGTGTGTATGCGAACGCTCTATAGCAAAAATTGTTTAGTGTTAAATTATGAAACTTCAAATTAAAGACTTGTATATCATAAATATCACGTAAGCAACAAGAGAAATAGGGATTCTTATAAAAATTAAAGATAATAAACTTTTACCTATAAAGTTTTTTCGAATAATATACCATTTTCTCAATACAAGCCTTTGAGTTTCCTTGGTTACTACACATGTTTACATTGTTTCAGGGGAATGTAGCATTAATATAAAACCAAAAAAGAAAAAAAAATTACTCTTAAAAATAGGGAATGGAAGTATAAGAAAATCGCTCCAAGTTTTTACCGATAATGTTACTTTATTGAAAATGCATACAAAATATTAAAAAAAAACATAAAAATATTGAGGGAACAAAGAGAATTGTATATTCCAAAAAAATAATGGTCCCCAACGTACTTACATCGATTCTGTATAACTCTGGTGCGACTGCACCACCTACCTATATTGAATGAAAATATAACTTTCCATTGCGAAATACGGAGAGGCCCGAACGTGACTTACATGCACGAAATTGAAACAAAACAAAAACATGTGTATGTCACACTCCAGCGAACCAATGTTACAATATGAGAGAAATAAATCCTTCTTTTATCTAAATAAAAAACAAAAATACTTCCATTTCTGCAGCAATAGTTGCTATTGGGTTTTGTTGTATCAATTTTGCTTGTCTCTATCATTTATTGACAGTCATACACATACGTGCTGTTGAAACTTTTCACTAGAATTCGCATTAATAAGCAAACACTAAAGTACTTCAATTTTTTTTGTATATAATAATAACGTAGAATATATTAATTGTTTAATGAAAATTAGTTTTTAAGCATTAATCTTTCAAGACAAAATAATTAACTATTTTGGTATATAGACTTAATAATTATATTGATAAAAATTTATCAAATATTCATATATCAAATATTCATGTTTTCGCAAATGATTTAATAGCTTGGTCACCATTACTAAGACGCAGAGCAGAGGACATAATCTCGGAATGATCCTAGATTCGAATTCAGGTAGCAATAATAATTTTTTTCTAACAGTAACCAAAGAAAGAACTCATACCGACAGTGGGGAATCTTTTCATTTACATTTGGTAATTTTTGTAGGGGTTATAGAAAAAATGGTGGTGTGTATGTCGAGCAGGAAGCATCCTTGCCAAGAACTTTTGCTATACTTACTAGTCTCTCCTGCGCCACCATTATCAATTTTCATGTGTGACAGGAAATACACTACTTTCTGCTTTAATACACAAATAACTATTTAATTCAATGGCAAGTGGTCTACAATGAATAGTAGTCGATAGTAACACATTTGCAGTTTCAAATGATAATAATTAATCGCAAAATGAATGTGAGATTTATTTAAATAAAATTCCATTAAAGTCTCACTTGAAAACGTGGCATTGTACCTATAGCGTTTAACTAGAAAATAATTCTATTTTAAACGAAAACTAAATCAAGTGTCAGTGTACTTTAAACATGTGTTGTGTACACGATATACATTTTTTAATTCTCATAGGATTTTGTAATTTACATATTTAAAAAATGTCCGTACACGAAGCGCGCATAGTGAAACAAAGCAAAAAGAAATGTATCGCTAAATTGAATACGTGAGAGATCTAGCTGGTCATATTTTAAGTCTGCTGTCAGATAACATAAACCGGATACACTATATACGAAGAACGACGCAACACAATAATATTGTATAACGTATCACACATTTTTTTCGCTTTGTTTCACCTCATCATATCATTTAAGGGCGTTAACATGACAACGTTTGGCAGTTACAATTATTTTGCTTCCTCTAGTTCTATTTCTCTTTTCTATTTCAATCTCTTTCGTTTTTCAAGCACCCAGATAAAATAAAGGCGTGGTTGTTGACACATATATTTATTTACTTTCATATACGCAGTAATAAATCTTGTAACCAAACTCCAGATTTCGACATATATACACGTTTTGACCATCCTTGAATCAAATGTGACTATTTTTGGAATGAACTATACGTCTGTGTGTTTGTTTGTCTGTGTGTCTGTGTATCTGTGTGCATGTGAACGATTTTTCGATTTTAACCACAATCGACCAGACATAACGTAAACTGGTAACTATCAATTGGCACACTTATTTACATTTAGCACTTGCGCATTAAATTTCGAAATTGATCTACTAGAGAAGTAAGATGTCTTCCTGGAAAATGCTGAAACTAATGAATTCCTTTCTACAACGGAGAATACTCAGTGTATCCAGTTCCTAGTAAATTGTTTTTTTTTTTTTGTGTTATTTGAGAGTACAGTATAATGAAGTTTTAGCCAATATAGTCATGTAAATCGGTATACTTTATTTTTCATCAATCGTAATACGAAAAACAATTTAATGAATATTTATGTCGCATTTTTATGATTATGGATGATATTTTTCAATTCAATCTTCAGATAAACTGAATGATGATATGTAGAATGTGATATTAAGGCAGAACAAGGGGAAGCAAGGAGTGACTTTAGCAAACCAATCAAGATAAATATTTCTTTAGAGATATGATCCGCATTTTAATTCCCGAGGCAACGATGGATGTTTTTGCCCAGTCGAGTCGGACGACCGGCAGAGAGAATGCGAAACAATAGAAAGTATGCGAACGAGTGAGAAAGCGACGTCGACAATGTACAACAGAAATAGAGAACGCAGAACGTCGCGAATAGAATAAGTAACGTGCGGAACGGAAGCACAATGCCCCACTGACAGCGTCTTCGTGCTCCGTCGACAATGCTTGCAATCTGAGAATAATCGTAATGATACGATCACAACGGGCATCTTTGTGTACCACGCGACGATTCTTACTCTTCCGTTTTATCACCACTCCTCAAGGTTTAAAAACTTTTGATATGTCTGCTGCTTTGCTATCTATAGGCATTGCTTGCTTGCTTGCTTGCTGCCGACTGCTGCCGCCGCTGCGCCGCCACCGCTGCAATGGGTAAAACAAGGCAGCCGCAAGCACTGTCTGCAAATTACCTAGTTCCTCTGTTTATGAAACTTTAACTTAAGAAATTTAAGCTTGGTTGCATATTAATGTTAGCAAGCTAACATTATATTTAAACGTGTACCTGCTACTACTTTCAAACATTGCAAAACAAAAACCACTTGTTTAAATCAGTGAGGTTCACAAATTTATCGCCTGCATGCTACCTAAATAGATAACACGAGATTATGCATCGCTACGTGTTTAGCAGTTGGTTTTAGGGCGTTATTTAACAACCATTGTAAATAAAAATCATTACTAGCTACTATTTGTATCTTGTTGTTTGAATTAACGAAAAATAGAAAATTAATTTATAACATTTATATTGGAAAACTTACAGTTGTTGAGGTGAAGAGGATTAAAGTTTCCATTTCTATGGTTCCACTAAAACATCAATTTCACTCACTGTGAGCCTATACAACCTTGGTTTCGCCCCGGAGTCCCAAGAAAGAGAATTGAAAATCATTCAATCTACGATGGAGGCTCACTCACTATGTGCATCGATGTGTCCCTCTTATTTTCGAAAAGTATATTAAAACCGGACGTGCATGTTTACCCTATGCATTATTTGTTCTTTCTCCAATATCACTAGAACGGCTGCATTTATGGTACAATTTTTGTTTGAATAGTTTTTTCTAAACATGTACCAGTTACGAAAATACTGCTACGGAATAACTTAAATTTCTTATTTATGTTTTGCTTAAATACGCATATATAGGAATTATATTTAATAAATTGTATGAACTATCCCTGACAACATATTGACCGGGAAACAAAATAGGCTCAAATAATTAGATATTTGTCATTTGACATCGGTTATCACAAATAGATCGACTGGGAACTAGTTTCAAGCGTATTATTTATTGAAAATAGCAATCCAAAACAAATGATAACATCAACAAAATTGTGATTGATACTTATCGTATAAGAAAATTTTGTGCTGGCCACAACCGATTTATTTTTCATTAAAAGTATCATCTTTAGAATATTAATTTAGATTTGCATATTATGGAAAACTTACTTTTCATTTAGTTAAAAAAATAGATAGTACATTTCTTAGAATTCTGAACAAAATAAAATATAATAGTATTTTCTGTATTTATCTTTCTAAAGCTAATATTATCTGCTAAATCTCTTCTTTTCAATAAACCACGATAGAAACGATAACTACATTATTGTCATATAGACTTCTAATTTTTACAGGCAGAACATCTAAATGAGGATAATTTTACTGTAATTTTTTTAATATCAATAGATAGATAAAAATTAGTTGTCATTCAATAATTAGGGGATCCAAATCAGGACAACAGTCGATTCTAATTCTCACTTCTAGCGACTAGTTAAGGTCAAATATCTGAAATCAGTGAGCACATCCGTTATTACTTGACCCTTGCGCATTGTATTTCAAAAGTGGCCGGTTTTGTTCACAGTATATAATATTTAAAAAATCCATGTGTGGCCTGGCACACAAGCACAGGTCGATGCATCCGCGTGTACCCATGCGAGGGATGCTATTGTAAATATATTCAGAGATGATAGTTTGCATGGCATATTTCAGTAACCGGCCAGCAACGTCGCTATTGTGTTTCGTTGTAATAATTCATTTATTCTGTGGCCGACCGGTCTGCCGCTGAATCGGATACTCGCAGACAGAGTGTGATAGATAACACGGTTTTGTTAAGTTTTTATTTATAACGAATCGTGCATCGACATGACCAGGAGTGGCAGCGTGCACGATGAAACCGGAAAACAAAAACAAGAACATGTAGTTAAATGCGAATATCACAGACGCAGGCAACCAGGATCCGTCCATCATTCTAGAAGCATCTGTTATCGTGCTATACCTATAATACGTACATACAATGACGGAGACAAATGAACTTTCGATGGAGTATTATTTATTTTTGATTAATCTCTATAAAAGCTATCCGAAAATGATTATTGAAAAATATTAAACAGATTGTCAATCTACAAAGAAGAAGTATTCATCTTCATTTTCTTATACATGTGGATCATCCTACAAAATGCTTGGATTTATATTATGTACGCAGTTTTAACAATTTTAATAAACCCTATTTCGGTCACAACAGATGTTCTTATGCATTTTATAGTGTTTTTACATAATATTCCAAAATTATGCAATGTAGATGGTAAGTGGCGCTACAGTAATTTTAACAGCACCACTTTGGCACCACCGTGATTGAGCCGGCAACTTTGCACATGTAACCATTTTGTTGATAAATATTTACAGTAAGTTTTACGAGATATAGTTCAATATCAAGAATATTGGATTTCGGTTATAAACAATTTCGTGTTTCTTTTTATCCCAATTGGATATTGAAACAACTGTGAATGTTCAAGTGAAATAAATTGATCGGAAGCACAAAGACGGACCAATCATCATCTATTGGTAGCAAAATCCGTTCGCATAGCGGTGTCTCGCGGAGAAAGAACGGTATCGTTGGTATCTAGGTTTTCGTTCGTATAAAATGAGGAAATCCTAGCAGCCGTAGATGTGCGAAAACAAAAACAACGCTTAACGTCTCAAGCACGCTGTCTGCTATATAGTCCAAGTGCCACGAATGGCGCGGCGAGAGTAGCACTAGCATCAGTGACAGTGTTCCATTTGATGATGATGTATGCACAATATCCATCTTGCTCGTGGCGTGGGTCTACGCTCATTAACACTCGCAGCCCAGCAACAGTTTACAAGACGGCTCGTTTTTCATCATTCCCGCTGCGGAGAGCCAATCGCCACTCGAACTAGCTGGCCACCATCATTTCAACAGCGCCAGTCCACTCACCACATTTACACCGTTATGTTATTTAGCCAAATTCGTGCCATCTGCTTATTAATCATCATGTGTTAACATCGATAATTGCACTGAATTACGTGCGAATTTGCGCATAGTACGACTCCAATTGCTCTGTGTTATATTGGCTATGTTTCTTTATTCTACTTCAATACTGCACTGGGATGGTGACGGAATTTTAGTACGCCATGTGCTATATAATATATATTGCCGCACTTAAACGGAAAACGCTATTTAACTTAGCTTCCATTACCTGTCAAATAATTGATGGTAATTGCTTCTGCCTACCGATGCGGTAACTATCGAATTGATTACATACATGCGAAGCAGCCGTAGAAATATCTCCTTTGCAATGTGAAGAAATAAGCTTTTTTTCATGTTGACATTGCTGTGAAGTAATATCAATAAATTTGGTAAATAGGAAAATGTAATTGTAACATGATTATGTTCAAAAACATAATTTTTCAATGAATTGCAAATCTTTCGAAACAACTTGTAAAACAACACCACTGACACTTTTGATACTCACATTCCTCCACACTTATACACATACTTCCTTGTACACATTCGTATATCAATATAAAAGACAGCTATCTGTAATGCAGCCAAAAGCTGAATAATAATATATACTTTTATGCACAAACATCGCATATCTGCGGAATAAATAAATGTCCATACTGTCCTGATGGAAGATATTTTTATATATTTTAAATCAAAATATTGTATACGTTCAATATTCCTTCTTTTTATGTTAAGCTTCTATAAATCTATCAGCTTCTGCGAGAAGTACGAATAACCATATTTTTTATCAATATAGCCTCAATATTTGCCGTTCGCCATTTCATGAATTTGTTTTCTTTAACATAAAACTATTTAAAATTAATTAAATGATGTTCTTTATAATTTGTTTTTCAGATATTACGAACTACTCGGAACATTTCCTTTTATGCTTTTATACCTACTTTAAACTAATGTAACCTGACAAATGCGTATACGTACATATTTATGAAACGGTCACAATTACATAAATAACATTTTCACACCTAAGAAACTCTGTTGGGTGTTGGTTTGTTCCTAGTTTCGTAACATTATAATGCTATATATGTTATACGTTGTCCACGTAAATACGATAAGGTTGGCGTATTATGATTTCATATATCGGTCTTGATTACGATCTACTGGAATTTGAATAATATAATAACTGTTGTATATGCGTGTGCCGAAACATTCAAACTTATAGTAATGCGAAAACCAAAGGTAACAATTTATACGGTCTTCTATGATGTCTTTCTCTCTCTTCCTATCTGTCTGTGTGTGTGTGTGTGTGTATGCAATCGTTACATATATTAAAACGTGTTAACCTTCCAGTATTGGCACCCTTGCGTGAGTCTGTATACTTAATTTATTACAAGTTTCTGACCCAACGGTTAAATTAATTATTAACTGAAAATTAGTAACGAAATAAAATCAAATAGAACAAATCGCGTTATTGAAGTAGGTAGAAACAAGCCTTGGCACATGAGAATAAACAACAGATACCGGCGAAGAGCTAATGCCAAGAAAGGCAATCTAAGTTCCCATGAAATAGGATAGTTTAATGGTGAGTTGAGTAAGTTGTTGGTGTAAGCGTCGCTCGTGGCTTGTCCCTGCTTCGACCACGCACTTCTGCCAATGTTGACGTGTTCGAACGAACCAACGAATAACGGGTTGATGGAACTCGAGAGAACAGATTGTGATTAATATTCGTAGCGCCCAGAAGTTGCGCGGCCGTGATTAAAGAGTCATGTGTAGGGCAGGCTGGTCCGAGCACAGGTGTCCCTCGGATATCGAATTAAACCGCTAAGCCGTATTAAATTACCATCCATAATATGCACTGCACTGCACTGTGAATTAGTTCACGTCAGAGGGACATTGTGCGAACGTTTACCAATATGAACTGCGCTTCTTTACGACGCGACGGAGACGCATCAGCCCGCAGCGATCCGATCACAATAAAAACGCAAACCAACTACTTTAACCGTAAAATTGGTATGTAGCGTCAGAATAGACTTCGCTTGGATTACACATTGTGTGATGTGAGCATTGTGCTACAGCACAATGTATCAATGCATCAGAATTACTGTTTCATCAAAGCAAATAACTGAATTCAGCTTTTTTATATCACCAGTTGAAGATTCCAATGCCATGTCATAGTAGTAATGATAATGAAGTAGCTCTTGTTTGTTTTCTTGCTAATTTGTGATCATTTTCGACTTCTTCAGGCGTTCGAATTAGTTAGATTTAAAAAAATATAAGTATTGTAGATGTAGTTTACGTAATACAACCTTCCATTGAAACAAGTTTAGCTCGTCGTACGAATGTACACAGCTATATTGTTTGATATCTAGTCAAACTTTCTCGGATCAAAAAAGAAAAACAACCATAACAAATAATTATTGTGTCGTCGCCCTTAATCCAAAAATGTATATTTCATACAGTTGGATGTATATCGTCGCTGGCTCGTAATACCGATTTTGTTGACGCAACTTCTCTGCTAATGGTCCGCATTATTTAAAAATTATAGTACCAAACAATTCTACAGAAACATTTAATATCTACAAGCATTGTGAACCAAATGGTTAATTTTTTTTTCAAATGTTTTCTACATAAAGAAATACTCTAAATAGATTATGCAGCGAGCTGAAGGCATTGGTGTCTGTACTCATGTTTGTTTAATTGTTACAAATATTAGACCGAATACTATAGCTCTTTGGTACAGTATTGTCCGCATAGTTATATAAATGTTTCTACTACTCTTTAAATAACGGTTCTTATACTCCTAATAAAAGTTTATTATTAGAAAAATGTCTCACAGATTCTGTAAATATTAGCAATCGTTACATTAGATTTATCATTGATGAACAAAAAACAATATCAAAACTATAGAAACCACAATTGTTATGAATTAAAGAAGCGACCTAAATATAGTAAACAACTAGTTATTAGGGCACCGATTAAAGTCGAACAAGATAATATTAACTCTGAATGGATATCAGCACAAATATGAGGGTGTCGCGCGAAGAGGAGTTTTGCTGCAACTGCGTTTCCAAGTGTCGAAATCGCTTACTAGTAAAATGATTCGGTAGCAAAGTTCGAGTAACACGCTTGTTTGTTTCAGGCATCTGATCTATTGAATAACGAAAGTTGTCCCATCCCATGCGAAATGTTTTAAAGCCAGTATTATGTATTTTCGTTGTTCGCGCAAGCGGACAATTCAAACTGTCAATCGATTTGAAAAACATAAGTAGTTGGAGCGGAAAGTCTTTGAACACATACAGAACACAAACAAAAAATAAACAAACATTTCACAGCAGTTTACAAAATTTAAGCATCAATTCCTGATTCTGGCTGGCGTGTTTGCTGGGCTCGCACATTCTTTTTCTTTTGCATCACCGAACATAAAACATGGATAATATATACCAATGTTGGCTCAATTAGCTGACTATATACTATACGGCACACATTTGCATTGGAATAACAAACTTTAAAACACTCCCAAAAACAAAATGTCCATGAAATTAGTTAAGATCAGTTGGTGATAAAACTCTTTTTGTCAATACTATTTCATCTGTTGTTAACATTTTGAATAGATGTTGGTATTTTACTATTAAATATAAATTGATAGAATTACCTCTTTCGTCGAGATAAAACTTTCTCCTATTCTTAATACAGAGATAGAACGTTATTAATAGGTTGCTAAGTTATTAGGGGCACATTTAATTTTGGACAAATTACACTTTACGTGTAAAATAAAGACATTCTGCCTGTTTCAAATGTCATTTATTATTTAGATTAAATTATAGTTGTAGTAATAATAGTGCGGGTTTCATCAACTTTTCAATTTTAATGTAATGTCATTCTACATACATTGGATCTCTTAATAGCAATAAAAATATAAAAATTGGTGGTAGAGATATATCTCTACCACCAAATTTCATACGTACCCATTGACCATATCGAAAATACAGACAATCAAAAGCGTGATGAAATTATAAAAGATTAAGAAGAACTCACTGTGCTGTGAAGATATGGCTGCAACCAGGAAACCTGCAATTTAGTATTTGGTGCTAATATAATTTTGTTATATTATTTTATACTTACTTTTCGCGAATATATAAATATAACCTGAATCGTCTTGATTTTGACTCGTTATACCTTATTTTTATTACATATGTTTCTTTGTTGTGTTTTAAATTAATTCTGCCATTGGCATTAAACAATAACAATTATATGTGCTAACTAGGGAGATGTAATTGTTACTTAGCTATTTGTAAAGGTGTAATTCAGACAAATATTCGTACATTTGTAGATTAAGAAATTTCTATCAAAAGTTGATAAACATTTGTATATCTATAACTTTTAAGTCCTTTTCTTCTCAAAATCATGTCGTTTACGAGATACTTAAAAAATTACACGAGTAAACAAGCATTTTTGGTAGTGAAAACCATTTCAAAAATTAGAGGATCTTTTTCAAGAGATATTCAAATCTTAAGTTCAAAGCATCATATTTTTATCTTCGGCGGTATATGCTGTATGACACACATAGACATAAATTCACAAGTCATTGGAAAATAAACAAAATTTAGGGGCCCTCAAAGTGGGTATTTCATTAAAAAATTTCGATGTCGTTTTTTTTTTTGTGGTAAACATATTTTCTTTCACACATTAAAATGTTATTCATTTTCGTAAATTAATCATGAACATTTGTTAGATGGCAAAACAAAATAAAAAAACAAAAACAAAAAAAGTATGTATTATCTGTTATTTCTGTGGTCCTCAATCTTTTTATTTACACTGATACTTTTATGATCCAATTCTGCTGATTCTGTAATCGAGACCCAATGGATCCATAGCTTTCATGTTGAGAAAAGCGGCTTTATTAATTAATTGGTAGTCGTGCGTTATGGACGAGTTATCTTCATATCTATGATAACACATACCGACTGTTTCAATAGATAATCGTGACTAGAATTATGATTAGATTTACTTTGGCAGTGCAGAGGCCAATCATCGGATCTGTGTATTAAGCGAACTATGAATTTTTTATAATATTAGGTAATATTGCTGTGAGTGCAGAAGGATGCACAATGCACATGAAGTGCAAGTCACCGCAGATAAAATATGATTCCAATTAGAAATGATAATCTAGAGTAAGCTGAAATATCCGGAGTGTAGCAGGGAGATTCTACGGCTTTGGTACGTGGACTCGGGAGATTTAAGCAGAGCACGGTTCGCGTTCTAATAAGTCTTGGTCACCCACCCAACCAACCGCGTTCGTCTAGCTAGGCGACATCAGTAGATAATCTGCGTGTAATCTCACCAGTGTATAACGGATGGTAGTGAACCGGTGTGTCCGTATCGACGCTTGACATTTCGGTGGCACTGCGTCACCCCTAGTCAAACATTCTTTGTCAAACTCACTAAGCTACACTTGTTGTTTCGTAAATGTTTTCAGTTTGCTGATAGTGAAAGTTATTTCAAGTCATTTAAGAGATATCCTAATACACTTTGGTTGGAAATAGTTGACTATCTGATAAACTCATAGGTTTTGTTTGTTTGAGGACTACATTTTTACTAACTATAATTGTAGATTATTCAGACCTCTCAAAATAACCTAATCATCTATGTCTAAGTTTTCTCACACATAACACATTCTTCGGACATAAACATACATTTTTCATGCTGTTACGTACAGAAATAGATTCAACTAGAAACATATAATGACCTATATTTGATTATTCAAGATTTAATATAGGAAAAATTATACAGTGAAACATTCTCGTTTAAATTAAAATGATTTTGGTGCTTATTCATAATATAGTTTGCACAACCTAAAGCTTACTTCGAACGACATAAAATTTGCTGCTTTAGTTTTAACTAAAAATAATGAAAACAATTTTTATTTTGAATTTACAAATACTTTTTCTCAGATTATTTCCACAATAATGAACAGTAATAATTTTATTTAAAAATCTATTGGTACAATTTTATCCAGACCTCTCCGTGAAAAGGGATTAATAAGTGGTGAATGTGTTACAAAGTTTATATAGAATAATACAATTTATATTGTAAAAGATACAATTCGATGTGTATCTGTATTTATTGTACATTCTATATAACACTGTCACCACTATACAATACAATTTACTGCACTGAGTACAATAATTATTGTACTCTTTAAGATCCTATTCTCTCCGTGTGGAGAAAAGAATTAAAATTCACTACACCGTTGTCTGCAAACACGAACTTCTCCCAGTTGTATCTAGGTCCAACAGAATCAGTTATTTAATGCATTTATTTGTATTACAGTTGAGATACCAATTAATCAATAAAACTACATATTTTACGAGCTTATTTAATATTTAATAATAAACATTTAAATATAAATATATATATATATTTATATAATTTTAAAAGTAATACGATGCACAATTAAAATATTAATTTCATTAGAGAATTATTTACTTTTACATATTTTTACACCATGTCTTTTTGAAGTACTTTGCAAGGTAGTAAATTATTTATGAATATTCTCAAATACTTATTGCGTTTACTTAAGTTTATGCATCATTACTTATATTGTTTGTGGTGGTGTTTATTGTGCTAACTATTTTTCTTCATATTCCTTTTTCATAATCAGTCTTTTCAAGAATATTATGTTTCACTTTCTTGTATAATTTATTAAAATTATACAGTTTTCAAGAAGTTTGTTTTTAGTAGTGTAACGAAAGCAATCTAATAACTTTAGAGAAAATAATTTAATGAACTATTCATCGAAAAAATGCAAGGCTTTGTTTATTGTATTAACTATAACAGAAATTATTTCAAATTGTTTAAAATGCAATGGTTTTTAATATGTATTTACTAATATGCTGTCATCCAAAACTAGATCGTTGCACGCAATATCTTGATAATTGAATCCTTGCACCAATTGATACCAACACATAAAAGTTGAGTTTACCAAATTGAAGCTGGTTAACATTACATGCGGGATGAAAATGATTCTTAGGAATGCAGTCTTGTTTTTAAATAATTGATTCATTCTCAAGTTTTGGCATCTGTTTGACCATCTTTAGGAAATGTCGAAACGTCAAGAATGAATAAACAATGTAAAAACAAGACTGCATTCCTGCGAATCATTTTCATCATCAATTATTCTAGGCAAATAGAAAAACAAATCTACTTAATGGTACACTGTTGTTATTTTCGAAATATATTCATATTTCTATTAGTAGACTTTTCCAATGGTTGTTACAATTCTAAAGAAAAGTGTTAATTAGGAAGAAATCAAAGTAGATTTAGCGTCCGCACGTGTATATAAATAATTGATTGTAATTTTTAATCTATAATTAGGGATTTGCGAGTGTGTGAGCGTGTTACAAGTGTGCGTCTGTGCAATGACAACATACATATATATATATATATATACGTATATATATAATAACATTGGGACAAAGGATGGAGAAGAGTCAGGTAAGGGGGGGGGAGGGTCGAGTGGAGAGAAGGAGCGAACGGTTGCTGGAGCGTCGCGCCGCCGCTGCCGTCGGTCATAGTGACGCATGCTCGCGACGCGGGTGAGGTCCGCCGCCGCCTCACACAGTTCTCAGTTGCGAAGCGAGTCGGCCGGGCCGAGCTAGCTAGCCACTGTTCACATGGTTCTATCGTACGCGCTAGCAGCGATCCGTGCAACATCGGTACCATGACTAGCTTCAAACATATCCACCACACTTGTACTACTGCATTTGGCGGCGAAGGCGACGGAGAAGACGACCAGTAGCGAGCCTAAACGCCCCCCACAACTCATCTTCATCGAGTGAACATCTCGTAGCGTCTCCGTCGTATGATGGGCCACTGCAGGTGGCACGCGCGCTAAATGTGTTGTTAGTTTTGTCTCGGGGTACGGGACGTCTTCGCCGTGTCTCTCATCAGCCATCGTCAGCATCGTCATCACCGTCACCGTCGCCGCCGCCGTCGCCGCCACCGCCGACATCATCTCAATCATCCTCCGAACGAATCCACATCACCAGTGACAGCACACCGACCGTGTCAAAGCCGACCGACCGACACGCCGGTGCTTGCTTGATCGCTCGTTATCTGCCGCCGCAACTTGCATTCTAAAATAAAGTATTAGTGTCCTCCAGTAACTAAACGTAAATTGGATGAATGAAGACAGTCAGTGTGTATTATGATTAGTACAACTACAACTCATCGTCGTCATCATACTAATATTATATACACGTGCATCTTAAACTATACATTTATACATTATACATTTAAATTAATATTAATATTAAGAACTTAATAATAATAATAATAAACTATAGTTTGTAAACATCAAGTCAAGTTGATCAACATACATACACAGACTTGGGTCGTACTAATAATAATAATAATGATGATTCATTCGTATATTCGTTGATCTGTAGACTTTGTAAATATTCTAGCATATAAATACATAAATATAAGTAAACATCGCAAATAAAATTGCATATAATAATAAAAATAATAATAAAAATAATTAATAATAAAAATATATATCTGCGGTGTATGTATGCCTGTATGTGTGTCTGTACGTATGTGTGCGTGCGTGCGTGTCGTTTACTTTTTCACGTTGTGTTTTTCATTATCGCCGACTCTCTGAGCTGCTTTCGGGTATAACGGGTACTGTACATTAGACACGTCGTCGTCTCGCCGCTATCTGTGTGTCTCTCCGCGCGCGACGCTCGGGACCAAATAACGTGCAATCATATTCTAATCGACGATTCTTCCATTTTGTATACTTCGTGCCTACGGACTACTCTTGCCTCTTACGAACATTTGACGACGCCGTGATGGCTTTGGCCAATGTGACGGCGCGGGCCGCGATGGCCGTCGAAGACATCCTGCTGTTGATGGACAATGCGACGGCAGCCCTGAACGGTAGCCTAGCGTACACCGGTAATTTCTCAATAAACCAGTCGCTGCCAACCTTCTATCCTAGCGGCTATACGCTGCCCCAAATCGTGTTTGCCAGTATCGTCGTCACGATACTGATGATTGTTGTCGTTGTCGGCAACATGCTTGTCATCATTGCGATCACTACGGAGAAAGCGCTCAAGAACATCCAGAACTGGTTCATCGCGTCGCTGGCAGTTGCCGACTTTTTTCTCGGCCTCATCATAATGCCGTTCTCGCTGGCGAACGAGCTAATGGGCTACTGGATATTCGGTAATTGGTGGTGCGACATTCACTCGGCGATGGACGTGTTGCTCAGTACGGCGTCCATCATGAACCTCTGCCTTATCTCGCTGGATCGCTACTGGAGTATAACGCAGGCGGTGGACTACCTAAAGAAGCGCACGCCCGCTAGAGCCGTGGTTATGATCACCGCCGTGTGGATCATGTCGGGCCTTATATGCATACCGCCGCTACTGGGATGGAAAGTCGCGAGGCCGCCCGTAGAGCAGTTTCCACAATGCCAGGTAAGCAATTCATTCATATATTCATACTTGAACAAATGTGCCATTTGCTAAAAGAGTCACTGTGTGTAAACCTTCTTCTTGGATTTATTATTATACTCCACTCTACATAATTTTGTATTTCCATAAGAAGAATTGCCTCCTACCAAGCAGGTTGCAAATCTACCAACCAACCAACCAACCAAGCTTCTGTAGTAGTATTACATTAAATGACTTGTTGACTATTGCCGCGGGCGGACGAGCGGTAACGCGTGTGGTAGCGTGCGAGTGGTAGCGGCGGTCGGTCGCTACCGTCAGACGTGCTTCGAACGTTGATTGTGGATTTCATATCCGTTTACATTCGTTCGCTCGCCGTTTTCGGTTTACTGACCGGAAAAATCTCTGCTGCCATTATACCATCAGCTGCCGCTTCTGACGTGCTGGACTGGCTGCTCTATTCATGTTCATGTTAGCCAATGACCAACTGTCATGTCAAAAATTACCACAAAAAGCTTTTTCTGACACTTCATACAAATATATATTTATGTATATCTACGCACAATATTTAGCATCAGAACTAAAGGAATTATCAGGTTTTTCTATTGAATTTCAAATATTCACCCATTTGTTATTCCAAATCCATTTACATGAACATTCATTTTACACTGACTAACACTGAACGATATTTCTTTACCATAACATAAAACCAATCCTACACTGTTAGCTTAAAGTTTTGTGTCTGATATAATCAATTAATCGAAATGATAAATGTCATGCATCATCCAATATGTTTGTTGTTGCCACTAGTAAGTGATTTGCTAAGCAAAAATAAACTTCAATAGGGCCAATCGGGTGACCATTACTAAGGTCAGAATATTTTGAAAACGAATTAACTTTCATAAATCAGGTAGACGTGTAGATTTTATCGTTCTGTAGAAAATCCTCTTTAATTTGCAGAAGCCTAACCTCAAACGAGAGCGAAGGGATCTGCCTTTGAATTCGACGTTCATAAATTTCCCGACTAACTTTACTTTAGCACCCACAAAAAGTTGGGTAGATCGAACTAGAAATTTCCGATCTCATCGCTTGTCTTTGGGGTGAATAAAAAAAGTACGTTTAAGGTGTGACAATATCTCTGGCGTATATATATATATATAGCACTTTGAAAAACTAATAGCTACTGAATAATTCTAATAACTTCCCTAATACTGTTCATGCGAAAAAATGCGAGATTACTTTTTGTTTAACTAAAGTCTGGAAATTGTTTATTCACTATTAAGTTATAGTCTACGAGATCATCGAACAAAAAAACATCAAATGAGCAGATAATTGCGACAAAAAATAAGTGCTCACTTTTTGTTTTCATTTAGATGCCCTGATGACAAAACCACCGCACAAATAAAAACAAAACGAGGTTAAGGTAATTGCCGTTAAATGAAAATTGCTCTTAAATTGATTAAGCAATTATATGTCGCTTACAAAGCTAACTAAATATTATATCTATTTGATTATCTTTGCCTTGGTTAGAATATTGACTAATTTATTGATTTTTGATAAATCGTAATCTTGGAAAATACATATCATAAAATATAGTTATTTTAAAAATGAATATGAATCAACAACCTATTTCTCTGTGTAGGCAAATACATTTTAATTCAAACTTACTTCGAGTTATGCAAAAAAAAAATTTATTAGATTATATTTATATAAATTAGACGGCGTGAGTTTCACGTGCATCATGAACGTTAATCAATGTCAAAAAGAATGATCCCGTGACAGCTCGTAAGCCTGTCTGTGCACGAAGTTTCTACACACAAATTAGCCAACCTGTTGTTTTATTTTATCACACGATATTGGTCTTTATTCTCCATAAATATTTATATATGTATGTTTAAAAAATAATTTAATTCAACGATTGGCTGCATATTGTTTGTAGTTAATAGAATATCTATAACGTTTTGGATTAATATATATAAGATATATATATATATATATATATATATATATATATATATATATATATATATATATATATATATATATATATATATATATATACGGCGTCATTCTGGATTTTTTGTGGTTAAAAAATCGACTTTTCAATTTTCATATAATATTGATCCCACATCTCTCTAGAATATAGTGGTGAAGATTTATTTGAAGAATATTATTTCTAACCCGAGATATATATATATATATATATATATATATATATATATATATATATATATATATATATATATATATATATCTCGGGTTAGAAATAATATTCTTCAAATAAATCTTCACCAGTATATTCTAGAGAGATGTGGGATCAATATTATATGAAAATTGAAAAGTCGATTTTTTAACCCCAAAAAATCCAGAATGAGGCCGTAAGGTATATTTTATATTAGTAATTAATATATTTTTGTTAACCATTGATTCGTTATTTGATGAATGTAATCATGTGTGTAGAAAATACGTAAGAAATTATTCGGAAGAACAATTTGTAGCAATTTGTAGTGGTGTGTGTGTAGTAAATAGGCAGTAGTCGAGCATCGCGGCGGGCGGCATTGATGTGCTGAAGCATCAGGTGTATTTTGGATCCCGCAGTGACCTGAGAGTGCACTTTATCACGTACATATCTGCCGCGCGCGACTGTATACATCACCATGCGTCCAGTGAACGCATCGCATCGCATCGCATCGCATGCTTCACATCGATCCTAAACAAATCGTACTATGTATATGCGCGCATGACCGACGTCATATAATATAAATATTCTTTCTGTAGTGCACTTCCCCAAGCGGTGATACTATAATAAAACATGGGCGACGCGGAGAGAGAGAGAGAGAGAACGGACTATATATATGTATATATCATTAGTATTCCGCGTCGTTAATATATAACAGCAATGCCAAGGCGGCAAGGAACGGCTGCACCGGAACACGACAGGAATTCGGACGCTGCAGATTCCAATTTCCTTGCTAACGGGTTTCGGTTCGCCGAGACGGCCGAGGCCTACGCGCCATCTCCTCCCCCTCTGCCAATCACCCGGATCGATTACGATCGCCACGAATTAAAGTTGATTGCTTACCCAGCAACATTCGATTTGGTTGCTAAAACTCCAGTATTCACAACTAACACTCTGTATATTTTAATATTCAAATGAAATAGAAGGTCTTTTCAGCAGATTTCTCACTTAAAATTTCTCTAATAAGAATTGCTTTTATTCAGTATGAACTAACATTTATTTATTACTATGTACAAACTATTTAACATCTTCAGCACTGTCATTTTTTAATTCACCCAGATATATACAAACTTAGGGGATAATCACCTAGGACCTAGGTTGTCAGTAGTATACAAATTAATGAAAATCCATCCATGTTGTTCCATCCGTAGACAGATTGCATTAACAAAATATAAATAAACAAAAAAATAAGCATTAGTACAGGCATATGTGTGAAATTTGATTTTTTTGAAATTTATATTGGAATTAATTTTTTTTAACCACTGGGTTTTTCAGAAATTTTTGGAGTACAAAATAATTGACTTCAATCATGCAAATACTCAAATCATCGCTTGTGTTTGCTCTACACAATATTATATATTTCGAAATTAATCTTTCAAATAATTTTTTATTGGCTTTTAGGTAACCAAACTGAAAAAAATTATTGAATATAAATTTTCTTATATATATATATATATATATATATATATATATATATATATATATATATATATATATAAAAACTAATGCATTGAAATTATTTGCATTCCTAATTTGGTTAAACATGGCCTGGTACTCTCAGAGGAGACACGTTAGTAAAATTTGTTTTTCGGGCAAGCGACATAATCTAAATATATAAGTTATATACATTTTCATAACCAGGCTGACGAGACAAGCATTTTTTATTAAGATATTTTTTTGATCCGATAATGTTATAATCACACGACCAAACACTAAACTGTATGTACTGTATAACGAGCTAAAAATTAATTCCTTGATATTTAATTATTGTTTCAAATAATATAAGTGCACATAATTTTCCTTTGTGTCTTTATAATTTTACACAAAGCACAAGTGTTTGTGTTAGAATGGCTCTGACTGATTTACAATGAATTGACGATTAGGAGCGTGAAAAGCTAGTAAACGTACAATTACATAATTGCATTTGTTTTCTAAATCTAAAGCATTCGCGTACCAATTTTAGATGATCGGTTTTTCCACATGCCAGTATCTATGCTATAATTAATTCCCTTACTTCTAGAATGCATTGGAGAAAGAATATGTTAATCTGTTTATTCCTGAATAATAATACCAATTTTCTGTTGTGACCAGTACAAATACTGTTAATTTACATATATGGTTGCTATGGATATGTCTAGCATTTTTATGAATTTTTCCTAAAAATTAGAAAAATTCTCATGCAAAAGTTGTTAAAATCTCACTTATTTTGAATCCAACGATTATCCAGCCATTTTGGAGATAACGAATAAAATTTGCAATAGTAAAGACCGCCTTCCAACTGTGTGATTACGCCCAAAATCTAATCAGTTCATTGCAAATATATCCTTGGCTCAAATACGAAAGTTTGTGTTTCAGTGTTTGGTAGTTTTTAAGTAATGCGATTCACATATACACACACGAACATGCACTGCCAGACATTATCAATAGTTAAAACGTATTCAAGGAATCTCGAAATTCCATTAAAATCTAGTAATCGTTTTTTATATATGATCCGAAAATACTCTTTTTATAAGAAAATAAAAATGTGGCACAATGACAATAAAAGTCTGACAAGTTTTACCAAATGTATTCAATTGGCAAAATTTAACTGTATCGGTACACAATAGTGTGTAAATTTACATTTGTACACGGTACATGGAATTCAATGATTGTAACAAGAATTAATTTTAGAGGGAATCGATGAGGACATTTCGTATAAAAATGTCATTGCTATTTGAATTAATAGTAGATAATAGATATCCATTATTATTTCTAGTCAATTATTATGTAAAGCAAACTGTACAGTTTGCGGGCGGGGCACTGAGTACAGTGTTTTTGAAGCACGGTCCATCCTAATGGAATGACTGACGTTTACAATACTACGAAAATACGACGCGATGCACTATAAACTTTATATATATGTATATATATATATATATATATATATATATATATATATATATATATATATATATATATATATATATATATTAGTTTCAGAATCGTACTCACTAAAATATTTCGTATTAAATTAACACTCAATTTACACGAAGAAGGGTACAAATTGCAATTTGTAGATATTAGCTAACAAAAATCACTATAATAATATTTTTAAAGAGTAGTACATTATCTAAAATAAAGCACCCATTTACATTGTTCTTTAATTATGATTAAACTTGCAGACATTTTTACGCATACGGGATTAAAATATTGTAGGTGAAAAAGTAGTATTGAACAAATATACCAATTTACTAGTTACAGAACGTTAAAAAAATAATTAATTTAACAGTCTCTGTATATTACCTCAATATTTCCCTAGCTTAGAAAAAAATCTTTAGATCTACCAGTAAGCAACTGTTTGGATAAAACAATTTAAAAATATGTATGTATTTAAATTTACCTATATATTTAATAATGGATAAAAATCGATCGACTCATACATATTTGAAATATCTGCGACATGGAGACATATTTCCAGATACTCACACATTCCCGTATGTACAGGACAGATGGATATGTGTATAAGTTATTGGCGAATTTGGTCCAGAAATATGCCAAAAGCATGAGTGCTTCTTTGAAACCGCAATATCGATATTGCTCTCTCCAATTTCGACATTAGCGCTTTTTGCTCTCGTTTTTGGAGATGCTCAAAGCAAAAATTGGTAACATTTGTTATTAGAATTTGCATTCACCAGTTGCCGTAATTACGTCGACAATCTATTTTAAGAGATAACACAGTCATAGAATAATTTTGCCGTTTATACAAAATTTATGGGCTTAGCTTGGGTTAAATTAATAGTGGTTACCATTCTATAAACTAACTAAATTCACTGGTCGCTTTTGATTTGCTATGACAAGTTACAGTTGACCAGTTTGACATAGTACTATATAAATTTTGCTTCTCATATACAATCTACTTGCGATTTGGCTATGCGAGTAAACCCTCAAAGTCAAATGAAGGTTAACGTTGATTAAGTAATTTTTAGACAAAGGATCATTACTATATACCAAAATATGATTAATTTATAGAGAGATATCAGGCAGGTATACACATTAGTGGGGAGAATGAGATGTCGAAATGCTTTTGTTATGTAGACATGCTTTCAAATAAACACGAGTTAACTACATAAACACAAAGTAGCATTATTTGATCTATATTCTTTAATGTTTATGGTTTAACTACCTATTCGTCCAACGGCAATTCTGTAGATTACTTACGCGTGTTAGAATATTTTATATAAAAATAATAATAGATGAATACATTTATGATAGGTTCCACAAAAGCAATTTACGAGTATATAACCAGTTAGTAAATACCTCATTTCGTGTAACGAGTGTAAAGTTTGCGAGACGAGCGAAGTTTTTTTTAATTTACTTAAAATAAATTATTTATTTGTTATGAATTTCATGAATTGTATTGAACATCAGGTAGTTAGTTGTAGCTTGTTTATATGCAGTTTTATTTACGGTTGCGATAGATTTTTCAAATCCTAACAAAAGAAGTGTTATGTTGCGCAACGGTTGTTTATTTGTTTTTTTGCAACTAGGCATTTATATTGATACCATGGTGTTAAATAAACAATTATGTAAAAGATAAAATATGCAAGATAATATGTTAAAGAAATTTATTTGCTTATAGAAATATATAAGTGGACCAAATAGAACTTACGTTTTGAACGATTTGGCGATATCTGAATCGGTGTGAAATGAAATCAATTATATCATGTAGAATTATGATCCACATCCTCAAAAGATACACAGAGGCCATATTACATAATTATATTTATGATTGGAATTTAATGTTTAATTGAATTTGTAAAAATGTAATATTCATAATATATATTCACATCTATACTAAACTTAGTATTAAGTATAGTTCATACCAGCTTTGCTGAAGATTGCTAGTGTCGTCCCTTTAGTAGAGATATTTCACTTCTGGTTCTCTTTAGATTAGAATATTTATTATTAAGCAATACTAATCAGTGATGGGTATGATGATGTTAATGCTAGTCAATACTTATTTCCCACCTATTTTCCATGAGCTTAACACATAAACTTTAGGTCCCGTTTTGTACAATACAAGAGAGCGTTGGCTGTTAATGTATTCCTAAATTCGGTTTGTCTACATTCGCACTAAATCCACTGAAATACCCGAGATCCTTAAAGTAGGCACATCCAGTGCTTCGATAGTCTTTGTTCTTTCTTGAAGCCAAAACGAGGTTAAATGAAAATTGTATTGATTGTTTAGACTTTTGATCATATTTCCTTTCTTCAAATTTTGCAATAAGTAGACTTATGTGGTTTATACCCGAAATAGACCCAGAAGCCTAGATAAATAAGTAATACCGTGGTCGGTGGTGCATACTAGTCTATTCCTGTTCCAGATGTAATGGGAGATTCTGCAGACATGTATGACCATGTTGTGTTCAGTAATAGTAATGTATGCATGTACATGCTCATATCCGAATCCAATGGTAAACATGCAACGTGTGGTAGCCTGTCTGCTGCATTTCAATCTGTGCCGTCTAATCTTTAGTTGACACGTCAGTCACTCTGATTTGCAGAAATGAACTTGTGTGCATTGTGGCAGGCGATGATTAATTTTCAATTTAACTTGGAAACCTAGCATTTAACTATATTTCCATATTAAATGAAATAATACATAAATTCCACTAAAGGCTTGTGAGTTTGTAAACACATTTTCTATTGGGGCACACAGCGACATGTAACTGTTGTAGTTGGTCCGCTGTGTGGCTACAACTTGAAAGGGAAAAAAGATACATCCGCAATATAAACTTTCTAAATATATCTACGTGGGGAGGCGTAGGGGACCACTAGTAACATTTTGTACAGTAGACTGTAAATCGTTTAAGATTTTAAAAGATCATTACTATTACGTGCTGATTCAATTGCAATTTTATATTATACTTGGAAATTGATGCTGAAACTATAGAAGTAAATTTATATAAATTAGAGTTTTATTTGTTGCAAAGTTATTCTAATACACACACACACACACACACACACACATATATATATATATATATATATATATATATATATATATATATATATATATATATATATATATATAGGGTTGCCATAATTTCCAAGCATTGACACGGGACGTTTATATGCTAAATAAATAAAACAAGATACAAGCATTGGTGCAAGCACCAGTGCCTTCAGCTCGCCGTACCAACAATCATATGAAATACAATATTGATTAGAGTATAAAATTTATTGTTGAAATTATTCAACAATCGACCAAGCATTTTAAATTTTATTATTATTATTACTATCATTTTTCTATTGACCTTAAGGTTCACAATCCGTAAAAATGTTATAAATATAAAAATAAAATATTATAATGTTTTGATTTTTTTTTTATATAATCCAAAAAATAGATTTTTGTATAGCTCTTGGACTCACAAAGTCAAATCTTACGACCGACCGTGCGAGATACATACAGTATATGTATATGAGCATATGACCTATACATATTTTTGAATTCAGGGCGAAAATACATGAACTTTATGTTAATTATGTTTTTTGATCCGAGCATATTACACACACACAACCACTATAGCTGTCTTGTACTATCGTAAGACGAGTTAAAAAGTGGGTAGGTTATAATTAATTTTACTCTGATAAAAAATCAACAACGTTTAAGTAATCTGATACAATGAACACGTAAAGTTTAGGGAGAAAACGGGACAAATAGTAATACGAGATTGAGTAGCGAAATATGGTGGCAGTCCCGTAAGTCATCAAAGTATTTTACATTAGAAGGATAATTTAAAAAAATGTTGTAATAAGAAGTTACGTGCATAAAGTGCTGGGTTGGTTAAAATTATTGCTAATATGGCTTTTGACTGTTAATTATTTGTACACCTGATTGTAAGAGTAGATTACCCCTTATATCTACATATCGTTAAATGAGTTTTTTTCTAAATAATATTTAGGAGTGTTGTGTGTATGACCTATAAAATGAATCTCCAAAAGAAAAACTTCGTATCTAGAGAAATAGAAAGTTCGACAGCAACTTGAATGTGGTTAAACTAATGCCAATTAAAAGATTTAAAAGTTTTGGCGAAGCGATGTGTCATAAAAACAAACTGTCATGTCGGTGTAGAACAGCGTTCCTCAATCAAACCGGTTACATACGAACGGCCGATGATTGTTGAATGCCGGACGAAGGGAGGAGGTGGCGGAAGGTGATGGAGTTGGCCACAACAATCCATTACATTATTACAAGACCCCCATGCTTCGGAAGTGGGTGGCTGTTGTTGATGGCCGCAGAGGGTGGTGGTGTCGCAGGGGATACAGCGAGTACGGTGCGCGGACGCAGAGAGCTTTCTACGCTTCGCTGAGCGGATTGTTTGTGATTGGACGTCAATGCCGGATATCATTTTTGGATGAGTGAGTTGTGAAAGCATGGTTCAATGTTGATAGAATGTAGAAGCCGACATTCCTCCGCCAGTTAATTACCACTCTGGGGTAGAGGAGGTGTTACAATAACGAATGATCGTCGGGCATCCATCCACGACAGCTCTATTAAGAACGGATTCAACGGACGCACCAACGATCACGCGTGTACACCACTCAAAGAAGAAATAATACTGTTGATTTGTTTGACACAAATTTAATAAAGCTTGCCAAACCTCGACGTTTTTTCCTAAATGCCTAAGCTTTTAGCTAATGAAATTTTATTGGGAAAAGTAAAGTTTTCTCACTGGAAAATGAATTATTTTCATAATTAATTCTAGAATTAAATTGGCCATTACTTTATAAATCTCTGTATTAATAATAAATTACCCTGCCTGAGGATGCCACAATGTGGTGAAACTAATCACTAGCACATAATAAAAATGTTAATTAAAACTAGCAGTATTTTTTAACAATGCATTTCAATTTAAACTGAAAATATTTCTAACCATTATTTTTGAAGAGAAAATTATATTTTTGCAACAAAATCATCTGAAGTTTCTTTACAATCTATGCATTCATATTCATGTATTGTGTATATTAGTAAGATTTACATAGCGTTCCAGATAGAAAATTAGATACATAGACAGATAAATCTGGGTATTTATATTATAATAATTTACATTATTATTATTATTATTATATTGGTAAGGAGTGGACTGTATTTTGTATAGGATAAGGGCACATTATGCCCACGGGTGCATCTAGTATAATTATAGTGGTGCTAGGTAAGAATTAGCTCAATTTTTTTTCAAGATTGTTACGCAAGGCCCATCCGAATCATATAGTTTGTTTGATCTTTATTGTGCGGCGAGTTGAAAAAACAGCGATTCTAGTTAACTTAAGAAAGTTTCGCTAGACATAACTATTGATTTTCTTTCAAAGAATAATAGGAGCCAAACAAAATCATTTATATTAAAATGTGTCTAAGCAAAACTTTGTATCAGTTTAAGTTGTATCTGGCTATACCGTATATAATGTATTCAATTGCAATATTCCATCAAAACTGGAGGAAGAAAAGGTTGTGCTCTGAAAAAGGCCTTTATTTTGAACAGCCTCCGATATCTGATTTGATTCTGCTTCGAGCGAGCACCGCTTGATGGTGAAAAGCATAGATACTTACACACAAACACAACCCTGCTCGCCCCTTTTGCGTGCACTATCGGATTTACAATCTTGATTTGTTTTATCCTACTTTAACCATAGGGACGGGATTAAAAAAGATACTACGAGTAGCTTCATTTTACTCTCATTTAATTAATTAGTTTTTTTCTACCACGTAATACGTTTTTTTTTTTCTAAATTAGAGTGGCTAGATTACTGGGTCTTTGTAAATAGCTTTCAGCTAGAATGGGTGCATCAGTATGTTTATTTAGGTTGCATGTTTTCTAACGATTGTAATGTTGATTGTGGAATGAAAAAAAAAGTGTTTTGGTGCTTTTTCAAAGCTAGTATTTCAGGGATGCATGATTATTTATATGCAATCATGTCTGCGTTAATATATTTGGTAGGCAACGAAGAGTGCTTGCACTGAAAATGAGAATTTTAATTTTATTAGTGGTGTAACAAAGAAATAATAATAAACAATACTTGTAGAATGAGCTGTCTATACTCAAATTTGAAAATGTGTCTGCTATATATTTAGACATGTTTCTTTTAACCCAACGGACATTAAAACATTTAAACAATAATTTTTTTAAAATGTTTATGTTAGACTTTATATGTGGAACAAGATGAAAGTGTTATGGAATATAGGTATAAACAATGTCTAGCTAAGTTATATCAGAACTACCGAAAGATTCTTATATTATCTTCATACGAAATATTATGGAAGACGAATGTGTTAAACCCATCTTTCGACATCACTATCACTGTCATTCACCATAAAAATAAAATGAAATGACAGGTACTTTTATGAATATTTAATGTTCCTTCTCAACATAACTGTATCCTCATATATTATCAAAATCGGTTATAAAACGGAATACGTATAACATAGAAAATAGTTTCTTCCATGTACATTGCTCTTATATTAGACAAATTCGTTTCAAATAATATCATAAAATTCTGCGTGAAAAGCAATAAACATATTTCAGCGTGTTTCGTTATGTATACCAATTAATAATTATATGGTAATTTAAGTAAAAAAAAAAAAGCAAAAATGATAAGATAGCTGATCCTAAAATGAAATTATCTGGACTGACCTGCAATCGACTTTCTTTTACGTATTTTTCACTAGATATATGTATAACTTTAATATATATATATATATATATATATATATATATATATATATATATATATATATATATATACATACATACATACATCCAATACTCTACAGGATTACTCTGAAATGTCATTTATCTAATTTAGTCTATTTTTTTGTGGCAGATTTCTCGGAACTGGTCCTTTTTTTTGAAGAATCATTTCAAACGAAGATTGTGCGAAATATTAATATCTTTCATTATGAACATAAATATTTTTGTCATAAGTGCAGCCGTTATAGTGATATTGGATTCTCTGCTGGTTATAGAACAATCTTAACTGAAATGAAAATTTACATTTAATAATGCCTACCACGGAATTAGAACAAAAATATAAATGTTCGAATATATATATTTTTATATATATATATATATATATATATATATATATATATATATATATATATATATATATATATATATTTATAGTTATAGAAAAAAAATGGGGTTAAATAGATGAAGATGTGTGTAAATAGTAAAATATACATTGAATTTTGAAAGCTGGTAAGTTGAAATATTTCTTCATCGAATTGTATGTGAGGTACATTAATTCACGTCGGAAGGCAATGAAAACTTTTACGAAGAGACATAAAAGTTAGATGTAGAGGTGCGGTGTGGTCGCTCGGCCGTGTTCCACATCTCTCCGTCAACTAGAGCCGAGCAGAGCGTCTGGTGCTTTCTCGTTCGCATCCTGCTTGAGCACTTCAAACAGAGCGAAGCATTATCAGACGCGCCCTGCCCTGCCCAGCCCAGCCCAGCTCACCCCAGCTCACCTCCACAAACCAAATCCAGGTTACGTACCTGCGTCGCCATCGACGCCACAAACCACGATCGGTTTAAGGCTAACTATGCGTCGCACATACTTGGTGTTAACCGTGCGTGACTTGAGTTGTCTCATTTGCCCGCTGAGCTCTGCTGCGTCGCTCATGCCCCCCACTGGACGTTCGGGTAACTAATGGACAGTTTAACGAAAGTATGTGAGTGCAGATAGCGTTGGTCGAAGGCCGAAGGATCGGCGACGACGCAGCGGCTACTGCACTGGGCTGCTCTGTGCACCGCCTGGGGACGGACGGGACGGGACGGGACGGTTGCTGTCGTCCTTGCCACTGCCGAGGAATTTTAATATCCACATTCCAAAGAGTACTAGTCTCAGAGGCGGATCTCTGATGCCGATACCCCATCAGTTAGGCGAGCGAGATGCTGACTTGACGCAACGTGCTGTACTGTACGACCGACAGTTCATTTGTCGCCACGATTTCCCGTTCGATCCTCGATCGTGCTCTAATACTAATACTACTCCGCCCTCATTCTACTTTAAGATGAACTTTAACATACAATTATCCTATTCTCCATTCTAAACAATCATTTACACTAATGCCCGATAGTATAAAATAAGTTTAACACATGTAACCTGGTTAATTTGCTAACTGTCACATAATATTGCCCACTGTGTTCACAGTATTAAGTAACAGGGAAGCAATCTTTAAAAGAAATATTTGTTATGACAAGAATTTACCAAAGATTTTACTTTCCCAATATTCTATTAATTTTATTAGACAAATTCTCTACTACTCATTACAGCCTTTTGTTAATTACTTTCTCTTGCGAAGTAATAAGTAAGTTTTGTAATCATGAAATATATCGAATTCATTGAATCGAATATGACTATTTTCGTAATGACGTCTGTGTGGAATTGTGTTTGTCTGTCTGTGAACGCTCTAAAGCCAAAATGGTCGTACATGAAATTGTGAAACATTAAACTTAAGACTGGTATATGGTGTAGAAGTGCACCTCCTATTTTTGAAAAGAATATTGAAATCGGAAGTGTATGTTTACTCTATACATTTTTTGTTCTATCTTCAATATCACTAAAGCGGCTTCACAGCAAAAAAATAAGTTATGTTTATGAAGAAGGATACTAATATTTTGCAAAATGTTTTCTTCAAAAGTTACTTCAAAAAATGAACCAGTTACGAGAAAATTGCTCTTATTTGTGTTGCCATAGATACGCATGTTTGGAAATTATATTAAATAAATCGAATAAACTACACGTAACAACATTTTGACAAGGAAACAAAATAGACTCAAATAATTTGATATTTACCATATGAATCATAAATATTGGAACAAAGTACATTGATAAAGTGAATATTAAAGTAACAATCTATATATTATATTAAAGGAACAGTATTTGATAACGTAATAAAATAACAAGCTAAATGACACAATGTCAGAGTAATACAATGAAGTATTGGTTGATTTGACAGATTGTCTAGATCTCTAGTAAAACTACGAATAAGAACGCCGCGTGCAGGTCACTGCAAAATTTATATTGTTTAATGCATATGTAAATCAAAGAAGAATTAACAATCTTGTTATCAATTACGATTTATAGCATGTTTAAATATAACAATTTGGTATCGTCCGCCAAACAGCTACGTCACCTTGGCACTGGTACCCTCATGCAAGCACGTAGCGCTACTGCATCAATATTGAAACTTCCGTTAACAAAAACTGTTATCTGTCAGTATCGTTCAATATTGTAGCAGTAGTAAATCTATAAATATGTTTCTATAGTATTCTATTTACTATCTACAATTTCGTACTTCTAGTATGATAGCTTCAGTACCTACTATTTGTTCTTATACATATTTCTATTTTTCTAATTTTTTATAATAAATCGCAATTTATCAACATATTTTTTATTCTCAAAATATTTCATATAAATATACAGAAATATATTCGTTTGAATAGTGGTAATAGTTACATATCTTCGATCTAGTTAATTAATTTGTTGACTTAACCCAAAAGTTATTTGGAGTAATATAAAATTTGTTGATTTGATACAACCATTTGTTGTATATAAAAAAAAAAAACACTATTTAAACTGAATGTTGTAATACAAGTAATTTTTCTCAATGTACGATCGATGAGGTATGATAAGCCCGTGAAATTTGTAAGAATTTAGTTTTATTTGCGATTAAAAAATTCAAATGTATTTCACAGATGACCCATATTTTCATTTACACCTAACCTATATTCAGGGCGAGTGACCCAGAAAATTCTATGTAACTGATACGTCCAACATCTATTTTAATAGGATATACCTATTGGCCGTAACATATATGTTTTCAAGGTCCTTAAAAAATAAAAATCGAGTCCAGTGTTTAAGGTCAACGCGCATTTGAATGCACCATCGAGTACCTACCTACTATCTACAACGTCAGTGATACAGCGTTGTTAAAATAGATAATATATTCACGTATACCACCTATATACACATATGTTGGTAAGCTAACAAGCCCGTTTGAGAGTCATATATCAAAAGCATAGAGCTTCATTCCATATACCTGTTAACCTGACGGCGTGAAGGCCATTGGATACGAATTTACTAAATGAACCATCATAAATCGTTATTTGGTTGGTTGGTTGGCTGCCTGGCTGAAGCCATTTTAAATAGAATGTCTTCTTTTATGTGCGTCAATTTTCAATTCCGTATTGCTATACATTGAATATCAATCTTTACATTTATTTATTCAAATTAACGACCATAGGCAGGAACGTGTTGGTTTGAATTTAATGAATCTATGTTATTGACGATATTAATATAATTGAACATTCCTGATTGAAAAGTCGGAGACTTTATCCTCGATGGCTTTAAGGTACAGTGTTTCCTTGTCATGGTGGGTGTTTTGGTGCATAATACAAATATATAGTGCAATAATTTAAAAAAATACAGTGGCGTCTACGATTTTCACATTAGCCTGAGACATTGACTGCCAAGTTTCTACTAATATTTGAAGTATCTATTCAAGATAACATTTTGAAATCTATATTATTTATGCCCGCAATCTAGTTTCTACACATGTTTGGAATATATATTTAAGATTGTAGGACAGTTTCCTTGATTAAAAATCGACTGCTTGTCTGGCATGCTTGCAGTTAGTGATATATTAATAATAATGCTTTCTACATATTCACACATTTACATATATACATAAACATATACATTTACGCAGACCTCTAGGTGTGTATCTAAAAATATATAGAACTCATATCCTTGGATGTATGTATCTCGCTCGTTCACTCGGTCGATCGTAAGATGTGAGTTTAAAACCGCAACCCCTCTGAAGGTACCATGTCGATTTTAACGAAATTTGGTATACAAATAAATTGGATGCCCGTTGTATTTTATTTCTAAACGTCTGCACAAGTTCGGAGTAATAGAGGCCCCATTGATACTGTCCGTAGAAGAAAATTGAATTTATCAAAAAAATTTACAAGAAATATTAGATATTTTGTTTAGCAAATTTCTTCAAATTGTAAATCTGAGAAAAAATTATAAGGAATAATAATTTTAAAATTATAAATATTGTAAACTTTTGGATTCAGAAATAAATATTAAATATAATAATTTTGAAATTTAATTTATTGTAGCGATCGCATTAGAAAACTGCTTTCTGTTGCAATTAATCAATGACAATATTATTATTGTCTTTTATAATATATAAATGGTTATCTTTAATTATACATCATTGGTTAAAATATTATTTTCTATTGAAATAAAAAAAATTAGAACACTGAATAGATAATTCGTCATACTATATGCATTGGTGCTTGCACCTATACATATTTCAGTAGAATATTTTTTCAAGTTTCTCAAATTACGCAAGAATAACCAAAAGAGATTGGGAGGTTCTGATGCAGGAATTACTGACATAAAAAGATAAGGAAACATCTCCGAAGCAGCTTTCAAAGTCTCTGAAACAGCTTCTAACATGTCTAACACAACTTTTAACAACTCCGAAACAACTTTGCTTCAGAAGCTATAAGCTGCTTTTAATGATATGAATCATTTTATACTCATTTTATTACATCTTTAATTTTTTAAACAATTTCTCTGTTTATACTTTTTGCGTACTAAATGAAAATGTTACCATTAGTGGCGGCTCGTGACTTGATATCATAGAGGTACTGCGTACGACTAGCGTGATGATTTATATCTTAAATTTTCTGGGAATTCTTGCGCAGTTTCTATGCACGAGCCACTGGTTACTATTGCATTTTAATATATAACAAAAAAGAAAAGGAAACACTCGGTATATGTACTTGGAAATGTATATCAGTCACTTGCTCGTAACACAATTTAGTCATCATTTATATCTTAATTGTTAAATTTATCCCTTAGTCTTAACAAAATGTTCGTACATTTAATAGCATTTTCCACTTATGGCTTCAACGTGAACTTTCTTGCACTTAGCTACACAGTCAGCGACATGGTCGTAGCTTACTTCTAAATGAAAGAAAAACATATGGCTCCTCCACCAAATGATAATAAGTTTAGAGTTTCATTTAGGAAGAATTTGATATTTTATAACTAGCTATAATCATCATAATTAACTCTCAAAATCACAAATGCACTTAAAATATTATATTTAAACTTCTATAATTTTATCATCAACAGTATTTACTGTAGGGCAATCACAGACACACAGATACACTTTTCGAAAATAGTTAGAAACGATTTAAGATGGCTAAAACGTTTATTTTCATTAAAATTTACTTATATTCATTTGTATATGATTGTAGAAAACTAGTTATATGTGGAATAAAAATAAGTAGGCATAGTAGCATATTCATATCGTCAGAGATCAGACATGATGGAATTTCAAAAGTGGCTTGAAAGGGATGTTATTCGGATCGGCAATCTCTTGGAATGGAGGTAATGTAATACATAAGCAGTATACGGTGGCACGACAACACCGCACGCCACGCCACGCCACACCACCGTCATGCTACACGGCAAGGGACGCCACGCCGTATACGATACACTTTGTCCGAATCGCGGTGTGTGTCTGTGCCTGTGTGAAACGTAAGCATACAGACAGAGCGGAATAGTTTACTGCATATATTGCTTTGTCGGTTGCTTTACATAAGGGAAACGTGGGTGTTGGCTTGTTGTTCCGAAGCACTGTGAAATCATTATAGGAACAACCTTCTCTCCATTCACATGATTCACGCCATTTGAACGCATCTTATTATATACGTATATGTCAACTGATATTTCATATTCATGATTCCAATTCCCTTGGCGAACGTTGCGTTTAATAACTGATATTTGAAGTAAAAGTGCTTTTTTTCTACTTCTTATAGATATTATTTGAGTTATGCAAATTATATATATAGTCGATAAGGATATGCCTACAGCGATTTATATTCTATCTCACAAAAATTGAATTTAATTTTTGTACGTTACAATAAGGGTTATAATTCAGAATAATATCAAGTTTTAAAATAGTTATGTATGTAACTAGTTAGAAAATACCCCATTTTGTGTAACGAGTAAGCAGTTTGTGGGACGAGTGAAGCGAGATTCCGCAAAATCACACAAATTGTACAATATAACTTGTTTCAAACAATTCTTTCTTTTTTTAAAATAAATTTGTTAAAATAAAAGGCGCTGAATTATGACATCTAGCATGATGAAAATAAGACTGTTGCAAGAGACGATGGCAAAATATGCCGCAGGCGACTTTTTTTAAAGAGAGCTTGGCTAATCAAAAAATGCAGAATTCAATAGACTCGGGAAGGTTTAATTATTTTTTAATATTCCATCATTTTAACCACGGAAATAATTAATTTCTTTAGTTGTGTTAAAAATCAAGTAGGTAGGCTTGATAGTTTGTAGAACAGAAATCTGTTTGACAAAATATCTGATTTAAGTTTAGATTAACCAAGAGTATAACGTGTTCAGTCAGTTTTGATAACATGTCAAAATTATAATAATTGGTTATTTAAAATTCTCAATTTTTTAAGACAACTCAAAAGTAAAAAGTAGAAGTAACTAATTTTATTTCTATAATGAAATATATTTTTAATACGGATTCGTTTATTGGTAAAGTAATATCAATGTGGTTGTAGTATATTTATCACATGTAATATCATCCACATAGAAATACATTTTAATAGTAAATTTTCAGTGTTAAAGCAAATGAGTTCAATAGTTTTTAAAAACTAATTGTTAGAGTATATGCAATTTAAAAATCTATACTAGAATTTCATGTACGTATAATAAAATCAAATGTATTCATATTTTGTGGTATACTTATATTATATATTTTTGCAATTAGATCTCCATAGTACCATTATTATAGTATTTAATTTAGTTTTTAATTTTATCATTCGTTCACACTGTAATTATCATGAAACAACTTAGTATTTACGAACAATATAATAATATGAATAATTTAGCTGATTTCATAATCAAATTCTCTATTAATAGTTCATTTTTGGGGTAATTTTATATCGTTAATTTTTATATTACGCAGTTTTCGAGTTAATAAAGCATCAAGAGTAGCTTTAATTATCGGTTTATATTTAATTTCCAAAATTTGCAAGTTTTCTTGTGGCCTAGATACAATGTTAATTTTTTCATTATAAACCATTTTTGTTGTAGAGCACTCACAAACGCAGTCACACCGACGTCATTTCCCAACATAGTTAATCTCAATTCTGGGATGCTCCATACATGTGTCTCCGTAAAAATCTCGAGTTGTGCATTTGTCATGATTACAATAGTGTGTATTAGAGTTCGTACAAGAAAGTAATAATAAGAGTCGAGTTTGAAAATATTTATTATGTCAATAATTCTTTTTGTACAACGTCCACGAACGTAATAAAGAATACAACCTTTTCACATTAAGCAAAAGTTCAGCAACTCGCCGGCCGACAGTATACATACATACATACATATAATAAAGGCGAGACATGTTTCCAGCAGAAGCCTTTGTCTTTCGTAGTGAGTATATCTTTTTCCAACATCACTACTTCGTACACGTATACTTGTATAAGAAAAGAAATTAAGCACGTCAGTGTTCAGAAGGAAGGTAGTAAGCCCGCGAGACGTGCCTCACCATGATAAGAAGTGGCACCATGTGATGCACACAGACAGAGCCGCGGTGTGTTGCCCCGCTGCTTACTTATCCTGTCTGCCTCATTGCAGTTCTAGAATAGGGGGATTAAGTTATGCCCGCGCTGACGTGCTTCACGTAAATATAATACACTATTTATGTGTTTCTGCGCACATACGCATGCGCTCCACTCATCATAATCAGCAAGCTATGTGTACTACATGCAAGTTCATACGCGTACACACTTTAATGTTAGCGTGTTGTGCATTTCGAATTTTCGAGTATTCACCATTCATAGAGTGGGGTTCATGTCAAGTGAAGTCCAAAATGTTCAACTTTTTACTTTGAATGCCATTTTACTGCCTCATTATGCACATGTGTTCACTATATATTTCAAAATCATCTGGAGACGCCTTCACTCCCACTATCTATTTTATATAATATTGCCTTTTAAATTCAAGTTAAGACTACTGTGATACAATATCAATATGTATGGTAACTAGAGAAACGTAATTGTAACATCGCTAATTTCAGTAAATGGACACAATTGTCGCTTACTTATCACTTGTAATATGCCAGAATATGTTTTATGAATATGTGTTGTTTGTACGAGTTGCGGAAGTTTTCTTTTGCCTTGTGTTATTAAATTTAGTTTTCGCTGTGTATTTGTGATTTGACACTTTAAATATAACATTCCCTGCTTTTTTTTTTTTACAAAAATAAACCCCCCACACATACACTCACACATCCACACAATCATACACAAAAACTCATTCAATCAAAAGACAAAGAAATATTTTTTGCACCAAGGACGAAATGTGAATGTTTTTTGCACGAGCCGCAGGCGAGGCCTCAATGTTGACAAGGCCAAAAATAAATTTTTTCGGGTAAGGTGCATACAAAGTTCTTACATTGGACTTTTCTTTAATTAAAATTAGGAAAATAAAAATAATCCTAATACATAATACAAAACTATTCATACGATCAAATGAATCTTCAAACCACTTTTAAATCAATTATATTTTATGAAAAATCCAAAATGTGGTAAATCATGAAATGAACGATAATTTGTTTAACTGTTATTTTTGAAACAAACATCTAATTGCAGAAAATGGCGCCTATGGGGTGAAAATAAAACCAATTCAAAACAAAAATGATCAAATCCCGAACTGGTTTGAAATTATCATAGTGATTACAGCGAGTTTCTGGTTTTTATCCAATTTTTCCTTTAAATAAGACATTTACACATTAAACTAAAAACATTTCCAAGAAACAACTCCAAATCGTTCGTGAATACCTCAATGTGTCGGTGTGATCTGTGCCGTCATAGATTTAATCTAAAGAACCTATCCTAGCTACTTTTCGTAATCGCCTATTATTAATGGTTTCTATCACGCCATATGGATGCAATAGTTTTTAAATCAAATTTATCTCAATAATTAATCCGTAAGAACTCATACATATTTATATATAATAATTTCATGAGTTATTTAAATAAGCGAAAGTTGACTTGAAAGGAATAACTTAAATTTGTTGTAAAAATAACCATTAATAATGCCTCGTTTAGGTTAGTACACAGAAAACATACAAAAAAGAACAGCTGGGACACAAAACGATGCGGAATAAATAATTAAACGGAATTGTAAAGTTTTAAATGGAGAGTGGCCCTTGGAGAAGTCCATATTGAAAAAGTTCTTATTTATGTTTTTACCTCTAGAGCATCCATGCATACATTGTTCGCCGTGGTGGTGTGGGGGTATGACGTTGGCGTTGGTGGCGACGACACATTGCAAACGCATCTCTTGACATACGAGACAGTTTCATGGTTAATTGTGATTCCGGTTGAACGAATTACGCAGCGCCTCGAGTGCTGCCAAAGCCACGTGTGCTCAATGGTGGAGGCGAGTGGAACCAAGTGACAAATGAAACCGTTTCCGTCACATTCTACCGGTCAGAAATGAAATGGCGCGAATAATATTATGTATGATTATTCGGACTTGCGCAATGTCTATATTCTGTAATTGTGAACATCGGCTACTAATTACACAAAAGCATAGACGCACGGCCATCGTGATTGCGAACGACTGAATCACTAACGAAACCATTGATGTTCAATTGCATTGCGGTGCTTATACGCATATAGTTTCAAACCACTGTTTGATACTGTCCAACATTTCAATTAAGATTTTAATTAATGTTATACGTATATACATACATTCAGGTTGAAAACATGCCATACTATTTTTTGTATGGTCACTAAACCAATGAAAATATTTCCGATTTGTTCCACGGCCTGTTAAACTGAGAAAAAAAAATTGCAATAGCTGCTTTAATCTAAGTCGGTTTAATTACAACCTAAAATTTGTGCGTTTGAATATTTGGTTATATATATTTACAGATATATCAAACGTACAAAACTACCCTCAAAATTTTCTTGTTAGAAGAAATTTAATTCACAACCTATTTGGTCAATTATAACAGTTATTTTAGAAAAGATTAAATAGTAAATAGTTATTATTAAAACAGGCACACAAAGGAAAGTCATACTTTTTTTTACAGAGTATGATACCCCCTTGTATTTTTACCCGCTTAAGACGATGGAGCCATAAAAAATGACCTATATATAACCTAACTTTAAAAAATAGCTCAAAATCAGTGGAAATATCGATTTCTTGTTAAAATAGTTAAGTTATTGAAATTAAGAATGCATTATAGAGAAAAAATAGCATGAATAATTTTTTTTAATTTTGACCCAATTAACACGCCAGTGCATTTTAATTTTAAAATATGAGAATACCAGAAATGGCTAAAAAATCAAAAAAAGTTTAAAAGAAATCTTATTTAAATGCATTTGTAAGATTTTGTTATAGTTATCATATTAACTTTGTCTGACAAGATTTGGTACGTGTAAAACGCACCAACGCGTAGAGCTCGCCTTTAAGTATAAGATATGCGTTGCGAGCATTGGTTTTTAATTATTATGACCTTTTGGTAAACAGTTTAAAAAAATGTTATAGATATAAAACGTCTTACAATTTTTTGTAGATTATATTGATTAAAAAAAAAAAATTTTAGTGCATTTTTTAAAATTCAAAATTGTAATATTTAATTTTTATTTTCGGGCTTTGGGTTAACAATATGAAAAAATCTTGTATATATAAAATATCTTAGAATTTTTAGTAAAATTTTTGAGTATTTTAATTATTTTTATAAGGGCAGTATTAAGGGGGGCTTTAAATTTTGGAGCCCTATATCTCGAGAAGTATACGGGCGATTGGATTTAAACTGTGAATGGATTCAAATGGGTTGCCAAGTAATATGTATTGGTTTGAATCGCTCCGGTACCTTCAGAGGAGTAGAGGGCACAAATTTGGTCTTACGAGATCCCGAGCGGGTGAGCGATGACCAACATCCAAGTATATAAGTTATATACATTTTTGGAATCAGAGCGACTAGACAAACACTATTTTTGATGAAATTTTTTTATCCGAGAATGCTACAGACACACGACCGAATGCTGTAGCTTCTTCGGTACTTCGTACGGTGAGCTAAAAAAATCTGGCAGATAAACAAAAAAATATAATGTATGCCATTTTGCCCTGTTTAACACAAATTTATTAATTGAGAAGGTGAATTTTAAAGAATCAACATCTATGTTTCATATTGAAGAAGCAATATTTGATAACATAATAAAATAATAAGCTAATTGGTACAATTTCAGGGTATTACTGTGGAGTATTGCTATTTTTTGACAGTTTGTTTGGAATATATATTTCTATTGAAAATGACGTAAAAGAAAGTTCTGTGTTGGCTACATCTCTGTTTACTAATATCTACTGTGGCCATCAAAATAATTTCTTATAAAAACTTTTGTGTACATACACATATGGTTTCTATGGAAAAAGTCTACAGAGTTAAAATGGGCTCTTCATAAAAATGGTGTAATTTATGTGAAAACTTTTAATACAAAAATATCTAATTTTTTTTTAACATTGTTCCTTTCGATTTCCAGCCATTTAGGTGATCCTAGAACAGAATCAGTTCTTCGCAAATACTTATATATATATATACAAACACATATAAATAACACTGTTCAAAAATAGTCAAATCGTACTAAGGTTATACTTCTTATGAACTAGTAATCAATTTTACTTGATGATTCCTATAATATCTTTGAATGTAAGTAATATGTATAATAATTTAATAAATCATTTGGTCACAAGCCTTGATTTTGTAGCTGTATCACCTCTGAAATTATACAATTTGATTAGTAATTTCCCATTTTACTTAAAACAATGATTAATAAATTTAACATTTCAAATAAGTTCATAAAAAGAACAGCGTTTTTATTTTAAATTTCATCTCAAATATATAGTAAACCAAAAAACCAATATCCCAATGTGTTACGATACGAATTCTTCTGAACGATGAAGAGCGTTTCATTCGTGAACACCCGAATCGTTTTCTGTACGAGAAAAGAATAAAAACAAAATCCTGTTCAGTCATCCAACCTTGCAGCAATGATTTTTGCTGTAGATAAATTAGTTACACCACTTGTACAATATCCCAATGCTTCTCTTTTATCACTAAAAATGTTGTTAGACATATGTAGCAACGCCATAAACGACATTATTTGTTAATTCAATATTTTAGATGTCCTTTGAAGTGGCTCCAAGTTAAGATTGAGATCGAAGTTATCTAGGCGGGCAACATTACATAAGATTCTCATGATAAGAAGATTCTATTGTTCCTACTACTAGATACTGCTTAAAACTTGCTGTATTTGTCATCAAATTATTTGGGAATTGTAAATTGGAGCACTGTATTTGAAAATAAATTCCCACTAATTTGATGACATATATAGCTACTTTTAAACAGTATCTAGTCCAATAGTCTAATACATGAAAATCGTATGCATTATGTTGTTACCAACATTTGAATACCAAATATATTTTTTCCCGCTATATCAGCACAAATTGCAACCTTAAATTTGATTTAAAATGCGCCCAGAATTAGGCACAGTTGGCTATTTTATTGACCGATTTATTGCGTTACCCAAGAATTGACACAAACGTTACATTATATTATTGTTTCGTAAATTATTCATAATGTAGTAAATATGAAGAAATTAATTCAGTTAAAACATTGAGTTCAAAATATAGCATCATTACGAGTACGTGGCCAAAAAAAGTAAAAAGGTCAAATTAAGCTATCTGGTACCAGTTCGATTTGAATTATATATCAAATAATTGTTCAGGTTTAAATTAAACTTTATTTACATACAGTTATAGTATAATTTGTCAGCTAGAATATCGTTTAAGTTTAAAAAAAGAAGTAGTGGCAAAATGTGAAGTAAGATTATAATTACATGAAGATTGAAAATTTACTGTTGATTTTAAAACGAGAATCGTTTTGATAAAATTGTAGATTCTCTGGTATATATCGTATAATGTATATTTGACAATAAAAATCAAAGATCCGTTTAGGCATTAGATTATATTTACATGATGATATCGGCAAACTCAATGGTGAGTGTAAAATGTAAATAATTCAGATAGCTGTGTCCGCGTCCGTTTAGAAAGAGGCACGCACGTTTGCCGGGCGGACCGACCGGGCCGGAACGGGACGTGATGGGACTGTATGTAAATAGACACAATATTCTCGCTCGGATTGAACAGTGTCGGAGTGAGTGAGCGTTCCCAGAAATGCTGCCTGCCATCTCTGTTTATAAACATTGTGTGTATGTGGATGTGTGCGTGGCTGCGGCGATTAAAGAAAGTGAAGGGGCATGGGGACACATCTGCCCCAGGCGCACATATACTGCACACACACTCGCATACGCAACACAGCGAATATAGTATGTAGGAACGGCGCCAGGATGCTGGATAAAAGAGGCACTCTGGCAACGCTGCAATAAACCTATCGATCCGAGAACCTTTCTCCTGTATGTGTGGAGCAGTGACGGCAACCGCCAGCGGCAGTAGCGGCGGCGACGCTATCCGCCCGGCTAGTGCCATGGGCGGTCGGTCGGTCGGCCGTCGCCTCTTGCGCACTTCCTCGACGATGGCTTACACATCCGCTATGTCCGTGGATGTGTTTTTCTAACACCGTTGCCGACATTTAACTGCAAGCCCCACGTAGCAACCCAACACCGCCTAGCTGTCTACCGGCTATCATCCGTCAACGTCACCTGCTGCCAGTCCAATCAGGAAATGTCCAAAATACGATCACACTCTTTAACCCTTGCGTAATTATATATATATATATATATATATATATATATATATATATATATATATATATATATATATACATATATATATATATATATATATATATATATATATATATATATATATATATATATACACTGTAGGACAGTATATAATGCGCAACTGGGCCATGTACCTTCTACCAGCATCCAGTAGTGTAGTCCAAGTGTGGAGAAATAAATGGTTCATTAATAGTGAAACTAAATTAAATTAGCATTTAATCTTGATGTAAAGTTGAGCATCAGTTCAGATCGCAACTAATCAGTCTAACTAGAGGAAACTTACCGAGGTGTAATTAGAACCGGAACTTCCACAGCGTATGAAGAATTAGTATCACTAGTAATGCTTGCTAATTATTAAGACCACTTTCCAAGCGGCAGAAAATCATTGCACTTGCATTGGGTATGCCAAAATTATCTTTGGGCGCATAGCCGTGAACAAATTACATATCTCAGTGATCTTGAAATTAGTAAAATAAACCTCAAAATAAAGAATATGTCACAAAATACATTCTCGCATACAAAATGGTGGAAGAATATAAACATATTGAGGAAAATGTTGGTTAAAGATAAGGAATTGGCGCTAGGCTAACAATTTTAAAATTTGATTAGTCAAATTATAATAATAGTAACCAAACTTGGCCAATGTTCAGATAATTATTTAAAGCAGACTTACTAAAAATTATAGTCAAGTGAACTTTTGGCATTATTAATTTACTAATATACCAGAATTATAATTATATTATGAACTATAATATAGAATGTAAAAAGTACCCAAAAAATACTTGTATTTTGGTCTTGAAGGATCTTGCAAGATCAAGTGGCTCGATCTAGAATTGAAATAATTTTATTTTTCATAACCATAGCATGGTCGTGCACCAATTTACAACGATGAATAGTGAATGAGTACAAACTATCGTACTTAATATATTTGCAGATGTTGAGAATTGAACAAAATATTAAGTGTAGGCAGTGCACTTGAAATACAAATGTATTGCATTTAAGGGAAGTGCATGATCGTGATATATTTCAGTATATTTGGTGCATGGTGAAGTGGCCTATATGTGGAACACTATTATATTTTGCTGCCGGTAAAAACTATTTGATACTGTTCAAGTACACACAGTCGAGTGAGACAGATGCTCGTCGCTGTAAATGGGAAAAAGCGAACGAGTAGGAGGATAGGTACCGCGTGCAATATCGAAGGCTTGGCCGCACCAGCTCGTTGCTTAACGAGATTGATATATCCGCAGATTTATTTCAGAGAATAGCGAACGACCGGTTGTAGGTAGGTAGGTAGATCGGTATATATCTATACGAGTGAACATCGAGATTCAATCATCTTTTTAAATCTCGACGTTCGCGCAGTATGCGCCATGAATTTCGAAGCACCGCCCGATGATATGAGCGGGTGGCGCCACAGTGTCCTTGGTGTGCACTGCCAAATCATGTAAGAAACGTTTGCTGCACGTGCGTGCCCGGACACGTCCCACATAAAAACTCGATTCAAGCGAAACAACTTCTCAAAAACGCATATCCTTCTGTCCGAGGCCCCCACAACAGGGTAGCACTGCTATATCGCTGCAAAATATTGCACGTTGCTATTGTAGGTACCTTTCGACAACGAATGGCATTATATACATTAGGATGGATCAAAAATATCAAAGTTAGCTTGCTTGATGAAAGATTTGTCGAAAAAAATTTACCTTATCTTAAACACCTGTTATTTTATCAATAATGACGTTTATACAGTAATGGGTGGTATTTGTTCCAGCGTATTTCATAATCTTGCAAGAAAATGTGTTTCAGATGCTTGCTTCCAAAGAAATACCTCGCCAGCTCAGAGGAGGTACTCTCCGTTGCAGCAGACAATTTTCTTGTTTTTTTTTTGTCCAAAGAATTCATAATTATACTAGAGATATAAGCTAATATGACGGTGAGATATCTGAGTCGATATTTCTTTATAAGCCTGAGAAAGAAATTCCAAAAGAATCTAGTAATGTTGAGGCCAAACAAGTAGAACGTCCGCTTAAAGGTAATGCAATCCGAATGACGTAAAGTGAGATGCATTATACTCAATTGCTATTCTTGAAAGAAAATATGGTCGTGCGGTGAATGTGCGCTCGTTAGAATTAGTGTAGCTACCGTGAGCGTTGGAACCTTTCAACTTACAAATCGAGCTTCTTTTCAAAGAGCTAATAAGTATTTGAATATGACGTATTTGCATTTACAAAGGTCAAAGGTTATTGCACGGTGGGAATTTATTACATCCAGCTTTTAATAATATATTTCCAAGTGTCGGCTCATGTTTTTCAACCGTTTTTGAATGAGGAGCAAATTAAATTAAAAATACTTAACACTGGATTCTTTGCGAAACACCAGTGCTGGATACAACAAAAATAGAATGCGATCTGATATCCCGCCAAGACTTGTTTAGGACTGAATTGGAGATTTGTGTAATTAAAGATCATAGGTTGATTATATATATATATATATATATATATATATATATATATATATTCCCTAATTAGTCTATTCGATTTAGGTACGTCTAAAACTAATATACCCGGTAAAATCTCAACTATTACTATTAGTAACAAAAGTAAACCTTAACTACCGGTTTATAATTTGCTTTCATACATTAATTTGGGTAAATATGTTCATTTTGGCCAACTATGTAAATTTATATTCACATACACTGGGTTAAAATTCAATATCCCTTATTATTATTTAATGCACGGAATATAAAACTTTTATTCTTTACTAACGTGCTATATTTAGCAATTTAATAAAATACCGAAAGGAATAAATTATTTTACGTAGAATAAAATCAGTTGTAAGTGAAAGCCGAGATGCTTTATGGGTAATTGATTACAATCGAACAATTTTGGAGGTTTGAATTGGTAAGTGAGGTGAGCGGTAGTACGGCGCGCCGCGATTCGCTTCAAATGCCTACTGGCATTCTCTCTAACGCTGCTATTCGTACGATCGTTCTCTTCTGATCTGATCGGAATTTATATTACCTATGAACTCGCTCATATATTTATAAAAAATAAAATGCTTTTAACTTTTCATCAATAGTTTGGGTAAGGTTTGAGACCGGGGTTGAAGGTTTGCGAATAAGGATGGAAGGTTTACTGCGTCTTCAAGCTGATCCGATTACATTCTGAGTGTGCGTATTGTGCACGAACTTACCCACTACAAACATATACTACATACAGCCGTGTATTTCAGTGCATGCGTGTGTCAATGTGTGTGTATCGTGTCTACGCCCATATTCATAACTCAGCGTGCACACGTTTGTACACCGCATGGTTCCGACGTTCAAGTGGGTGACGAGCAGGAATAAAACACGCATTCTAAAGTTGGTTCGCTTATGCTGGAACTCTATTTTCACCTCGCATTTCCTGCCGCAATCAAACGAACCAACTGCATACACACACACACACACACACGATAGATATTATTCTCCAGTCAATATTCACGTCCACGCCTTGTGTATCTTCCGTTTGATTTATATTGTGACGTTTGCGAAACAGATTATGGTCCATTTCTAGACTTATTCGTAAAGTTTACAGTATTGAAATTCAAATTTTCATTTGAAAATTAGTATATGCACTCACGTAATCTCTAAGAAGTCACTTTGTCTATAAATTAACAATCTTCCGCTATATTTGAACAGATCGTTGACAATTTCAATATATGTAGGCGAGCCGTGCCAACTTAAATTTGTGAATGAATTTTACAAATTATGTGCTAATACCTTGGCAATATATTTGTCATATGTCAACCAATTATCATATAGACAAGAAAAATGAATCAACGCTATCTTCGTTCTGAATTCTTCTTTAAACTAAAATAGATGTTGGGACCAGCATATTATTTTTTAGCTCGTCATACAGTAGTACAAACAATTATAGTGATAGGCTGTGAGTCGGTATAACAAAAAGAATTCTTAACAAAAAGTGCTTGTCTCCTCACTGATTATGAAAATGTATATTACTTGGATTATATCGCTATGAAGGACAATAAACGATACAAACATAAACACAAATTATAATAATTACGCAAATCAGATGTAAACGTACCAACGTAATAGAAAAATATTTTATTACTTTATAAAAATATTTACAAAACTGTCAAATCAACGCGTAAAATATATTGAATTAAATCATTCTGGAATAGAATACATATTGTAAGTTTGTGTATCTTATTATTTATAATTTTTGAGACGTAGATATTTATTATAAAATATTTATTATATAGCCTATGCGACTATAAGAAAATTTGCTGATTATTTCTGCATGAATCCAATAAGAAATATTAAATATTTTGTACGAAGCAACTGGACTATTTTGAAACGAATTTGCAAGTGATCATTTTTGCATTAAAAACAATTAACTGATTGCGAATGAGCTTTAGGTAATGTTAGTTTGACAGCGGTGATTTCTGCTGTGGTTTTAATGGGCATTCATTATCTACATTGGTTTTATACACACGTAAATTATATAGAAAGAACTGCGCTGTTGATTATTTCTAAATAACATTTGGAGTACTTGTTTATATAAAAACTACATAAAAACAAAAATAAAACGCTATCGAAATAATATTTTTATACATACATATGTTATGCGAACATAATAAATATTTACGTTTTTATAAATAACTGTTGTATAAATAATATATCTCGCCTTTTTTTGTCGGTGTTGGCGTTAGATTCAGAGCCAATATATATATATATATATATATATATATATATATATATATATATATATATATATATATATATATATATATATATATATATATATGTATATATATTATTTTTTTCTTACGCAAACAGACGCCGAAAATTGAAAAATTGGCTTGAGCTTATTTACATACGATTCCGTGATAAAGAAAGTTAAACATAAAAATTCACTCAATATAGAACCAAATTTTAAATTAATATTTCTGACTTGTTTTCTATGTGCATGTCTTTGCAGTATTCTTTTCCTAACGTAAAAATGAGATTATCGTTTATCTTTTTGTATATTTTTAAACGGCCTTACGCTGTGAATGAATAAAATATCACAATTGGGCGTTTTAATTGTCTAGTTCAGATCTTCGTCGTATCTTAGCTACCATGACAGTGTTATTAAATTAGATCAATAATCTTTACTTGTTATTGGCCAAATTTAGGAATGGTTTTGTATTTGCCTTATAAAACGATATCTTTGGAAAGAATTCCATTGGTGTCGACTTGATTGTGCTCATTATTTTACTAGTCTAATTATCAATAGATGGTGTTGCACGCATCAAAACTAAATTGTACAAATATACGCATATAAATATACTCTCATTTAACCCTTAAAATTGTCAGAATTATTTTAGAGAATTACAATTCTATAGTACAGCAATTTTTGAGAAACAGTTCATACATATTTCGAATTCAATTTTTATACGAGTAGATATGTTATAGTGACGTGCAGAATCAGAATATTTTCGCATTGAATATTAATCACAAACACTATTTCAAAGGGGAATATTTTTTATTTCACATTGTAGTGTCATAGTAAATAATAACTTAAAATCACCCAACATGAGAATGAATAAACAGTTGATCGAAATGAAAAATGTCATGTACCTTTTCAATATTTTTTTTTTTTGGTTACCAGTGAAAGTTTTGTTAATTAAAAATTCAAATTGAATTTCATTGAAAAACTAGGGTTATACTTTGCGATACAATAATGCCCAGTCACAAACGATTGAACATTTTATATGTTTTATACAAATAAATTATTTCTCTTCCAGTATAATTTTGTTAACACCATCACTGTTACAAATCATATACATGATACAATTTGTAAATAAAATGTTGTTTGCGTGCTACGAAAATATAGGTTTAAAAATTATAATAACTGTTACTAGGTTGTTTAAATATGCATAGCTATAATAAATATACACGTATTATTTATAGGGTTACTACTAGAATAATAAATAGAATTTATTTATTATGTATGTTATCATAAAATTATCAAATAAATTCGTAATAAAATTTTGAAATACACCCAAAAAGACCTTTCATAATAAGTAAAAAAAAAAAAGATAATATTTTATTATATCAGTATTTCTCTAATTGTTATATTGTTAATAATGTAAATGAAAAATTATATGTACAAAATGCACAAAAATTACTATTGAGTGAATCTGCACCACCAACGATATTTTCGATTGGGAATAACTGCCTTGTATCATACGACGAGCTAAAAATGACATGGCAGTGCTAAATTCTTGATTCGTGATGGGATTTCTATCAAAAATTTGAGTCTACTAATATGCGCAGACAAAATTGAAAACGACAATAGTCGTCCACTTTGTCCTTTGCGCAACTGTGCTAATCTTTGTTTCACCATATTTACTAGTCACATTCACATTTTAGTACCGCTATAAATTCTTCGTTGACTCATAAAATTGGTCTGAGCAAGAATGGTTATAAGAAGAACAAAAGTGTTTATAGGTAATCTACACGAACGAGCGAATATTTACAATTTTACTATCTACCTTTCCTAAAGTAGAATACAGAACGGATAATATAATCAATTTTGAACCAAAGTGCTTATCAAGCATTCAGTGCCTTTTTATTTTTCTCTATTTCAAAACTCTAACAAAATTATTTATAAACGCTATAGCTGGAACCCGTCAAAGTGACAGCTTCTAATTTTACAATTTATTATGATTTACAGCCTGTCAAATCCTTTATCAATCACTTTCTCGCATTTCTTGTTGGATTGTTGGTATTAATTGACACTTTTGGGAATAAGGTTCTGCCGCTATTTCCAATATATATTTTTTAAAACTAAACTGAATTTGCATGGCATTGTTGAGAACGGTCATTGGATAGATGCAGATTGGGCAACCTTGGAAGAGTAATTAAATTTTTACGACACTGGAAATTGATTGTTCAAAGCTACTAAATAATTTAATTTTAAATAAATTCTTTTCTACTGAGAATATTACCGAAACTTTGAGTGTATAAAAGATAGTATTGGGTTCACAAAAAAAAAAGAAGAATTGATCTCGAAATTTAAATGGACATATCCGTTTTGACTATTTTCATTAAGACACACCCACACGCAGACGTTGTTGTGAATATAGGCAAAATTGATTCAGGATCCTCAAAACGGATATTTTCATAAGAATGTCGAGGTTCTTTATTTTGTGTTCACAATACTTTATTTTGTGTATTATGTGTAAAAATAAAAGCAATATATAATTTATATATTTATAATGTTATGCCGTAATTAAATATATGTACGAATATATCGTAAACTGTAATTATATTTTCACAAATGCAGTTGTAATTGCACGTACAACGACGGTAACTATACTAAATATTCCATCAATTACAGATGCATGTGTCGCATTACCTTTATTTATTTTAACAATTGCATGCCATTGTGTTTTGTATAAATGGTCATCTAAATGTGCTATTATGTCATAATTCCAGCTAAACATTAAGCTTTATAATTCAATTAAAAACATATATTTGATTAATATGTCTAACTGAATTTATTTATTATAGGTATGTCGTTTAGATGAAACAATCTCTAAATTTATTCGTTGACATATACAACAAAATACCATAAAGTCTATTACTTTCTAATATGCAGTAATAAGTAAGTCTTGTAATCATGAAATATTTCGAACTCAAGATTTGTACGGAAATACATATTTTAAACCTCCCTGAATCGAATAAGACTATTTTCGAAATGTCTGTCGGTGAACGGTCTAGGTCTATAGCCAAAACTGTCAACCACAATCTTAAGACTTGTATATGATTTAAATGTGCATCTCTCAAAAGAATATTCAAACCAGAAGTGCATGTTTACCCTATGGATTTTTTGTCCTTTCTCCATTATCACTAGAACTGCTGCACTTATAACAAAATTAGTCATGTTTATAATGAAAGATATTAATATTTCACACAACGATTTTTTAAAAGTATATTCAAAATATGTACCAGTTACCTTAAATATCTTATTTATGTTGCCATAAATACGCATGTATGTGAATTCTATTTAATTTTTCGTATAAACTATACCTTACAACATAAGACAGGAAAATAAATTAGACAATTAATTTGTTATTTGTCGCTTGACATCAAAGGATCAACTGAGAACGTGTATTGAGCGTATTGGGTATTGAAAATAAATATTGAGAAACAGTACATATTATATTTGAATATATTAATAAGGTTATTATATTAAAAAAAATCGATTGCAGCATTAATATTCATTAATGCAGCAATCGAATTTTTTTGTTGAAGAAACTATTTTTGATAACGTAATTAAATTTAGAAGCCAAATGCTAAAATTTCAGTTTTTTTTTTAATATATAGGTAATATCTTTTTAGTATCAATAAATATCACATTATAGGGAGAACGCAGGTGGTTATGACGGAAGAATGATAACTATTAGTGACACCTAGTGGATGTTGTTATAACTGACAAATGTTACCTTTCCATCATACTGCTTTTTGACAAATAATTGATGATGGAGCTATCTAGTTGTAATTGAAGTATCCTGCAAAAACACCGGAACTTTAGAGATGTAAATTTACTTAATTATTAGCTATAGAGTTATATATAAATTTTAGTAACATAGATAATGGTATAAAAACTCCGGGTGCAGAGTAATTGGCCCATTCTATAACGTCATATCCACAAATGAATTTGAAATAATTGCTAAGCACTTTTGTTGACGTATTGGAATGTTTATTCAAAACAATGTACAATGATTTTTATTTAAACGTACAATGGAACCTTTGTAATTAAGCTAATAACGGCGCCCCATCACTTTCAGCTTGTTATTAAATGGCCAGTATAGTGGAACTGAAATTGGATGAGATTAATAATATGTAAATGAAAAACTTTGATCACAGGATTATACTGGCAGATTTTTAAATTGTGAGCTTTTTTAAATTGGTTTTTAAACCAATGCTGTGTTTGGTGTAAAAAGTAGCAAACCGGAAAATAAATAAAACTTTATTTACTGCATTTACATTGCTGATGTTATTGGATTTAGTATAAACGTACGTACGTACAAAGGACATACGAATAGTTAATTGAGAATTAAAATTTAAATTAATTTTGACAAGCATATAATATAAATTTAATGCTTACATTTATATGCATGCACTTGTAGATAAAATTTTTAGTCGCATTTCCTCTGAACATATTAAACTGATATTAACCAAATTTAGAGTTCATTACAATTAGTGGTCAACGAATTTTCAATGGTTTTCAGAGTTATAGGACTGTAAAAATGTAAATGTATATCAGAGTGTAAGGCATATATCAACTACAAGATAATAAAATATTTGCTGATCGTGTGGTTCCAAAGTCGCTTGAACCTAGAATAGCTATTATCATAGTGGTAGTGGGATACGTAGAAGATATTGTTTTCGTAGTAATTTAAAATGCTGATCTGTGGAAACAATATATTTTATGTGAATTTTGAAATATGTGCAGTGGCATGTCGTGCGGACCAATGATTTATGTTGGGATGTACTTACAATTTAGTAAAAAGGTTGGATTGCATTGATCGGAAGCGTGTATTGACAGTAAAATAATGACCGGCATAAAATACGGATATCCTGCGTGCTGCAGATGTCTATCTATATCCATGCCTCCAGACATGTAGGTATCTGTATCTATATCTATCTGGCTACCTTGTACTATACACATGTGTTTCTTTTGTGTTTGTGATGTCGGTATGTAAGATGGTATCGAGACTGTATAAGATACGCGACAACTTTGAGAATAATGGTTGTGACAAAACTCGATATAACTTTGTCCATTACTTGAACAAATAATGTAGTGGAAAGCTATAAAAACGTTATGACATTATCTATGCGGTGCACCTCCAGGGAAGCCATCAGTTTACACGAGCGGGTACGAATACATTAGCACAAAATGGGCGCCATATCATAGTAGCCATTTCATTGACTGACTAGTATTTTTCTTCAATTTATAAATTATACATAAATTGACTACTAATTAGAAAACGTTATTCAATATAATCGCACAATATTTCTTTTACCATTTTACATGAACCATAATTAAATCAAGTGGAAAAACGCTCTTCATCTATTATACAGACGCGACCATTAGCATTCGCGAGGGGGAGTGAACAACATATAAGTCGAAGCTATCATAAACATTTCTTTTCTGTGTCATTCTTGATATTAAAGTATTTATTGTTTAATTTATAATATATTGATTTAAATTCCCTACGATAACTATAAAACAATAGTAATATTGTAACAAGAAAAACGTAAATATAATACAAGTATTGGTGCATGCACCAGTGCTTCCAGCTGGCCGTACCTCCCAATTACAATTGTTAGAGCACAATATTTATTGTTGCAATCATCGAACTATCAATCAACAACATTTTAAATGTCAATATTATTATTAATTATTTTTTGACCTTGATTTTCACAATCTGTAAAAACATTTTTAATATAGAACATCTTATAATTTTTTGAAATAATTAAAAGAATTTGATTTTTTTTTTATAGCACCTGAGCATAAATTATCGACATAAATTATCTAAGAATTTTTAGTAAACAATTCTAACAAATTTAATAATTGTCTTAGGGCAGTATTAAGGAAGACTCCAAATTTTGGGGCCCTATAACTCCGGACTTAGACGATAGGATTTAAAATGCGAGCGGAACTTCACGGGCACGCAAATTATATGTATATCAATTTTCATTAAAATCGGTTTTGTACCTTCAGAAGAAATTGATCCACAAAGTTGGTTTTACGAGCGAGCGACATAATCCAATGATATATAGTTATAGTTATAGACATTTTCGTAATCAAGGTGACGAGAAAACATGTTTTTATAATAAAAAAAATTTGATCCGAGAATGTCACAGACACATGACCAAACATTATAGCTGTCTTGTACTTATCGTACGACGTGCTAATAAAAGCACTTTCAAATGCGATTTTTCAGATAACACAAAAAGCATCAATTTTTCTTCAAGGGCCTTAGCTCTAGAGCCTGCACACACACACACACATAATTTATATTTGATTCATGTGAGATAAGTTCTTCGGAAATTATTCGTTCGCTGAATTCTCTTAGATATTCAATAGGTGAATGAAAACCAGCCGATGGTAAGATTTTTTTTTTTTTTTTTTCACATATCGAGATTGATTTGTATTAGATCATTATGCATCGATGTTGTGTGCTGCAATCCATCATTAGTTTTAAAGAGTTCTTTTCCCATTTCCAAAATCAACATTTGAAATGATTATAAATCATGTCTCGGTCATCAAGGATTATAAATGAAGGTTGGCAAAACATCAAGATAATTCAAATTCTAATAACACATTGACGTTCATGTCGGCTGTAATTTTCTACAGATGTACATTAGTTTATGACGATATGAGCGAGTTTGACGTGAAGTCCTATTATAAATCAAGTCGTAGCTATATGATTTTAGATATGTGTCATTTGCCGCGCACACCAATTATTTAGCATGAATTATTGTGTATCTCACACACATGTTCAAACTAAATTAAGTCCATGTGATTGCATATAGTTATATGCCTAACAACTGCACCACTGATGTCAACTCACTTGAATTTAAATTGTTATATTTTGTAGAAAATTGTATGGAATGCAACAATGTTTAAATATTAGCTTATACATTTCTCAATTCAATTCAATGTTAATAAAATTTAAATTCTGTAAGTGATATATTTACTGCTTATCTATAAAAGTTACTTCATATTAACGTTGCTAGACATTTCTTTTTATTATTAAAAAATAAACAACGTAAATCCATGTAGTACAGATACACATTCCTTGTCCAAACTATAGGTATATAATGAATAGTATCATCGTTAATGTTTAAGAGGAAATTTACATTTTCGCGCAGATAAAGTATTATATTTTTTGTTAAAGTTGTTAACTGTGGTATTTAGGTGTATAAAATTTTGTTTGTCATCGGCCATCAAATTCACATCAACAATGCGCAAATAGGTCCCAAAAAACAATTTGCTCCGTTGCTATTATGGTGGGAGTAGTAGGTACATGTAATTGGTGTGTTTCCGTGCGAATGTGGTCGGTTCCCTCGGTGGCTAATGGTCGTGCGAGCTATCGTTCTTCTTTCGGTTGAATGATATGCATTTGGCCGTGAACCATGTGTAGCTGAAAAACAAATAGACATAGTAAAGGTTGCCGGTTTACGGCACAATTTCCCCTCGTTAGACCGCAAATCAAACCATTCTCTCCCACGAAAACATGAACGATAAGATGAGAGGTTGTGATTGTGTGTGTGTGTGTGTGTTTCAACGTCGCTTCGAAATCGACCAAAAGGTGAATGTAAACGCGTGACATCCTCATTCCGGATAGGAACTTCCGCTGAATGGATAACGCAAGCGATCAAACCAATCCGAATATCCGCCACTCATCGTCAAAATCAGATACCGAATGAGATTTTCATACGCGTTTCACACCCAACCCCAATGCATTTCAATATTTCCAGTTTGGTATTTGCGCATCATTTAATTAATTGCACCGCACAAGTGATTTCGATAGACAGAATAGTCTAGGTGGAATATTATCAACTCCGCCATTTGAATACTGGTAGCAAAAATATAAAATGCCAAAAGAGTTATCTGACAGTGTATGAACAAAATCGCTTTTATTTTCAGAAATCTTTTCGTATAAGAAAATCGAGTGCGGGCCACTGCACATTTTTAAGAAAATATATCAATTATTTCGCTGACCGCAGAACAATATATAGTACCTACATAGCTACATAATATGAACGGCGACCAGCTCGCACTTTTGATTGGGTCTTATTATTATACACCACAGTTACCGCGCTTGCTGTTATTTTGCAATTTGCTTTTATTTTGCAGCTCATAAAATTATAAGTGCATACCCTAATAACCCTTAGTGTACACAGTATAATGAAAACAGTCTACTTTCATTTATTTTTAAAGATGCTCTCACCTTTTACAAGTGGATCGTTGTCGAGTTTATTCTTATACCATACTCCTATCATTTATATATATATATATATATATATATATATATATATATATATATATATATATATATATATTTATATATAAATATATATATATATATATATATATATATATATATATATATATATATATTTATATATATTTATATATAAATATATATATATATATATATATATATATATATATATATATAAATGATGATATTAGAATAAATGACATAACATAATTTTTTACCTGCGAAATTTTGTTAATTTTCCAAGTACATTCACTAAATTACCTGATATTTTTTTGTGATATAAAAAAAGAAGCTGGAATGGTCACCAATGGTCTGTCTTGTCCATTTACTATCTGCATTCAACCTACGGTTTCTATGAAACCAAATCAACATGTATTTTGTAACTAGGGAAATGTAAATATAAAATAACCATTAGCAAAGGAATATTTTTCAGTAATTGGTATGTTTTATGAAAGAACTATTCAAATAGCAGATGCTAGAAATTCTAATATTCCATATTTCTGTAGGTATCACTATTTTTAACTCATGCCGTTTCCTAGTTATTGGAAAAGTAGCAAGAGTAAACTATTACTTTTAGTTTAGATATTGTTTTCAAAAATATGGTGCATATCCGGCTAAGTCTTAAGTTTAAAAATTCATAATTTTGCCTCCAACAGTTTTGGTTCCAGAGCGTTCACACAGACACACACAGATGTTATTTCGAAAATAGTCAAATTTGAATCAGAAATGCACACAATTAGAATTTTCGTTAAACTTTAGCGTTCGAAAATTTGCATAGTTCGTTATGTATACATTCGTTTTAGAAAGTAAAAATTATGTTTTAAAACCAAAACAAAAAAAATCTAGATTTATTTTCAATCGCTTATCGATGCATAAATAGAAATTAATGTATATTTTGAACGTATAGGATAACAATGTGAGGAACTCCTAGCGAACAAAATAGTGGTGGTTAAAGCCAGAAACGAATACTGGTATCGCCGGCCGACCAATGAAGATGAGTGTAAAGGAAAGGAACACAAAGGAACAAAGAATTGATGTAATCACAAAACAAAGGGGCTCCTTCGCGCACTAAGTTTTTAATTCCTTTATCGGCTCCTCTAAATAATGGTTGCCAACGAACATAATGTGTGGTATGGCCACAGCCGGTCTCGTCTGTCTATAATATAGCCGGCAGAATCACGCAACCGTTGGCGGCGTTGCTGCTTCGCGCCTATTAAACCATGTAAAATGATTAAGTTATCCATCACAAGACCGCCGCCGCCGACGCCGCCGCCGCCGCCGCCGTATCGTAAAGCTTTGCTTTCTTTTCATGGCATCGAGCCCATTGTTGTCTTGTGCTTGGAGGTTGAAAGCAGCAGCAGCACTAGTACTTCGGCTGCGGCGAAAAGCGACCCATTTTCGCAGCCATCTGCATCCTTTCGATCACCGAAGAATTAAAACATTTTGATATTATTTGTGCAGCTCACTGGTTCACAATGCCATTCAACTCTAGTTCTATGGACAATCGTTAATTGCAATCGGCAACTGTTACAGATTGCACACATTTGGTGAATTACATGTGTGTTGGTTATGAAACCGAAATTGTCTCAACCACCCATTGGATTTGTTCATTTAAACTGCACTAAATTATTCGGTGTTGCATCAAATCTTGTATTAATGGATTGCAGAATATGAGAGGACAATAGGTTTATTTAATAAATAAAATTCCATCTATGAAACATTGTTAAGTGCTTTTCTTTCTACTTTCAAAAAAGATTGATCAGATCCGAATTAATTTCTCTATATTCAATGCACATAAAGAAAATCGATTATGGTCAGCACAAGATTTCCTTATACGTTAGGCAAATATTCAATCATTTGACTGTATTTTGGTTCCCTGTCAAAATGTGGTCAGATATCCTTCATAAGCTTTACTTAATCTAATCCCCCAAACATAAATAAAAAATTTAAGATTTTCCATACCAGCTTTCTCTTAACTAGTACCTACATATTTTGAAGAAACTGTTTAGAAAACACTTGGAATATTCTTTCAAAAATACAAGGTGCACATTTTGACCATGCACCACTACTAAATTTGAAGTTTCACAATTTTACGTTCGACGGTTTTGGCTCTAGAGCGTTTAGACAAACAGACGTCATTCCGAAAATAGCCACATTCCGAGAGGGTCAAATCGTTCCGTCGAAATCTCGTGAATACAAAACTTATTATTGCGTATAAGAAAGAAAAATATTACAAACGGAACTTCAAGTATACTATTGTTTTTTTTTCATTATCTCAAAAATAACCGCACATGGAAAAATAGTTAAATTCAAAATAAAAGGTATAGATTTTTCTAATAATATTTATCTCAAAATATGTAAAATTTAAGAGATAAGCGCATATGAAATTAAGAATTTTTCATATTCGTTACCCTAGCGCGACTTGCATTCTACATATTTTTATGAAACAGGTATTTCCATAAAATAAATAAATAATTGTATTTCTTTTATACTTTCATTTCTATATATACATACAGATATACTTCATATAAGAAAGTCAAGTGCAGGCCACTCGGGATGTTTAAATGTATTATGCTGTCGTGCTATTCATACTTAGATATAATAATTAAGTAATATTAAATTGTTGGGCACTAATGAGTATAAGATACTCCACTATTTCGTCGTACATATTAATATCTTATGAATACTATAGACATTCAAGTATCCCATTTATGAAATAACTACTATATTCATAACATAACATGCATTTCATGTTTCAGTCATATTATAAGCATGATGATTAAATTTCCCTCTCGATTTCGTTTCTAAATGAAAACATGAATCGTACCAACATTTACTTTTTACTTGTGCGAAAGTTAATTTAAAAAATCCTTAATACGGCCATACCAACAAAACTCATTCCCCTCTAACTGTTGTAACGATTTTTGTGTGTAAAAATGTAGCATTAAATATTATCACCCGACCTCAACCGCTTTCATTATACACTGGCTCTGTCGTTCTGGGCATTGCTTGGTAACTCCAAATATCCCGAAACACAAGCATGCTTTACCATATTAAATGGACATTATTGCCAGGTAAATGATACGAGAACGACGTCTACGCGTGAATGGTCGATGGAAATATGCCATAATCGTTTAGGGTTGCAATTGTTTACGTTGCCCGTGATTTCCATCTATGTGCAAAGGAAAGCTAACGTTTGGTAATATCCATGGGTGATAGTATCACAGATACACTCGCATTATAATACAAATCACAAAAGCTCGGCGATCATGTTTTTAAATGTTCGATAACGAGCTGTTTAATCGCGATGCTGTCTCCTGGGACCGCTCCAACCAACCGCTGACAGTGTAGTTGAATTAAATTATTTTTTTTCGATATCCGTTTGAAATTAGCGGAAAAATTTCTACTCCCAATACACTTTGTTATTCACCTATCATGTATAATAAATATGCCTGCAATGGGGTCTTATAAATAGAACATATGCATATTATAATCAGAACTGAAGAATGCTTCTAGTATAAAGTATTTCAATGTTGAAATTCTGTTCTACATTTCGCACCCAATAGCAACCTTGAGTGTGTGAAGTTATAGATAATGGAAGTTCATGCCAGCGCTCGAGCAGTAAATTGGTAAACTAATATATCGGTTTATGTTCATCCTGTCAATGGCAACTAAAATATCATGACATATTATTACTTACCTTTTCAAATATAAATTACTGCTTAAACTCTGAAGAACTTTAATAAATAATAATTTATGAAATGGTGTGCTTAAAAGAAATCTTAAAAAGGTAAAAGGTTGGAATGTGTTAAAGTGGCAGTTCGAACATGAACACTCCGAAGTGGTAGTTGTTTCCACTAGAATCGCTCTTATCGATTTCGATATATCGCACGTCATAGAGTTTCAGATTTGAAATTGCCACATTATTTTTTGACGGACTCTTTTCTCACTTTTGTAATATTCTTGCTTTATTGTGTTTGAAATTCATGCTACCATTGCTCTGTACCAAGGGCGGTTATTAGAGAAACGATTCTGTAGTAAATGGTACAATTTTCATTACTAGAAATTTTAATATCTTTCATTTAAGATTCACATTTGCTCTAATTCGTGACAATTTCGAAATTTTGAAATACTGTTAAGAGTAAACGGTTCTTTCCGATTGAAATTTCCTTTTAAAAAATATGTTAATTTCTTCATGATATACAATTCTAAAATTAAAATCATCATATTTTTATGTTCATTGGTATTGATTGTAAAGCGTTCGCACACACACACACACACACATAGACGTCATACGTCATTGAGAATATACTCAAAATGGATATAAATATTCAAATATGGAGGTGATTTTTCTTTTGTAATCACATATTTTTCATTTATATAAAACGTATATGAATGTAAAAAAATATTTTACAGAATAATAATGTATAGAAGGAACCAGCAACTCGATTCATGCAACATAAGTGTTTCATGATTTCAAAATATCCACTAGCATCCTGCTTCCCAAGAGATGTTTTTAGAGTAGGTACTCTTTATGCAGAAACCTTCTCTGGGGTAAAGTAAATAAAACTTTATTTGGTACAAATCGATGGATACATTTATGTATTCTCCAAATATATGACAGCAACTACAGTGGCTTGCCAAATTACTAGGGACATTTTCAATTTTGGTGAAATTACACTTTAAACATAAATAAATAATAGATATGTGGCGTAAAATCTTTCATTCATAATTTAGATCTTAAATTTGTATGGTTTCCTAACTGATAACATTATATACACACCGAAGCACATCCAGACAAATTTTTAGCTTATCGTACATTACGTACAAAAGAAGCTAGTGTTTGATCGTGTATCTGTATCACTCTCGGAATCAAACAAACAGCCGTAATTCGTTCCACCACTTCCTGAGCTATATCACTCGGTTGGTCATAAGATCAGAGTTTGTGGTCGCTTCTTTAAAGGTACCTGTTTGCTTTTCACCAAATTTGATATATATATATATATATATATATATATATATATATATATATATTAGATTATGGAAGACGAGATAAATATTTCTTACGACAGAGCTATATTGATCCGATAATGTTACAGACACACGACCATTCACTGTAGTTTGTTTTTCGCGAATTATTTATTTTTGATTATAATTTATGTTAATTGTCGTTTATTTGTGCCAAATATGTATTGTTTTATTTGTGATTATTATATATATATATATATATATATATATATATATATATATATATATATATATATATATATATATGACGAGTATCTAATATATGTTCTATGACGGGCAATGTATTTTCATGCAATTTCCTAAATGCCAAATATTTGACTTTATCCATTCCATACAGTTCTCTATTACAAGTGAGTCGTATAATACAAGAACTTGTGCAACAGAATCGTGAATGCTGTTAACAAAGTGACCCTCTTGTAGCATGTACCCCGCCGCTCTGGTAAATATATTTGAAACAAGGAACTTGCACGCTATTGTGCTGATAACACGTGTTAGAAGTTAGAAGTCAGTTTGACGTTAGTATCCGGTCGAATAACGTGAATTTCAGAACAAGAAAATTAAATTAGGGTCAATAAGACTGTCCCGAGTTGGTACTAGTCTTGCTGCAGCCAATAAATGCATCAGTCTTCCAGATAACTAAGATAAATCAATAACGCCCGTCTGCGTGAATGTTCAATATATACTATACACGCAATGAAGTTGAAGAAGAAAAAGACAACGGCAACGGCAACGGCAACAGTACCTACTTACTCGCCTAGAAGATGGATGCGCTTTATTTGACAGTTTGCAAGATTCTTCTTGCCGGACAATGAAGGATAAATGGTATAAAACTAATTAAAAGAAAGCTTGCTTGATAAATAAGCTTATAGCAGCGGCCTTCGCACATACATACATATTGTATTACATGCGCCTGCTAACCAACCATGTTGTTCCTTTCTCCTCTCTTTCTGCTTTAATTTACTTTCGGAAAAAGGTTTCACAAGATTAACCAACACAAGCGCATCTGTTGTATACGTTTATCCTGTATTTGAATATTATATTATTATAGGTACATATATTCTCTATGTACGTACTTCAAACGCCACAATTTGTTCAGTTCTTTTGCATTATATGTGTGACCATGTAATTTAATCATCATCAACAGGCATACTGGTAATATTTTTAACTCTGACAAACGCACTTTGATGTGTCCTACACGATACTCCGATAAGCCTCATTTAATTTTGCTTCTGTTTGAAATTTAAACTTTTGTACTAAAATTATTTAGAAAATATAAATTTATTAGTTGTAGAAGCGATTTAACCGTAAATAATACGTTACTTGAAAAATCGAGTCAATTAGAAGTTGTAAGAAATTTAATATTGTCACAGAATTCGCTAGAACAATCTGGTCTGCGACTGGGATTGTGGAGAGACCTCAGATGTATTCTAGAAGTATTGTGTTCCTTTCATAAGCATGCCTTGCCGACACGGAGACCAGAAATAAATAAATAGCGCTCGGGTATAGAAAGAAATAAACATGTGGTGAATAGTCATTGTTTGTCCGTGAGTCAGAATTCAATAGTGCGAGAGAGACAGAGATATAGTTCAGGAAAAATATATAACCAAGTGACCGTCCAAGAAAGTAAAAATATATCTTCAAGAATTAATACTTTCAAAACGTTTTATAATGTGAACAGATTGGTATATTCAAATGCTAGTTCAGAATATTTCTTTCGATTTGACCCACTAGCCCGCGAAGCTACTGTTTATTCCGAGATTATGAGCTAATAATAGTTTATTTTTTGAACTAGTTTACTCATTATTGATAAGTAAGAATAATGTTTCATGTTAAGCATAAATGATGCCTATTTTACACAAAAAGATGTGATAAAAAAACATTGCATTAGTCACGCAAATATTTCAAATGATGGTTCAATCGATGGGAAAAGATATATTAGTAGGGTAACTTATGAGAATTGCCACATTAGATGGAATCGAGCAGTGATCCAACTTCCACGTATAACTTCCACAACACCGATATGTTTTGTTGTGAATGTTTGTCAATTATTTCTATGTGACTTCTCGTTATCAATATTTGCAGATACCACAACATGCAACGTTACAACCATTTGCTTGTAGAAATTATCTATAATCAAATCAATAATATTAAAAATAAATAAGTAAATTTAATCCATTTGGGGGAAAGAGAGCAAATAAATAATATTGACTTAAACAATTTGATGTTAATGTAATGAAATTACAACTTTATATCAATTCCAAAGATAAAAATACAAAAGCTACACAACAAATATGATTATTTATTTATTGTCTAATTTCCGAAACGTCTGGTAACATATTTACTAGAAATTTCATGTTTATATAAGAAAGAAAATAATGTATATTAAATATATGACACGTTACTATTTTGTTACTACAATGGATATAATAAATTAGACAGGCTGTCATTCCAATATTAAACAAGAAACATATTTTATTTGAAACATATTCTTGCTGCCAATGAGGAGAAACAATTAATTAGCAACTCCTAATTCAAAAAGAAAAATATCTGGAATGGCCTGCACTCGACTTTATTTTACGCAGTTTCTCCTAGACATATATATATATATATATATATATATATATATATATATATATATATATATATATATAAATAACCAATACTCTACAGAAATATTCTGAAATGTCATGAAGTCTTCATATATATCAGAATAGGCCTGCATATTTGATAGAACAAATGTGAAACAAAATTACACTCATATTTACATATTACATTCATACGAATCTAAACTGATTTGTTTAATGATGCATATGGTTAATTTAGCATTAAGGAACTTGCGTAAAGTACACGGTTAAAATTATTTTTAGGAAAGACGTTGAACACAAACACATAAAATGTGGTTATGTTTATATTAACCAATTATATTTACTAATAGGATATACAACGTGTTAACTAACTTTATGCAAGAATTAAATGTATTGCTAAATAACGAAATGGGTATAGTTTCTCCCTTATTCTATACTAAAACCCGTAGCAATCACGTTAAATGTTCTTTTGTTGTAAGCGTGTTAAAGATGCCGCCATTCGACTATTGTTTGCATTGGTACACAGTGCATTATAATATAAACCGCAAACTGGGTAAAAGTTTCTCGTAAAATGTGGTGATATCGTCGTACAGTTTTCTCTTGTTTGCCATTTCATTGTTATATCAAGTATTACCTAAGCATAACAATAACAAGCATTCTAGATACATGATTATTGAAAACATTCGGCCGTAGGCTTTCTAGCATCAAGAAAATTAGATGTTTCTATAAGCAGGAAATTAAATTCCAACATTCAAAGAAAAGTCAAACACAGCAAATGTAATTTTCCTTCGGCGTATTATATCTATATATTTTTATCAAACTATACATGTTAAGAATTCGTTTGTGCAATCCACTACATGGTCACATTACTAACGCATTGTTATTTGTTTGTGGTTTGGCACATTTTTAAACAATGTTTTCGTAACCGTAGCCAGAAGTGGTGCACTTGTAATAATACATTTTCAAAACAATTATTTTAAATTGCTGACTGTGAAAAACAAGAACTTTTAATGGGTTTCAAGCCAATGAAAATAATTTAATTGTAATGCATGTATGAATTTTAATTAAAATTAATTTCCATCAACTATTTATACATATAAATACAATAAATCATGTAAAATTCAAAACAATAATAAATAGATGCATAATTAGATTTATGGTACGTGCGACTATTAATAAATTAAAATATGATTATAACAGTCAAATGCACTCTGTATTTTCATAATTATATTTCAGCTTCCTACAAGTGTGAAAACTATCAAATTAACCATATAGAAAATAAAAATTATTTTTTTGGGTTTATTTTGAGGAAACATTATATGCATCAAAACTTTATTTTTAATAAGTTTCTTACAAGTCGTTGATGAATGTCTGCTGCCTCTGTATCTGGACTATAGCTTAGACGGATGAAGTTACAAAATGTCGTCTTTCGATTATAAAAGTAATATGCAACAACTAATTCGTAAAATAATTTTCTGAGAATGTGACAGATAAAAATGATGGTGGCAATGAACATCCATTAAATATCACTTGAATTATTACATAAAGGGTTCTAGTTAAAGTTCGCGCAAGATCTCGTTAACTTCTCAAAGAGTTACCAAGTATTTAAAGGATATCACCCCCGGCCCCACCCGTCACATAACTTTAATTTATTACACAACCCATCCATAATTCTATTTACGTTTAAGTTCACGTGTGTCTCATTTATACGCGGGTCGTATCTCCAGCGTACGCACTTTCGCCAAACTTTCACCTAAGCATCCACCTCTACCGACACGCCGAACCATACTGATACCTTTTATCAGCACAGCCATATCGTGTAACCCTCACATCGTCAGCTATAGCCATCTGTCACAACTTCAATCATTTATATATTCTGTGTGTGTGTGTGTGTCATATTCTCTATCGGAAAAGTGATTTTTAGTGTGTATAATATATTGTATATACTTAATGCCAGCTTTAGAATATTGTTCATCAAAGTTTGCCGAAGATTCCATCAATTATAAAGTTATACATGAAGCGCTTACCCATAATTTGATTGATAATCCAACTAAAAATGTTTGGCAATTCATAGTTCTGTACATTGGAAAATCCTTACACGAAGAATATCATGATTCTCTAATCAGAAAGTTATTTCAGAATCTTAAATTTTGTTTGGTTTTATTGTTTATATTTTAAATTAATCACCACACCGTGGCATCTTCAGACTATTAGATAGATACAACGGGGGCCCCTATAATTATAAAGTATACGGGCGATTGTATTCAAATAATATGTGTAGCAAATTTGGTGCAAATCGCTTTGGTATCTTCAGAGGAGTAGTGGCACAAATTTGGTCTTACGAGCGACCAAGCGAGCGATAACTATCATCCAAGCATATGAGTTACATTTTTTTAGATTCAGGGTGACGGGACAAATACTGTCTTAAGGAAATTTTTTGATACAAGTATGCTACAGACACACGACCGATTGCTTTAGCTCTTATGTACTTCAAGCGGCGAGATAGAAACAGTTTAACTGAACATAGTATATATTTTTCAATTTTCTAACATTAATATAAGTAAAGGACAGTATAATTAAAGATTCCCGAAATATATGTTGTTCAGCGCCACGACAGATCAAAACACGAACAACACAATCGTATTTCCTCTCGCCGCATACGGCTAATTAACCGAAGTAGTTTGTTGTCAGTCTGTCTGTCCAAATTGTGCTTCGAGTGGAATTTTGGTTCAATTCTTTCGTTTGCCGACGGGGTATCACTCCAACGCTACGGAATTACTTATTACAAATTAAAGCATAATATCTAAGTAAGAAATAATAGTTAATTAGATTTCGGAGGAGATACGACCTCAAAGTTGGTCTTACGGGCGAGTGGCATAATCCAAGTATATAAGTTATTTAAATTTTCATAATCAGTGTGACGAGAGAACATTTTTTGTTAAGACATATTTTTGATCCGATAATTTCACAGACACACGACAAGCACTGTAGCTGTCTTGTACTTTCGTATACGACAAGCTAAAAAACAACAGTATCATGCTAATGGGACATAACAGTAACATATCTATTCTTGAATATATCATATGCTGAAATTAAGTGATAGCATCATCTCTAGCGTGAGTGATATGGCATTGCATATGTCAACGACAGACCTCCGGTAATTATGCAACAAGTACGGGACTTACTATAATTGCAAGCATGATGCATATCTTGTTTATGATAATTAAGTAGATCGCTATAAAGTTAGTAGAAATGTTTGGGATACACGTATTATATTCGGGAATTATCAAGTAGGTGCTCTTGAAATTTATATATTGAAAATATTTTAAGACCTTCGATTATAACAATTTTAAACATAATTTTACCAAAGTTCCGTATACCATTAATTTGTCTATCATCCTTCAATGGTTCGATTTTGTTTATAATTCTGTTTGGAAAGTCTGTAAACTTTTGAAAGATTTTCTTATATATATATATATATTTAATCAAATTGGTTGAATAACATTTTTAAATAATTAAGTGAAGAACATTTTTTCGCCATTTGTATCCACAAATTATTGAAGATATTCTTCAAATTTATGTACAAAGTTGATGAAAGACCATAAAACAACTATGATAGCAATAACCATGTGGCAAGCCTTTATATTAATTACTTTTTTCGAAAGGAAACAATATTTTAAATTTATACATATTTTTTGTATTTTTGAAATCTTCATATTACAGAAGATACAAATTATTTAGGTTTCACGCCTTATAGGCCTATGACGGTACTACGCCAATAAGCTTATTTGGAATGGGGGATAGGGCTATTACCATTAAGTTGGTAATAAATTTTAGTTGTTTTCATAAGTAGATTCGGCAACGCTGTTATCTGTCTGAAAAATTTTACCTAACCTCTTTTAGTCTTATGTTCTTTAAATTAGGCATGTGGCAAGTCCTTTTGTTAATTTTGTTTTTCCGAAGGTTAGTGTTACAAGTGTTCATTATTATTAAACATTAGTGATATTGGTTATGTGAAAGCACAATCTATTGTAAGGCATGCTAATAGGTATGTTCGATAAAATTAGTATATTCTACATAATGTTTGTATGTAACATTTTCAATATTTTACTGATCTACAGACTTGCCCTGAATAGCACCATTATTTTGAAATACAATAAAATCATGTAAAAAAAACTCTTTTTATAATTGACAATAATTAATCTACAATAATTGGCAGCAAATAAGTTTTGAGAATCAAGTTTATAGGGCACTCACTAAAAGCTGCTGGCTAAATTCCAGGTGTTCCGAAACACAAAATCGATATTGCAGGAATCATCGTTGTCTTCTTCGCCGTAATTAATATGTTACAAGTAATGTTTGGTAGCGTAGTAGTACCTACATACTGTTTAGCCATTTTCCGGATATAGAGACGGACTTATAACACATTCATTTGAAATAATATATCTCTAGCCGTTGATTAACATACACACTAATTATTTTCAGAATAGGTTGTGATACAAATTTAGAGTAACGATAATAATCTACAGAGCGATGGATCTGATGCGGCGTATTATTCCATAGTGCAACCGATTGTCTAGACAAAGTGTACATATTAAATAAGTGTTCAGTATTTGAACAGAGAAATGATTTACGTAAAATTTGTATCGAAGTGTGAACATGAAATTGCGCTGCGTATAAAATGCCGAAATGAATATGAAATATGTAATAGGATATATCACATGTAAGAGACGGTCTTTTTCTTAATAAAACCAGTTCCATACATGCGTTCTAATGTCGTGCGGAATGTGAAAAATTGAGCTCATATTGTATAAAAGTCTCCCGGAAAAAGAAAGGCTTCTTATTAGGAGGAGTGCTTGAAGCGACTGAAGAAAATATATAACACGCTTTTCCCCATGCAATGCGTTGCGTTGCGTTGCGCTCAGCTTGAGACTTCACTCTTAAATAAACTTCGTCAATTTCGCGAGAGAAACTTATGTTGTAACGTAATATAACGTCGGGCCCTTTCATTTCGCGTACGACAATAATCAAGTGTAACGAGGACTGAGAACGCCTTGCTTATTGTGGAAATAGACGAGTAATGATTTTAAAAAGACGCTGAAATTGCTTCACAAATTGTCACTTTCTCACTTTTACAGCGTCATAAAGTAATAGAAATTAAATAACTCAATGATACACAATTTCAAACTCTGCAATATTTGTGCAAGCAGAACCACTATTTTTATTTTCGAAAATTTTATAGTACATGTATATTGTATATAATTAGCATTATATATAATTATCACTAAAATAGCAAGCATTCAACGGTGACTTTATAATCAATAATAATAAATAGGGAAACATTTAAATAAACCACCAATTTTTTATTTTTTTGGACGTAGTCTGTACAAAAGTAAAGTAATCATGAAGATTTACGAATTTTAATTTAAATTACATATTTGTCCATTCCTGAATCGAAGACGAACGAAATGCTGTGCAGGTTTTATAAGTCCGCCAACGCTACAGATATACGTTCAAATACTGTACGACGACCTCAAAAGAGAAAATTTTAAAGAATAGCAAAATATATAGTATATAATTGGCATTTAGGACAAGAATAAAATAAAATATCAGTAAAATGAACAGAGACAATTGTCCCAAAAAGTGAAATTTTATTAAAATATCTTAGATTTGAATTTTGTCTATAGTCTATAATTTTGTAGTATAGTTAAATTTCAACTGTGACATCAAATAAATAGTTAGGAAAAAGAAAACAGAAATGTGAAGTATATTGTGACTGTCGTGATTGGAATACAAAAGCGAGTCTTGTATAATTTAACGTTTGCAGGAGCAGAGCATGAAAAGGAGAAATTAAAGAGATAGAGAATGCGAAAATGAGAGTGGTCGAGGCGAGCCGTTTGCAGAATAGCAGAAAGATCACACAGTCTCTCATATAAAAGAGATATTTTTGGTTTTCATTTACAAATGTTTCCACGCAGAAAAGCTTTCGCCAATTGCTAGCTAGCACTGAAACGACATCTCTAAGCCACGTAATCTTCAATAGAAATAAAATGGAAAAAATATTGCCACAATCTCATCCCTGCCTCATTTACATTTCAAATATGTTTCGCGAAAATGGCACTTTGACTATACTCTTGAAAAGTAGGTACACGTTCGCAAAAGTTCCACAGTATTAATTCTGTTATTGTAGAAATAATATGGTTAGATTCGTAGTGTTTTGCCCTGAGCTTTTTCCGGCTATAAGTTTACAGAAAAGGAAGATATAAATTGCACAATATCTAAAATTAAACGATCATCATTCTTATTTGTGTAATCCGTGTACTACGAAAATGTAGGTGGGTGTAAACTAAGTACGCCATTAAATGTTGGACATGTCACATTTGTATTTCATGGAAAATTGCCACTCCCAGCACTAGTTTAGCACATTAAAATGAAACATTTAATAAGTCTAATGGACGTTGTTAACAATTTCACTGTAGACAAATATTTTTTTCTATAAACGAATGAATCTCATCGTCTTGTTCAATTTAATAAATTAGATTTTCTCGCTACATCAGATTACTTATTTGAACTCACAGATATATTTGATAAAAATACGACAAGCTTTAGAGTAGATTACCTAATTGAAAATGACATTTAAATTTCTGCTAAATTGCACAGTAAATAGTTAGTTTCACAAAAGAAAATAATGCTTTGGCAAATTTTAAATTCATTAAAACAATTAATTCAAAATTATAAGCTCTTTATTGTATAAGAAATTAAATTTCTTCGGATTGAATCCAAAACCCATAATTAAGTACTCGGAAACATTAAAAAAAAAAAAACGGTTGTGGCCAACACAGAAATTTATTTACGTAATTAATTAGCTTATTATTTTATTATGTTATTAAATATTGTTTCTTCAATATGAAACATCGTTGTTGATTCTTTAAAATTCACCTTCTCAGTCGATTAATTTATGTTAAACAGCACAAATACATTTCAATGACAATATAAATAAGAATTCTTAGTTTTCCATAACGGTTTTCTCGTAACTGGTACATATTTTAAAGAAACATTTCAAACAAAAGTTGTGCGATATATTAATATTTTTCATTATGAACATAATTATTTTTGCCATAAGTGCAACCGTTCTGGTGATATTGGAGATAGAACAAAAAATACAAAGAGTAAAGATACACTTTCGTTTTGAATATTCTTTTCAAAAAATAGGAGGAGCACATCTAGATCATAGACAAGGCTTAAGTTTGAAGTTTCACAATTTTAAGTTCGGCAAATATGTTAAAATCATTATTTTTTTATTACAATTTTTTGTTTGTTGAAACTAGCAATTAAATTTGGCAACCAAATACAATAAGTATTTGATAACAATTCGATAAACATGCTTGCCGTTAAAAAATGTAATATGAATTGGCTTAGTTTAAAGAATATAATTATTCTCGATTCGCAGAGCATTTATCTATTCCATTTGCCTTTGTTCGGCGTCCATAACGTTTTTATGATGTCGTTTTTCAATATCTACTTCATATAGAGTAGGTACAGAAATTCTGTGCGGGATGTCAGGATGACAAATTGCATAATAGTTCAACTATTGTGAAAAACAGTCTGGCAATATGAGAAAAAGAAAATGTGTTTTATATTAATAAAGACGCTGCTCTGCTCTGATATTGAGTACTTCTTTCAATGATTTACTAAGAGACGCTAGACGCTGTTAAAATGTAACGATTTTTATTATAAATCATCTGGAGTGTCCTGCATTAGAGCCTCATTAATACAATGTTCTTTCTGACAAAAGAAGAAGTTTTAGAATATTAAACGAATTGAAATGAGGCAGGCTTCTACACCATATTTTTATTTTTATTTGATATGGTACATGACACCAATCTACCAATTCGATCAATTGATTATTAAAATTAAATGATATTATGTAATTTTAGAGATTTTTTTATTTATTTGCTATAATGGTTGTATTATATTATATTATAGAATGAAAACTAAACAGTACTCTATTAACACTATATTAATAATAAATGACAGTAAATGCAAATTTATAATTTTAATATTTGGGCGTGAAAAGCCATATATTAATAATTGATAAACATAATAACTTTGACATTCAAAATTGGAGCATTACATATTTAAATTAATAAAATGGTGGAGGTATATATTTATTATTGTTTTAATTCGGAAATTCATTTCTTGTTGAGGATCAACTTGGTAAGCCCGAATAAAGAGATTTTGTTAATTATTATTAAATTATTCTTTTTCAACAAAAAAAAAAAAAAAAAAAAAAAAAAAAAAAAAAAAAAAAAAAAAAAAAAAAAAGCTAGTTATAACACTAACATAAATTTAAACAATCAACATGTCAATGTTACTAAATGATAAACCATAGTTCTGTTTTGATACATCTTATAATGATAACGTGAATGTAATTAAAGAAAGTTTCTACCCGAGTCCTTATTCGTAAATGCTTGAAATTATATTATTGCGAATAGGGCTACCTCGTTATGTTCCATACATACAAGAATAACGACCTATTGCGCAAACACAGAAAATGAATTAAGCTGAGAATTATGACGCGCACCAAGGTCACCCGTCAAGCTGAAATACCACCGCGCCTGTAGTTGACGCGAAGGGTGAAATAAATTCGTCACGTTGATGATGAAGTATGTGGAGGAGGAAGAAGTAGAAAAAAAAAGAGTATAATATAAGCGAACTTGGCTTTTAACACATTTACCAGCAAAGCGGCGTGTGGCAGTGAAGAAGTTTAATCTAGCTACTAGGTATCCCACCAAAGAGTTCATCGTGATTTCCCCTGAGCACTGCCATGTTCCTCGGTACAACGGCGCCATGAACCGGTGTGCAAGTGTCCGACCACATCCAACGGAAACCTATTCCATTCTCGTTTATTTCGTGTTATTTACACGCGCAAATGACCTTGACAAGTTTGAAAAGCTCATTTGGCTTCCATAGCCGCACTCCTTCATTTCTGCTCTCACTCCTTGCAGCCGCAAGGTCCATGTCCCTTACAATGCTGCGCGCACTCCCTATTCGCCCTGTGTCAACTTTCTCTCATTTCTAATAAGCGGTCTCATTACTGTTAGTGTTCCCAGCATTAAAGCTTTTACTGTTATATTAGAGACAATGCTTAAATTAGATTCAACCTGACCCTATAAATGCTTTGTATTATTAATTCTGCTTAATTTGATTGAAGTGAAAATCACTTACTTGCTATCCTCCATCCGAAGATTTGTTTTGAATTCGTTTTTGAACAAAGGAAATTAATCATTATAATATTTTATCTTAATTTAGTGTTTTAAAACTTAAATGTATACTATGTTGGCAACCATCGTGCTAAGAAACCCGAGAGAGGATCGTTGGTGATATTTGCATTTATACGATTGGCGACACTTTGCAAGTTAGTAACTAGTTTATAGTGCTGGGGATCTTGAAAGTGAATTGGATTTTCAATGTATAGTAATACCATATCGAATGAGATTTAGAAACAATTGTGTAAGATTCCACGAAAACCATCTTTATAAAGAAAATAATTACATTTCATGCCACCAGTGGACCACGAACCCACACCGTATAAATATAAATATGCATCAGAGGATTCGAGGTTTTTCTATTATATTTACTTACTGATACCAAATCATCAACCAACCTAAGTCCACTGCAAGCAGGAACCCATCTTTGGAACCTCGCACTACTTTTTTCCCTGGCTGGTTCAATATAATATCCATTTTATTTTAAATTATAATGAAAGTATCTTTATTATCAAACATTCAAGAAACTATTTATTTATTATAAAAGCCAATATTATTATCATGATTAAATGTAATTTTTGAAACATCCACTCGAAAATGGTGCTTTATAAATTGTTTTTTATGAACATTTAACTAATAAAATATGAAATTAAAAATTATACATTGGTTCTCCAGAGTCAACTGCAACTCGTTCTGATTGATTTGACAAATTTGTGAATTAGGTACTTTTGGTAACGTCACAATAGCTACAACAAAAATACATTTCAAAAAAAGAAAATGAAATGCGGTAAGATTTAATAAGAAGAATATGTGCATTTATTTTATTGTTTTAAATATCTTTTTCTGTGTATCGTAAGTTTGCCAATAAAATGTTTGCAAGCGCCATAACAATGTAGATATATCAAGTTTACGGGTGAGCTGGTCGCGTTCTGCCTAAGTTAATTTTGTAATAACTTCTTATAAGAAAGAGAACAAGTTCTGGAGTGTACAAAAGGAAGGGAATTTTTAAACGCCGACCATTACTTAAAGTTTTTGTAATTAATGAGCTTTTGAGTAACGAAAAAACTTATAATTGTAATCAATCATCAGAGTTTTGGGAAACATTAAGTAGCTTTTGCAGTTTAGAAAATAATATTAAAATAACGCGAACGGTTGTTTCGCATCGTTAATTTGTATTTAATTTGACTTTAGTTAAATACTTTATCGTAATAAAATTGTTGTACACATTTAATTAAAAAAAAAAACAAGGCATTTGTTACTCAGTTACTCGAGAGTATTTGGGCTATTTGTAGAATTCATAACTGCAGAATTTGTGTATATATACTGCTAAAATATATGTTTGGTAAAACATTAACTTCGCTTAGGTATCATACTCAAGATTAAAAAAAAAACTTCGGCGTATTTGTTAAATTTTTTAATTTTTACATGTTAGAAGATAATAAATATATAGTTTTATTATCTATCGTCGAGCAAGAAAACTAGAAAAAATTGATATTCTTTGTTATGCAGAATCGACCTGAATATTGTTTATATAAAATATAAGAGTAGCAAAAAATGGATATGTGTCCCCAAAGAAATGTACAAATGTGTAATGCTTGTATTTCAATTACATCCGCATATGTAGCTAGTGTAAAAACTAGAACGTCATCATGGTGGCACCAAATACGATACAAGTTGTTATCGACAACAATAACAATAAAAAATCAGCGTTCCGCTGGGATTTAGGTTATGGTTCCGCCGGAAAAACGCGTCTATCACGAACAGAATTATCAAATATCGCATTGGCTCTTTTGTGTCCTTTGAGAGCGATACAAGAGTGAACCGAAACCATTTTTGTGTTTAAAACGATGGCGCACGCGAAACCCAGAGCCCTCGGCACTTGCAAGGCGAAGGCACTCTCGCCGGCAACGAACGCGCTAGTACGCGAATGAGATCGAAAGAATGAACATACCGCTAGCGCCCGCCGCGCCCGCTGTAGACCGGAACCATGCACCACGGTGAACGGCAGTCGATTTCACGCACACTTCCATTAGGAAGAACCAAGGCGGTCCCGGTCAGTTCGGAACAGCTCCCCGCGGATCATTCCCAACCGAACTACATGAATAGGAAACAATTCCTATAACGCTTTACTGTATTAGGACGAATACACGGCAAGTGTTTCCTACATTGTACATGGGCACTACTACTTGCTGAAGTAAGTGGCAAACAGTGATATTGATCGGTTTCTTAAAGATTAATTAGGTTACACTTAAAGCAAACCGTTAGAAACAATATCAATCTATTGGGAAGTTATATCTTTTGGGAAAGTGAATTATAAAGGTATGCCAGTAAACTCCGAATAAAAACAATTGCAAAGCAAACAACTTAGAATATCTATTTTACACTCCCTTCGATTTCAAATATCTATCCCAACAAGATTTGACGAATATTTCATTATTCTCTACTCCCAAATAAGACCAATAATAAAATTAAGCAGCTGATTTATTAGAAACCGCTACATTATTTGTACAGTGTTGCGAGGCTCCCCGCTGAATTTGTTCTGCTATTTCACACGAAAAACTCGATATTATATTGGAAATACTCGTTTTAACCATCTCTTTTCGATATGATGTCTATGTATATGTCTGTCCGTAAAACTATAATCGCTCTACAGCAAAAATTATTGATTGTATAATTATAAAACTTTAAAGTTAAGACCTATATAGGGTCCGGAAGAAAATTTCCCATTTTTAGCTCGCCGTACGAATAGATGTATGTAGATTAGTAATGTCTTTCTCAAAATCTTCACTTTTGCGATATCTTCCTATAAACATTCTTCTTATCAATGCTAGGAATGACATATATATATATATATACATATATATATATATATATATATATATATATATATATATATATATATATATAATGTTAATTGTGAGTGAATATTGTATGTGAAAATGTTTCAAAGTTCAAGGATATTTGACAGATTAAATTAGATAGAAACTAATTTTGAACTTAGTGCTACGCATTAATTCGCTCTGTTAATTTAAACAAATTGCCCATCCTGAAGGGGGTAATTTGCAAGTAACAAAGCCCACCTAGAATTCCAAACTTCATGATACAACAAGATACTGCCGAGAGCTGGAATTGTGGTAGCCATGGCGACAGCATGTTCAACGAACGCGCACATATAGTATAGTAGTTACTGTATTCGCATTCGTGCATTAGTTCAGGTACACACTCGTAGAGGTCGAGATACTTATGCTGGTAGCACACGAGATGCCATGTAACTAACATTCATGTACAACAACAACCTCGATGTGTAAGTATTTTAAGGAAGGTTCTACCAAGTGTACTTTGGCGAACGATACATATTTTTGGAGCATAACATACTGAAAACGAAACTAAACAGAATCTGACACTATTAATCATCGATGAAAGGTTTCAATATAATCCTCTACAATTTCAATGCGCAAGCGCTAAAGGTGGATTTATTATCAAATATTTTCACGGAACGGCATCAAGTTTCCGCGGCAACCGTGCAGTAGCCGTACGTGTAAAAGTTCGGTATACGGCCACTGCACGGTTGCCGCAGAAACTTGACGTAGAGTGCCGTGCCGTGGAAATATTTCATTATAAATGCAGCTTAAATGCAAACAGGTGTTCTAGCTGATTGCTGACTGGTAATTTCAATTTTGGTGGTTTTCATTTATAATCGCCGAGCGAAATAGAAGAGAAATCTTATTTGCACCAGAAACTCTTTATGCAATTATGCATCGAAGTAATGTTTTAAAGATTTCTCAGTTTTGGCGATTGGAAATTCATCGGATTAAATTGTTTTTAGTAATTTTTCTGTATTAAAATTATGCCGTTAAGTATAATCTCATGACGTTTTCATTAATTAATCAAATTATTCGACTGCAGTTAAAAGAATTACATATTACAAATAGTGATTTATCTAGATAATCCAATTTGAATGCGCCACGAAATAAACAGAATTTCTTGAAACTAGATATACCTGATGCATTTAGATTTAGAGAACATGCATCTTTTATTGTTGGTATAAAAGCAATGTTCGACATAATGTAAATTAATTTTCAATTTGATCTATTGAAGTTTCTTGTTTGGTGACACTTACAAAGGGGTTTTATAAACAGCACTTGAAAAAAAGAAAAACTCGGTTGACAATAAGAGATCGGCCCTGCATATATGGTGGAGAAGCTGAATGACGGTAGACGCGCGAAGCCACTCGAAAAGGGTCTCGGTCACGAGCTGTATCACAAGGGTGAGTGCTGTGGACGTCGGTAGCTTGAACTTGTCGTTATTTATGTGTCAGGGTGACCCTGCCTGAACTTCGCGGGTGACCGATAGACGACAGATCTTCAGCACTAGCAAGCAATCGACCAGTGACGGACAATACACTTTGCGTCCATGGTCACACCTATTTTTGATGCTTTATAGTTTATTATTGAACATATCTACTACGTAAACGGGAAATATAAAAAAAAAATTATTGCTGTACTTATTCGCATTATAACATCTTCCAAAATGCAATACGCAAGCGTCAAATGCAAGCTGGTGTTTCAAAGTTGATTTCAAAATCAGTTTAAATTTTATTATAATGAATTTCTACAGATTTTTTGAAACTGAAGGATACATAAACAGGAGAAATAGAATAGGTTTCGTTTGACCGAAAGAGCTGGTTAACTAATGTCGAATATCAAGAGAACCCTCGACTTTTTATGAAAACAAATGTTTCTATTAGAAATAAAGGTCTGTTCACATGCGACCAGTGTCTATACACGAATGGTATTTTTCTAATATATATATATATATATATATATATATATATATATATATATATATATATAAATATATATATATTAAATTATATTCTCCGTGCAATGTTATTAATACAGCTTACGTCAAAAACATCGGTCTGAGTTCCAACATGGGAGCTATTACCGAAAATATAACACAGCTGGCTATATGCACTATCGTAACCCATTGGGTCACGTTCGATCATAACGTAGCATGCGGTTATGTGTTTATACTTCAACCGGTTATATGCTAGTATTATACAATTTATTATTTTGTCAATAAAATTATTATTTTAAGTGGAATGCCAATAACATTGACGGAATTGAATTTATATGGTGAATGCTGTTCGGTAGCTGCGGAAGAGGTTTGTGCAAAATCATTATTATTTCTCTTTGATGTATTACGTTTATGTGCCGGGATTTCTTTGAAACTTTTGAAAAGGGTTTAGGTAATGCTTTCAATTAAATTAAATTGTTAATAAAATTTAATTAGCTATTGTCTAGAGTTTTTACGTGAAAAAAAAAATTAATATCGACATTTATTGCATATTTTAGTTTTCATAATTATAACGTTTAATAAAGTTTCAGACCTTTAGGTTCACAATTTGAACAATTTTTTTACTAAGAACAGGTACTCTTAATTTTGGAACTCTATTACTCCGGAAGTATATAGGCGATTGGATTTAAACTGCAAGCGAATTCAAATGGGATACCAAAGAATATATGTAGCAAACGACGACTTAAAATCAAAGGATATAAGTTATATAATATATCTTTAAATTCAGGGCGACGATACAAGATCATATTGTATAGGACTTTTTTAATCCGAGATTGTTATACTGATACATGACCAATTGCTTTAGATCTGCAATACTTTGTACGGCGAGCAAATTATAGGGAAGGAACTTTAGTTTGCAGGATATAAAATGTATAATTCAAATGTTCCATATACCCATTATTGTTGCTAGTGTATTAGAAAAATGTCTTCCTATAGCAATTTGTAGCGCCCTATTTATTTTACTTATAGTATAAGCTTATAATAGAACAAACTTATACCCTTAAATAATATGTTAGCACGTGCTTAAAGTGATATATTGATATTATAGTATACATTTGTTCTCGTTTCTGTTGAACTTTCAAACGCGCACGACTATGCTACGATGAACAAGTGTTAGAAAACTCAAGTGGAATATAATCTACATGGCGATAAGTGGATAGTTGCACAATTAAATTATGCATCCAGTTTAAATTTAATTACAAGTATGTGTGCCATAAAATAGCTTGCATCGTCTTCATGTACATACATTGCTTCTGAATGATATTTAACTTAATTATGATATAGTTTGCGGAACTCAATTTCATATCATGTTCACATTTTATTCATAATACAATTTGCACTTAGACGGACAATTTTTACTGTAAACCATTTTAATTGCAACATCACTTTTCTAGTATTAAATTCCAGCTTGCATAAGAATGTCGAATAAACGTTAATTTTCGGTAATAAACGTATTAGTATTCGTTGGCAATATTTTTATTACAACAACGTTATTAATTGCGTTATTGCAGTTTTAAATATGTCAATCTCCAGTTGAATGAGAAATCAATTAATTTACATTATGTGATATTTAACAAATACGGCAATTTGATCATAATCCAACGTAGATGCAATATATTTGTGTTACTTGGGGATATACTTTTGTATGTTAACTAGTTCATTCTCCATGCTAAGGTTTCCACAAAATTATAGGATTATAAATCGCACACCTATAATTTTGCATTTGATACTATGTCATTTTAGATATAGGAAAGTTATGATATATTAGAAACAAATTTTAAAAACTATTAATTATTTCAACATATTGAAATGTTATCTTCATATTTATAAAACTAAATGGATATAAATCACAGTGAATAGCAATAAAATTTTCAGGTTTATTGATATAAATTTAAATAATAAATGATGAAAATCATGTTGTGTCTATCCAGAGAACATAATATTCTTCAACGTTAAGAGATTTCGCTTTTGCAGGTGGATATTTGATTAACTTTCCAACCATTATGTAGGCATATCTGTTATACGAAATAGTAAATACAATAAAATAATTTCAAATTACGGATAACTGAACTCTATAGTGCTGCCAGCCAATATATTAGCTATATTTTCACTATTTAAACCATATCGAAATATTGGAAAACTTTTATTGGATTTTTAATAGTTATTTTTTGGTTATTATGCTAATAAATAAATGTACATGCGTTTGAATATTGTACCCTCGCAATGAACACTAACCAATTTCACTATAATTCTTGAGGAATATGTTATATATTTGACAGGTATGTTTAATATTATATATGCAATACTCAAACAAAATTTTCTTCTACTTCTATGTAAAAAAGTGCGTAACCTTAGACGTATGTTATAAGAATGGTAGAATGTTTGGAGGAATTTATATTGGAACCGTTTCGGTTTCGTCAAAAATGTTGGCATACTTATACTAAAATATGAACAGGAACACTTCCATCGCCTGCAAACATGGTGTACGCTTTCGATGATGCGTTGTCACGTTTTACATTCCAGCTTTTATGAAGAAAGCTGTGACATGAGTACCTATAGCAGAGATGAAATCGCTGGAAAAAACTTACTTTGAAACTATTTTATACGTAGCTGTCTCCTAACGCATTCTTGTGCGCTTCTCCGAAAATAATTAAAGCCGTCATTCGCGACCTTTTATTTATTTAAGAACTAATAAAGAAGAAACCAAGTGACTCACCTTGTAGATTTAAGGCTATGGAATCTGAGCTTCAATGAATATATTTGACTTTTTACCAGATAACTTTGTGATGTTTTTGATCATTTGCCATATTTCATGATGTACTTTATGAACCAATGATGCAATTATTATTAATAGTAGCCTTATAATGTGTGTATATTTTTTAATCAAAATGTATTTATTTCCATAATATTGTATAGTAAAAGCCGGTCTCACAAGGGTAAATAATTTATTTAGAACACACAGAATGTAGTATGGCTATTATATATTCCATCAACGAGAAAGCTTTGTTGTTGCTTATAGGAATAGCTTGCTTGACATAATGGACACGCACGCCCATATTATACATTATAAATAATACAAGTTGTTGCTTCAACATTTAATAATTAGAGCGTGCTGACCACTTCCACCGTCACTTTACGCCAAAGGCTCATCATGGCAGCCTTTGCTTGAATTTAACTACTATTTTTTCCCGTTTAGAACGGAAATTTTAATTTTTTAATTATTGGATTCGCATGTAGCTCAATAAATCGGATCATCTGCTATTTTGACAGGAAATCAAAATAGTCACAATTAGATAAATGACATTTCAAAATATTTCTGTAGAGTATTGGTTAGTTTGACTGTTTGTTTTGGTTATATATATATATATATATATATATATATATATATATATATATATATATATATATATATATATATATATCTAGTGAAAACTACGTAAAAGAAAATCGAGTGCAGGCCACTCCAGATATTTTACTTTCTTTTACGAAGTAATAAGGTAGATATTGTAATCATGAAAAATTTCAAACGCATGATTTTAACGCATATACACGTATTAACCCTGAATCGAATGTGTTTTCGAAATTCTAGAGCCAAAATGTGAACCCAAAATTGTGAGATTTTAAACTTAAGATTTGAATATGGTTTAGATGTGCACCTTTTATTTTTAAAGAGAGTATTGAAACCGGAAGCGTATTCTTACTCTATACGTATTTATCCTTCTCTAATATCACTAGAACGGATGTACTTTTGGCAAAAATAGTTTTATTTATAATGAAAGATTTTAACATTTCGTACAAATTCTGTTTGAAAATTTTCTTTAATAAATGTTCCAGTTACGAGAAAATTGCTACGGAAATCTTACATATCTAATTTATCATTAATATAATTACTCAGAAATGTTTTTATGTGAATTTGTATGTGAGCGTGTTTGTGTAGAACGCTTTTTTTTTAAATGCAAATTGGCATAGACGAGGATCGAACTCACGACCACGGGTAAGATGCCACCATGGCGACAGATAAGAATGTTATATATAATATCAAATAGTTTATACTGAAATAAAAGACTACACAACAGCAATTTATAAATTTCTAATCAAGTAATCTGCCCTACGTAAAAATAAAAGGTTATACGTCAGAATAATTCAAAAGTCAATTTTAAATATATTCCGAATCTTCAAAATGCATATCGAGTTGTGTACATTGTGAGGTGATTTAGCATAGGACCCATTATCACTTTTAAAACTGCCGTGGCACTGCAAAATTCAGAATCTAGCCTGATTATTTGATTCAAAAATAATAACGAATCAAATGTCAAATACACATATTTTTTTAATTGTATATTGACAATCGGAACACAAAAACAATTGATTAAATCAATAAATATATAAAAAAAAGTATAAATATTGCACAACTTTAGTGATTTACATTGTAATTGGTAAAGATTCGTTTTCATTTTACTTCTGTTGAATTATTATTACTAATAAGAACTACGTAAAAGCAAATCAAGTAAAGGCCACTCCAGATATTTTTAAAATAATTTTTAAATTTAAAACATTGTCACGATCGCAGTAAAATATAGCTTATTGCTGCAATTAATCAGTATAACAATGTCATTATATTTTACATTTTATCTTTTTTAACTTCAGTGATTTTAAAAAAGTTTTCTCTTTTAAACTTCAGTAGTTAAAATGAACTGTTTTCTATATAAATAAAAAATTAAAACATCAATAAAGGAGAATACGGTGAGTTAAAGACATTGGTGTCTGCACCTATGCTTATGTGTACGAGATGTGTAGAGAATTTTGAAATTGACATCTATCAGCGACACGATATTATAATATCAACATGTACTATTTTGACGCGACGCGACGACACCAACAGCAAATGCGTCCGCAATGGAAATGGGCCCGTCTTATCTTCTATAACTTTATCCAAGAGTTTTAACTCTAAATGCTTTCAAACATGCAGCAGAATTTCTGAACCCCAAGCTACGTGCTCTACATATTATCGTATTAAAATGTATTGCTAACATTTCCCTCGATGAAATACATTACTTTATTACTGTAAATAACTATAACACATATGAGATTTTCTAATTGTTACATTCCCCACAAAAAAGCCAAGATATTCATTATTACATTAAAATAAAATTGTTTTTTTTTTTGCAAGAAATACATAGCATAAATTTTGGTGAAACTGACAGTATTGCTTGTTTGTGCCTTAGGGTAATAGTTACAAACAAATATGCCGTTTTATTTTGAAAACAATTTCGTTACGAATTAATTGGCTCGATATTCTAAGAATGCAGTATTTGCATAATATTTCGCTCGCTCAGCATTATATGATTTAACAAATATATTGTCGCAATTCCAGTATACTGAAAATTTGTGTCTAAAATTTGTATTACGAATCAGAAACTTTATAATTTATTCGTAACTAATTACAAAGTAAAACTAAATGTTTCTCTTTTAATGCACATAGTACAAAATGAATGATTGTAATGATGACAAATTTCGCAAACGAATATTTATGAGAATTACATGTCTTCTGTTTCTTTGAATCGAAGGAAGACAATTTTCGTTCTGGTGTTTGTGCTTTAGTGAATGCTCTACCTCAATAACAGAATAGCATGCTGGCAATTATTAAAATATATTTCTAATTAAAAATATACATATACATTAATACACTTATATTAAAGATTAGTACATGAACATTGTATTGCTAGCTAAATAAAATAATGACCCTAAGTATATGAGTAGCAGTGAGTATGATTTAGTATATATTGACAGTGAATATTTGATTACATTAGCGTTAATATATTTTTATTTAATACTGATATACATTTCCTTAAGTGTAGAGTTAGCTAGGGGTCGCGTAACATCTACGATGGAATAAATGAATGGTTTAATAATAACATTTCGTAACAAATATTAGCGAAAAATGTAAATGTAACAACTATTCATTAAATAGATAAGGAAGATGCAAGCTCGCAGCATGGTGGTAGTATCATCTTAAACCACAAAATAAATAAAACAAAATACAAAACGGTATAAAAATACGATATAAGAACGACGAATAAAAATAAAGAAGCGTAATAAAACTGAGTTTGTTGTTGATAGTCTGTTCCTTTGAGAGGCTACAGAATTTATCAGTACAGTTATTGTTGCGTCATTTCTCACAGAATATGTGATATGCTTGTATTACATCCGGGGAAAAGTAATTTAGATAACGAAATGATGTCAAAACTGAATACACACTTGCTGTTTGCATATTACATTACATAGATTTTATGTATAACCTAATACATGATTTTATGCTTTATTAAAAGATTATCTGGTCTAAATATCAGCACGACAGTCATGAATTAGGAAGATTGTATTGTTAAAACTGTTTCTTATCCGGTATTGAAATATCGTTAATGATTTCAAATACGAGTTGAGGAAGCTATATACATTTAGTAAACATTATATATACAAACTTTTGCCGGTTACGCCCAAGACATTGCTTTTGCCTCTTCTTACTCAAGTTCAAACATCGCAGTCACGTTCTTTAGAACTAAAGATTAATATACTAATCAAGTAATAAAAAGATTACTGGTAATATACGTTTTATTAAGATTAATTTAAAACAAAATATAAGTTACGACTTACGAATATTTAAATTTTTAAGAAAAGTCTGTTTTAATTATTAGAGCTGCGTTTGATGATCTGAAATGGTTCCATCTTTTTGGTTCTCATAAATGTGTCATTCGCTCATTTCATGTGATATAATAAGATATTCGGCCGGCAAGGTAACGGACTATCCAATTCTTTTTAGCATATAAGTACATGTAGCTGGATTCTGTTTAATAACTTAATTAGGTAATTAATCATTCTTTACAGACACCAAATCTTTTGATTTTGTAACATTCAATTTAAGATTCATCTATTTTCCAAAGATATTTCTATTAGTTATCATTCTACATCAAATTATTTAATATTAACCACAATGGAACCTTTACGAAATAAATTGCATTTTAATCTATTAAGGGCATTTTATCTTATTCAATTATATTTTTCGCTCTCTCGTACGATTGCAACTTTTTGACATAAATTGAATGGCTTTACTTAAATCAAAAAGGAAATAAATATCAATCAATCCCGAAAATATTAAAAAAATTTTTGTTCTGAGACTGTATAGAAGCTTAAATGTAACATAATTATTTTCGAAATCAATATTACATTAAATAGTACATTTTTGTAAATATTTTTTTAAAATAATGATAAATTAAATAACATCAACTTTTATGTAATTTATTATTTCATTAACTCGTGTTGTTTGGAGAAATTGGAAAAATCGCAAGAGTAAACTATTATTTTCGGATAACAAATTGTTTTCCGAAATAAATGGTGTACATCTGGATCATATACAAGTCTTAAGATTAAGTTTAAAGTTACATAATTTTAACTGAATTAATTTTAGCTCTAGAGCGATTATTGACACACACACACACACACACACAGACGTCAACGAGAAAATTGTCAGATTCAATTCAGCGAAGTTTGAAACATGTATTTTTTTATATTTCAGGTAAAAATTCCATTTCGAATTCTTTCGTTATTATACTACTTTCGTATTATTTACGAATTACGATACAAGAAATTGTAATAAAGGCTTTTGTTAGCAGTAGTTTAATAAGATATTATATGCATAGTTGAGTTGAGATGTGTTAATGTCCATAGTCGGTAGTGTGCAAATTTAAAGTGTTGTTACAGTGACGCAATGCAAATTATAAAATGCGAGTGAACATGGTCGAACAAAGTTCTATTCTTCAGAGTCTTGATGAATAATTGATTGCAATGAAACGTACCAAGCATTCATAACACTGCAAGGCATTTGAAAATTATATTATCGTCACGAACGTGATTGTAAGACGCCCGCCGCCGTTTATATTATTCTTCAAGAGCGCCGCGCCGGTCGCGTTTAGAAGCACTAAATCAGATGTTGTTTTATCTCCTTAAATCATAAACCATTTACTAATATTATACTCTTGCTCTGCCGCCTTCTGAATATACTCGTTCGTTCATTCGTTCTAGGCAAATTTGAATTTTTTACATTAAAATTAAGTGCATTTACATATTTGCATCTGAAAACTTAGTTAGCATATAAATAATGTGCGTTTCCCTTGAGTTATTGCTCTCTGTAAAGTATGCCAGCAATATATTTACTATACTGTTTTCATTTCGAACACAGAAAAATATGTATATGCAGGTATGTATATGCACATTGCTATTTATCGTGCATAGTACAAATTATTAATGGCCCGTGTTTTTTCAAACTACGAAACCATTTCTAACGCGGCTTGGATATTGAACGCATCTAGCAACAGTTACTGTGTATAATAGTATTCGTTTATTATTATAATAATCTTATAACATAGGGTCATACCAAAACCCCATATATTTAACCCTCAACCGTCCACGCAAGTCAAGTAGTCAACCTCATACGTAAGCGTATAGTTACGTATGAAGGGTCTTCCGTGCGCGACACTCGCCACACTCTGACCGTTGTTGGAACCACCCTCCTGGTGAACACATCAACCAGTGATGTCACCGTTGGGACCCCCAGACACACCAGACAGGCCACCGTTGGGCCCCGGATCCACCAGCCAGGCCAACGTTGGGCCCCCGAACACACCGTCAACCAGGCCTTTGTCAATAGTCATCGTCCTCACATATTCAACACAACTCATATCATATATATTCAATTCTCTAGTATTATCTCAGTACTCATTTAATATGTCTAGCTCATATTCTTTACTTTACTCCATAATTATATCTCAATTCCAATCCGGACACTTCGTCCCATCGTCCATATATTAAAATCAATAACAATTCAATAGATTAGTCTTCTTTCACCACACATACCTAGAGTCATACTCCATATATCTCAACATTAATACAAATAGTAGAATACCCAATTATCAATATACGTTATAGATTAGCTATTAACCTCACATATTGATTCATACCTATTCATACTCAATATTAATACATATAGTAGAATATATACGTTATATTTAGCTATCAACCTCACCTCAAATAATAATTCACAACACTTTTGTCACTCACTAAATCACTCTCAATACACGACCTATTTCACTGGTAGGTAGACTGTAAATGGTTATACGTTCTGATATAAAGAATTAAAGAAGATTGGTGCTCATATAATATTCTACTTAATAAACGGATATAGCTATAATACAAATTTTTATTATAGATATTAAAAGTCTTACAATTTTTTGAAAATTATATTGATAAAGAAAAATTTTGTGCATATTTTAAAATTCAAAATTATAATATTTAATAATTTTTTTCTTGCTTTGGGATAACAATATGAAAAAATCTTGTAGGCAAAAAGTATCTTAGAATTTCTAGTAGAATTTAGAATTGTTTTCATTATTTTTATAAAGGCAGTATTAAGGGGACTCCAAATTTTTGGGCCCTCGGGAAGTATACGGGTGATTAAATTTAAACTGCCAGCGGATCCAAAGAGGATGCCAAATAATAAGTGTACCAAATTTAGCGTGATTCGCTCCGGTACCTTCAGAGGAGTAGAGGGCACAAATTTGGTCTTACGAGCGACCGAGCGTGCGACGACTAACATCGAAGTATATAAGTTATATATATTTTTGGATTCAGGGCGACGAGACAAACACTTTTTCTTAATAAAAATTTTTTGATCCGAGAATGCTACAGGCAGACGACCGAATGCTAATTCGGTACTTCATACGGCGAGCTAAAAACAAATTGTCAATGTCAACAATAATTTATATAAATGTTTTATTTCATTATGTCTACAATGACAAATCTACTATAACCATCCTACAATATTTTTATTATCACATTTATATAAAACCTTTATACGTATTGGTAAATTGTAAAACAGTGAAATTTTTGCCGCTTCAATTACAATCTTATACTTTTTATAAAATAGATGAATGCGTTTAGAGTACGTATTACTAATGCCTGCTAAGCAGTTCATTCGTTCAGTTATTAAAATTGTTAAATCCATCCGAAACCCTTAAAAGTTAGACTTTTTTACAATTTGCCCAGTCTATTCTAACGCTTGTCAACGGAATAAGTCTTCCATTAGCTTGCTCAGATTCGAAATACGAAATTAAATTCGCTACTATTTATTGACATTATAAGTTAGAATAATTAGAAGATAGGAAAAAAATATTACAAGAAAGTGAAGCACAATGAAATAGTCTTGAAGAACACTGATATGAAATAAGAATATGAAGGCAAATACAATATAATAAACGAATACATAAACAGCAAAATTAAACGTCAAAACGTTGTATGCAAAACGTAAACACATGTAAATGCACTTAGTATAAACATATTTTACGTTTACTTTATAAAAATATTTACAAAACTGTCAAATCAAGGCGTGAAATATATAAAATTAAATATCTGGTATGAAATAAATATTGTAAGTTTGTGTATTTCATTAAATATTATTGTTGATGCGTAGATATTTATCACACAATATTTTATTTTAAGCTTGTGAAACATATATTTTATATCAGTTTATTGCAGGTTGATGACGCAAGTCTGAACCCTCAATGTGTTTCATACAGATTAATTTAACTGTATATTTCATAATATTTATAAAAAATCAAAATTTTATTCAAGCATTCCCATTGAAAACTATTAATTTATAAAACCAAATTATGTACATATTTTTTCCAAGTCTATACAATTCTGTAACATGTGAATTACATTACTTTAAGAAAATCGTTTTTTTTATGTTTGAGAAACAATTGAGTACTTACGCTCTTAACACTGAATGTGCGGAAAGCCAAGAGAGCCAAATTGTCTACAAATTATGTTTCAAAAAGAAAAATAATGTAAATTAGCTTATAAGGAGAAAACCTAATCTTACATATATTGTAAAAGTTTTCATGCAATTTGAAATTTATAAAGCACAGCATTTTTAAAAGACAATACCTTGTACTTTTAACTACCTTCATGTGAAGTGGCATATTATAAAGCGGAAATATGTTACTCAGTTCTATTATAATTTTCTTTCTTATCAAAGAAGGCACAGTGTGGTTATGTAATATGAAGTTATATATAGACAATATACGACAAACAATATATTCTCATTTTTATAGTAGAAATATAAGTTTTCAAAATATTCCGGAATTCGGAAATCAATTCAGTCTACAAGGGTAATATAAATCAGAGTATGAGCGAAATATGCGTGTCATATTCAAAATGTAATACCACCAGGGGCATAGCTACTGTATAGTTCCGTTGTTTCAACGTTTTTCAAGGAGGGGTGAGAGCCAATAAAGAAGTCTCGAAGCAGGGTTGCGCCATTGATAGCGACCAATTTCAGTAATTCAAATCCAAACTTTTAGGACACTCAGGCCATTCATGCAATATGTACTACCTCGTATACAGGAGATGTTGGGTTACATTTCACCATCAACTAATGTCGGGCTCGTAACTTCTATTACTAAGTTCTATACAAATTATTATATTATGGACTTGAACCTTTTGCAATTATGTGTACAATTAATCGCCTTACGAATCTGGTTATTGAATTTCCAATAAGCAACTTATAGAATAAGTGAATAACTTGAGGTGTTACCGCTAGTTTAGAATTTAACCAAACAGCACACACTACCTAAAGATGACCATGTCTTTTTAAAGTGAACATTTACAGACATGTATAGTTGGTTCCAAAACCTTTGTAACACAGGGGTCATGCGAAAATAGTCAAAATACATGCAACGAATATTTTAATTAAAATTTCGAAGTCTGTATTTTATGTACGTTATTTAATATTTATCGTATAAGAAAGCAAATATTTTTGGAATATCTCTGCAACTGAAATATACATGAAGTAAAAACGGAAGTAGGTGGAGTTGAGCAGTCAATAATATTTCTGTTTGTTTTTGTGTACGTATTAAAATTTTATTCTGCACATATATGACGCATAAATCACCGAATACAAACTTGATAAATTTATTGCTCTACGTTCGCTCGTCGGTCGTTCTGTATGTATATCTCCTAGTATATGGATATATCCGTTGTATGTATGTACTATGTATGCTTTCGCATACATAAATGTGTAGTACACAGTACATCGCAGTTATAACTACTACTGCAGTTCAGATTCAGTCTATATTTGAAAACTGTTTGAATTTGGATTATTGGAGCAGAACATAAAATTGAAATCGAAATAATAACAATTTTAACATATTATATATGTGCAAAGCACCAATATTATGTTACCTTTTAAATATTACAGCTGTTTATATATTTTTTTAATTGGATACACCTACAATTCAGTATCAAATTCCATATTTTAATCATTGGGAAAATTCATTGAATTTAATATTAAAAATATTTTTATATTTCATGTAGCTATAGCTATATTTGAAAGCAATATCTTATGCGGATTTAATGGTATACTCTTACTACAACAAGAGTTAGAGAAAATGTGGTTCTTATAGTAGTTACAAGATATTGAAATATCTAGCAACTTTTGTTTAAAAAGATTTTTGGAATAATATACCATTTACTGAAAAATTTCCTGTGAAAAGGATTATTTTGTATGTATTATTATTATTAATATATATTCATTAGTAGAGAACTTTTCAAAAACAATAAATTAAATGTGGAGATATAGGCCTTATTCTTGTATAATTAAATAAATCTGAAGGACGGTTGACGATGTAACATAACAGTCCTATAATTAAACAAACCTAACGATAACATAAGTTAAGACAGGAAACTCAACTTTAATTTTATAAGAAAGAGGAAAATGTAAATATTCACTCAGCTGGTTCCTTGGCGGCAGACATTGAAGATATAATTAAAAAATGTAATTAAGAAGTTGAGATATTTAAGCCCTTTGTCCTACAATGAACCATTTACATTTTCAAATATATTCAGAGTTAAAAAGTATATTCGAATTAAAATAAATAAATATCATCTCGCTTTTTACTTTCTTCTAGGAAGTAATAAGTAGGGTTCACCAAAAAAATCAACCTTGAGATTTCAATGGAAATATCCATTTTGAGGGCCCCTGATTCCATGTTGACTATTTTCCCAATGATGTCTGTCGGTCAGCCTGTGTGTGAACGCTCGACACTACAGCCTATACTTCTCTCTAAACCGCTTATTTTCAAAAGGATATTTCAACCTGAAATGCTCTTTTACTCGTGTTATTTTTTAACTATCTTGGCAATGGCCTGTATTTAAAGAAAAAAAATTAGATATAAAACTTCAAGATATTCTAAATATATATATATATATATATATATATATATATATATATATATATATATATATATATATATATATATATATATATAAATTATTGTCTACCATGCGTTTGAAATATATGTGTTATAACTACGTATATCCCTTCATTAAGACGATGAGAAACCCATGTGAAAAACGACGTTTTTCTGCGCCTTCACACAGCCCTTATTTTTGTTAGTATCGAATTTTGAAAAAATGTTCTACGTTTGGAATGAATGAAACTCTGAAATGATCGGATTAAAATTTTCAATTTTGGTTCCACTTTTTAAATAAAAATGTATAAATATGTCCAATTTTTAAACAATTCTTACAGATATATGTAAGCCAAATTCAAAAATCTAATCCGATCATTTCAAAGTTTGTTATTTCATTTCACATCATTGAAAATTTCAATTTTTTTCTATTTAAAACGAACTCCCTGTGAAGGCGCAGAAAAAGTACTTTTTCGTGTTATTTCTCTAAAATGTGTGACTGTTGCAGGGCGCCTCTATCGTTTATAAAATTAACTATATTGCTAGAAGTGAATTGGCACCGCCCAGTACAATATTTTCAAAAGTATTTATACGATGAAATATATTTCATAGACAGCATGTAGTATTTTGTTCTAATAAAATATTATACAATCGAGAATTATATAAGGTGGTACATTTGAATTTCTAGGGTCTTATTCAATAATGTGTTACACTAATTTTTTATAGGTTGAATTTAGAGGGTAGTTCATTATAAAATCCTCGCCCCTGAATTAATTATATATATATTTATTAAAATTCAGAGTGAACTACCCTTGGTTCAACCCTTAAAAATTGAGTTCGACAATCTATATATATATTGAATCAGATACAAGGAACTCTTGAGCGCAAGGAATTCAAATTGGCCATTCTTAATTTGCTAGTATTACCCTCTACCCTTAAAAGGACAAAATTAGAAGAATTTCTTAAATCTGAAATAATATTCGGCAATTCCGCTTAAAGTGAAAGTGACCTAGGAAATATTTAAGATGGGGTAGGTTTATCCCTTAAAAAATTGCCCCTCATATATGCATGCCGCACATCTATGTATACAAATTTTAGCTCAAGGAATTCAAATTTGCCATTGTTATCTTCCTTGGATTACCCTTTACCCTTAAAAGGACAAAATTAGAAAAACTTCTTAAATCTGAAATAATATTCGGCAATTCTGCTTAACGTGAAAGTGACCAAAGAAATATTTTAGAGGGGGTAGGTTCATCCCTTAAAAAATTACCCCTCATATATGCATGCCGCACATCTATGTATACAAATTTGAGCTCAAGGAATTCAAATTTGCCATTCTTAACTTCCTAGGATTACCCTCTACCCTTAAAAGGACAAAATTAGAAAAACTTCTTAAATCTGAAATAATATTCGGCAATTCTGCTTAACGTGAAAGTGACCAAAGAAATATTTTAGAGGGGGTAGGTTCATCCCTTAAAAAATTACCCCTCATATATGCATGCCGCACATCTATGTATACAAATTTGAGCTCAAGGAATTCAAATTTGCCATTCTTAACTTCTTAGGATTACCCTCTACCCTTAAAAGGACAAAATTAGAAAAACTTCTTAAATCTGAAATAATATTCGGCAATTCCGCTTAACGTGAAAGTGACCAAAAAAATATTTTAGAGGGGTAGGTTCATCCCTTAAAAAATTACCCCTCATATATGCATGCCGCACATCTATGTATACAAATTTGAGCTCAAAGAATTCGAATTTGCCATTCTTATTTTCCTAGGATTACCCACTACCATTAAAAAGACAAAATTAGAAAAATTACTTAAATCTGAAATATTATTCGGCAATTCCGCTTAACGTGAAAGTGACCAAAAATAAATTAGAGAAGATATTTCTTAAAGCCACCCCTCATATATGCATGCCGCAAAAAAAATTGAGCTCAAGGAATTAATATATATTCTTCCAAATAATTTATACAGCGAGCCGAAGATATTGGTGCCTATGGTACCTATATTTATTATATTATCATATATTTTTACTAATGATAATGCCCAAAACTGTTTATATTTTTTTGTTTATTTGTAATAGCAGGGTGCTTAGAATCCATGCATAAGAGCATGACTCACATTCGTCAACACAAGTAAATATTATTTTAAATCGCAACAATTACTACAATGTTCTATTTCAATTTTATAAAATTATGAGTTCACTTTGTATCTAGCTCTGTTAGCAGCAAGTTAGTTTTACATAAAAAATGGGATGACATGTTCTGGTTGAAGCACATGGAAGAAAAATTAGTTAAATTTTATACATATTGCCTTCTGCCTGAGTTAGTAGATCCACGAATACCACGTAACGGACATATAAGGGATCCTGATTACATAATTGCAGCAATGCGAGAAAAAGAAAATAAAAAAACTGTTAATCGAAAATTATTTTAAAATTTCCATATAAGAAAAACATCGTAAATTTTTGAATATTTAAACCTAAATATTGGGGTCCTATAACTCCGGGAAAATACGGGCGATAGGATTTTGACTACGGTCGAATTCAAATGGGATGCCAAAGAATATGTGAATACCATCTTTGGTTTAAATCGCTCCGGGATCTTCAGATCTTCCTGTATCTCAAATGGCTAAAAACGGCCCCATACATTCAGAGATGATGTGCGGCCACAAATTTCGTAGTGAAATGGTAGACCAATTATCATTCATATACATATCTATTCTGTTGTTATTCTTATAATATATAAAAAATATTATTTGTTGTAAATATAATTCTATTATTAAAATATGTGTTTTTTTTTTAAAATAATAAACGTATTTTTCAATATTGAATATATAATTCATTTTTCTGAAACTGAAAAAAAAAAACGTTCCAATAGTTATAATATATTGTATGAGCATTCTTGTTTATATATTTTAGAACGATATCGTTATTTGTATATGTAGAATAATAATGCATAGTTGTGTAAAAATCAGATACGAAGCATACGGAGAGTCAATTTAATTCTGAGTGTACTTTGTGCTCCCACTCCGTTGAGTGACCCACAACGTCACACAATTAGCACCGCCCAACAAGCTACACGTGCTATACTGCCCTAACACCCGACCCGTCCCTCACGTGCATGCAAGACGGGTTGCTCATCCTCTTAAATAGGATATTATGTGAGCACCAGTCTTCTTCAATTCTTCTTTCAGAACATTTAACCATTTACTGTCTATCTACCAGTGAAATAGGTCGGGTATTTATAGTGATTTAGTGAGTTATACAAGTGCTGTGAATTATTATTTGAGGTGAGGTTGATAGCTAATCTATAACGTATTTATATTTGAGTATGCAACTATAGATGTATTGATGTATTTGTCTGGATTGGTATTGAGGTATAATTGTGGAGTGAAGTAAAAAATATGAGCTAGACCTATTAAATGAGTTTTTGTGATAATACTAAAGAGTTGATTATATATAATATTAGTTGTGTTGAATAGATGACGACGATGACTGTTGACAATGGCCTGGCTGGTGTGTCCGGGGATCCAACGATGACCTGGCTGGTATTTTCGGGGGCCCACCGAGACGCCACTGATAGATTTGTTCGTCAGGAGGTGGTCCCAACGACGGTCGGAGTGAGGTGTGTATCGCCTACGGAAACCCCTCATACGTAACCTTAACGCTTACGTATGAGGTATGACTACTTGACATAAGTAAGACGTTTGAGGGTTAAATATATGGAGCTTTGGTATGACTCTTTGTGTCTGTATGTGTGTGAGAGAATTATAGACTGACTCCTCACTGAATTTATACTCAAACCTGTATTCTAATATCAGAGCCAAAATAGATGGATAGCCCGGATTCTGCGGGCCGTCACGTATACATATTTTAATATTTATAATTATTTAATTGTATAATGAAATACAGGAAAGGTAACAGTATTAAAATATCGTCGATAAGCTTCCGACTACAATAAACCTACAAGTAAGAAAAACCATCATAAATATAAATATATAGTAAATGAGAGAAAAATAAAATATTATCCTATGTAACGTTGTCATAAAGAAAAATACAAAGTTGGTGTGCCATTAGCACGAAAGCGCACAAGCCAGCATCCGACTCATCTTTATATTCCATTCGAGTAGCGAACTTAAACACAAGCACTGGTGCACTGCATTAAAAGTTAAGGCGTCGCGATGCCTGTGTACAACTTCTCATTACATTGTGTGTGTGTGTGTGTGTGTGTGTGTGCATGCGAGCGACAGCTTCCAACCGGATCTATTTCCATATTAAAACACTTAACACATACTTATTTGTATGTGGACACACTCTGCCAATGGGACTCAACTCTCTAATATTATCAATAATTTAGGACAAACATATTATACTACCTTTTTCTAAATTATTTATTATTATTGCAATATATATATATATATATATATATATATATATATATATATATATATATATATATATATATATATATATATAGATATATACTAGACATGCACTTCCGGTTTGAATTGTTTTTAAAATAGGAAGTGCACATTTAGGGCATATAAGTTTGAAGTTTCATAATTTTACGTCAGACAGTTCATAAACAGACACACAGACGTCATTACGAAAATAGTCACAATCGATTCAGGGTAGGTCAAGACGTGTATATCTGTTGAAATCTCGAGTTTGAAATTTTTCATGATTACAAGACTTCGTAAAAGAAAGTATAAATATGTGTAAATATTTTGTAGGTAGCTTATTTTATTTTAATATAAGAAGATAATATTTCGAAAAAAGTTTCATCCAAATAATTAATTTACTGTTATATATTTAGACATTCGTTTATTCTGCAATTATCATGAAAATATTTGGTAAATACATATCCAGGAATACAATATCTATATTTTTGAATTTCACACGCGATTCTCTAGTAACAATTTTTGATACAATATTTCAAACAAATGTTATATATTTTTTTGAAACCCTTTCACTTTTTCTGTTACTCGTGCTATTTTCGGGATTATAAAAAAGCAGTAGGAGTAAACTTTAACCATCAGTTTGTTTTCAAAATTCGTAGAATATCTTCTGTAGAGCATTCACAGATATTCACACACAAACACAGATGTCATCTCAATAGTAGTCAATATAAATGCAATATAACTCAAATCGTGTATATTCATAAAATTCAGGAATTCAAATATTTTCCTGATTACAATATTTCCTTACTTTGTCAAAAGAAGTTTAAAATACAATATATATTTTGTCAGTATATTTTTACAGAAATAATAAATAATACTAATTTAATTTTCTTATTATATCAAAATAATTTTTTTTACAGATTAGGAACAAGAAGGTCAAAACAAAATTAATAATAATATTGAAATTTGAAATGTTCTTGATTGATTGTTGGATGATTGTAACAATATATTTTAACAATTGCTATCGCTTTTAGTACTGTATTTATTTTAAATGGGCTTCCATTTTATATAAGAAGTAATTAACGTCATTCTAAAAGATAACATCACGTAAATAACTTTATTTCCTGCTGAAACTGCTCTAAATTTGAATAGCGCACCGAATGCAAGAAGATATACAGTCGCAGCGCAGCGCCTGTGGTAAACGTTGCAATTTAACAATGTTTAGTAATCTGTAATTGAATGTATTTATGTATAGTGTTTCGTTATTTTCATCAACACACATGTGGAAATCCCGAATACGCGTGCCTACTGATGAGAGCCATTCATCTTCATTAGTTGCACTGAAGATTTAATTGGTAATTACTGCTTATACACCCCACGAAATAGAATACAGTAGAGCAAACTACAATGACGCATGTTTAAATACATATACTATGCGAAATTCTATACGCATCCAGGCCAAACTATGCGATCAAACGTGCCAAAATCGAATTTGTTGCATAGAAATGAAACCGAATTGCATTAATCAGTTTTAATTTAGACGAGATTAAAATACAAAATTATCAAGTACATTATAAAATGTATAATATAATAAGTGTAGTAATTTATTTATTATGAATACTATATCAAGTCAATAAGAGGCCTGTAGAAAAATAAGATGTAAATTATATAAAAAATACATTCGAGATTTTTTACTTCACCAAAACGTCGAGCATACGTCTATCTTTTTTGTATTCTCGTTTTTAATTAATATAAGATATACACACTGTCAGTGATGTTTTCTAATGGCCGATATACAATGCTTAAAGTAGGCACAGGAGAAAGAAAGTGATCACTAACGATTGGAGCTACCGCACTATTGGGAAACAAATATAAACTCGGGCGGCGTCCATGTGTCTCGATTAGACACTAAGTTAGGACAAATGTTCTCCTAGGTGAAACACCTACACCAGCAAGCCTATATCTGTCCAAACCAGGGGTGTCACATATTCGTATAGGCCTAATACTAAACCAATAAATTCCTGTTTTAAACATACTTGAATCGATAAATACTAAAGTGAATTCATGCGTTAGAAATTCTGAATCAAATGGAGCGTTGAATAGAAATTTAGTATTTTACGTAATATAAATTTCAATTGTTTCTATGCCGTATGTCCGCTGTTACCAGAAACCTTTCCGTAGCATACCATTTATTTATAATGTATATGTTGTGGATTACTCTAGCTCTTAAGCAGTTGAATATATTATAAGATTTTATGTTAAATTTAAGACTTTAAAAAGAACCAGAAAATAATTTCTTAGCTGAAAGTGAAGTTGTACCATCGTTTTTTTTTTCATTTTCAACCGCTACTAAAACAGAAAGTTTCTTTCTATTAAGAACTTATTAATTAAATTTTTACACTTTTAATATGAAAACTTTTCTTGCGAAACATTTACCATTTATGAGAAAATATTGCATTTTGAAATCATATAATTCTTCTACATGTTGATCTTGTTTCGTCAAAATAATAATATAATTAATAGAAAATTTTCCGTAGAAATACTCGTGTAAGGGTTACGCTATTTATTTTGTCGATTTATTTATCGCAATTTTTAACTATTCGACCGGTCGCTATAGCTCTTCTTGACTTATAGGAATGTATATAAGAAGAAATTGTAATCATAACCAGTTTTAAACTCGAGATACACATTTTGACTATCCCTGAATCGAATCTGACTATTTGAAAGCAATATCTTAATCGAAAAAAATTCCATTTCTAAAATCATATAAACGTAATGATAAGGAGAACATCAAAGTTTAGGATATTCAAACGTCTACCAACTTTTGTTTAAGAAATTTTTTCGATAATTGTAGCATCAATAATAAATTGAAAATATCATATTATAATATTCAATAGTACTTTCTAATACAAGTGTCACAGACACATTAATTGAGATAATAGTTAAATTAATGTATGGACCCCTAGAACTGATATTCCCATAAAAATGTTGAGGTTGTATTCTTTTGTGTTCACAATAATTTCTTTTATTAGTGTATATGTTCAATATGTTCTTCTAAATGGGTGGGCATGACGTAATCCAGGATATAGCACTGCCTTCGTAGAAGGAAATCGAATTCCGAGTTGGTTTGTACATCCTTGGTCTGTACCAAACCAAACCCGAACCAACAACACACCGGTTGACCAATGTTTATTTTCCGTAAGGTAAATACACCTTAATAAATGGTCCGGATGCGGTCGTATATCAGCGCGCTAAAACCGAACGGATTTCTGCGCCGTAAAGTACCTTGCGAAGTCTGTTGCATCGGGCGGCGACGCGACGGACGCTAAAAGGGTTGACTAGAGTTTCGTCGTATACAATTAACTACAGCTTCTTTTGTGTGTGTGGGCCAACTATGTTATATACTTTGTCATATATGTTATGGTTGTATCTTTGAGTGCAAACGACGATGTTCGGTATTTTGTAGCCAACATGCGACCCTGTTTCTTTTATCGAGAATTTGTTGTTTGCGAAAAAGTTTTTTTAAGTAACACAAGCTTTCGGTATTTCCATAAAATAAGTAATAAATTCTGTGGCATGCTTTTACAATTGGGGCCAGCACTGAAATGATCCAGTTCCTCATCAGCTGACATGTACAGTTAGTGTAGCTAGTGAATCAGCTGTTTAATGTTTTTATTTGTATTATTTGAGAGTGGAGTATAATAGAGTTTTCGCTGGAAAAAATAACGCAAATATAAATTGTTTTGTTGTGCTAGAAATTGTTAATTGAATGAAGCAAAAACACAAATTTAGTACTTTCAGTTGTATACATTTCAATTGTTTTTACTCGGAGTGTACCAGTAAATCTTCCGTTTTCCAAAATCTTCCTGTTGCACATCATCTCTTGATAATACGCATAATGTTATATGAATTACTGTTATGAAATATTGTTTAACTTATATTTATAACATTATCAGATATAATAAGAACAGATGAATTAATCGGTAATATATGACCCCATATAGCAGTCAATTTGTCAAAAAGAAAATATCTTTTATATATGAGAGTATAAAAAATAAAAATATATGTTGGTATGAATGATGGTTAAAGGTTATCTGGGGTGGAAATAAGATTTTAGAGGTATTTCTGCCGTATCAAGGAACTATAGATAGAGGAATGTTTGGGTGCTTTAGTGTAATATTAAGAGAAATGGCGTACGTAGAGTAGGTGTTGGCCAAATGCGATGATTTACCAAAAGAATGTATCACAGTACTGTCTAAAACTAATAGGATTAATCTGGTTGACTGAAATGGAGTGAAAATGTGAGTAATATATATTTAATTAATTCAGTGGGTCCATCCTTCGAGTACATATTCGACTTTAAAATTTATGTGCGATCATTTCACCCAAGAAACCAGAGATAATAATAATATTTTCTTCGGTATTCAAAATCTGCAGTGCCATACACTAAACACTCATACATATGTCAAACAATATCTATTCATATTTTCTGAGATATTAGTTTTATTGTATTATATAAAGAAAGGAAGACTAAATAATCAACATCAACTCAAGGGTACCTCAAAACGAACATTTCCTTTAAAATTTCGAATATTTACTGATTAAAATAATAAGAGAGTAAAATGATTTATTTTTCGTTTAGATTGATTATATACGTGATGCTTACTCCAATGCTTGTATGATAAATCTTCAAAACGAAATTTAAAATTGATAAATTGAACCATATTTGTAAGCGTCGTGTGCTAACTAAATCTGATGTAAAAATTATTATTAGGAAAACCCGCTATTATTTCTCTCTCAAGTCTCGTAGATTCACTACTTTATGATGTTCACAAAATAAAAGAAAAAAGATTGTCAAAGACGAGTAACCCCTTAAGCTGTTTCATAATGGGATGCGTATAAAACGGATGAAATGTTGTAGGGATAATATGGAGATAATGAATTTTGTCGTGTCAATCGATGGTGGCCGGGTTGGGTGGGATGCGTCATTGATATTCCGGACACCATGTCGACAAGATATCCCTGCTTGAAATACATACAAAATGAATTCGTGTTGCGTCCAAAGGCTACCCGATTTATGCACTTTTTTTGTGCCATATTCTTGAAACTACGCAGAACCTTATCATTTCCTTAGCCCTGGTAAACAATCCACTCGCAAAGAAATAATCTAAAACAAACTTGGCCCAGTTTCCGCAGATACACATGTCACCATATGCTCTATACATTGGTTTCAACAAGAACAAACAGGATTCCGTGATGTATGGCTGTACTTTAAACAGACTCCGCATGTAATGCCCGTCAAGAAACTATACAAACTTAATCTAAACTAACACTATTTACTAATCCGTTCTGAGTGTTTGGATTTTACATTTCAGCACATAAAAATTGTTTGTATTATGAAAATGACAAAAGATTAAAACGGACTTGTTTTTATTGAGTTTGATTCAATAAAACTCATTTCAAGTAAATATCAATCAATTTACAATAGAACTGCACAGAAATAAAATTAAACAGAAACAAATTTGATTTGAAAAATGTTTTACTGTTTAAAAGATTGAAGAATTTTTCAGTCTTCTGTTTTGCACTGAAAAAAAAAAGACTGTAGCAACCAGAAATCTGGTTACTGCAACTAGATTTTATAGTGAATTTTCGTTCAAATATATAAATATCTGGTTGGTGCAACTAGATTGTTCTGATTGACGTTGAATGGATGCAGCACACAGATATCTTGTTGTGGTAACTAGATTGAGTGTGTGCGACACATTGCCTTAGTCATCACAGCTTCTAATTTGGTTGCTGCAACCAGATCGCCTAAATTAGATTGACATTGTTGGAGCAACCTCACTATATTTCAAATGTAACTATACACCCTGTATGAGTCAACTATTTTCTGATTAATACAACTAGAGATACTGCAACTATACGATCTAGAGCGCAAGACATTTTTCTTTTAGTGTGACAATGTATGATAGCATATTTTTGGATTGATAATAAAATTGCATAATGCATTTATTATTTATCAATATACACGTAAATTATGTATAATTTTTTGTTATTGCTTCTTATCAGATTTTTTTTTAAATTATGTTAAGTGACAATATGGTTTCTTTTGTCCAATTTTACCAATTTATTTGGTTGTAATTTGTGTATAAATATATAATAATGGAATAATGTAGATCATTTTCCACAAAAGCTATTTTATGATATAATGAGTTTGACACCAAGTACACCCAAGGGTATGACAAAACTAATAGACAATCAATTTAATTTATGTATTATCTTTATTGATCGTCACGGTTATACATATTATATTTATGCCGACATTTCATCGATATCTCCTATTGTTTGAGATATCGCTGCAAAATGAGACGACATCAAGACTAATGCCGTTCCTCAATTCAACTAAATTGGATACTAATATATAAATTTAGTACGTTAGATTTATCTTTTGAATTTGGTGAGAGTTCCCTCAAACCTGCCGTTATTGTGGGTGGGTGTCAAAGATTTGAATTAATTTGGTTAATTCGTAGTGGTCATTTATCAGTGGATATATAATCAATAAAACAATACATTTGAATTCGTTTTAATTTTATTTATATAGTAGAAATACGTCGTTCGACACGGTATAATTATCGATGCACTATTTCTAACACTGGCTTCAAAGAAATAGTTGTATTTAGGATATTTTCAACACAGCATATCGTTGGTTGCGCTGACAACTGAAGTTTGTAGGTTATATTAGAAGCAGATGTGTATTATGTTGTTATGGACGTGCAAGTTTGTTCGGAATACAATCCGGCACGCAACATTATGAAATCGTGATGAAAAGAACATATTTAAATTGTGTTTCGTTGATTGACAAGAACTGTCATCACACAAATATGGGTACCATTTAAGGTGGACTGTGCTTGTATGTTTCTCTGCTCAAATGGCGAGCAAATAATCTTGATCTGGAATAGATAAATAATAGAAATGAGTGATGCAATTTTTATAATTTATTTAAATCTCGTACTTTTACATATTACGAAACGCAAACGTTCAGTGTTCTGTCTGTATGTTCGCTTGTAACTGAAGAACCGCTGATTTGAGCAAGTCAGGTTGTCATTCAATGCAGTTGCTCAATAATCACGATGATTCTTATTCATTTTTTATTATTGTGTGTATTTATGTTTTAAGTATAAAACAGGATAAGTAGCATCACGGTCAAAATATACAGTCCGCTCATAGTGAAGTAATTTAAAGTGCAACAGCATCTAAGCCCACAGGTAAATCTACAACAAAATAAACAATTAATTTATGTATCTTTTGTATGAATGTATTATTTTATTAGTATTAGTTAGTATTCTTTTATTTGAGTTTTCTGCATTCACTTGTGTAGATTTCTCGTAAGCAATAATAGGTTCAACTGTTCGGCGAAACATCCGCACATCACAGAAACAGCAAACAGAGTGAAAATAGCAATGAGAGATCAAACTAACCATCTACTTGCAGTTCGGCAGTTCCACTTGCGCAATATTGCGACTCTTTTCTTGACGCCTTCAATCTGTCTAGTGAAGAGCCCACACGTATTAGTTCCAATTCAGTCAAAGGAATTTAATTACTTGCGTACGTAGCACCAACGCCCCCACCGCCCCGCACTTCACCACTACCACAATCTTTTCGTTAAGGCACATCACGATGATGAATTTTTCGGTACTGCAATCCACGTTCGATGTCAAAGCTGCTGCTACGACTCGTCACTGCGCCCTTCGTTAATTTTCCTGTCCTATCTTTAACACTCTATCCAATGTTCCCTTGTAGTACTTAATAATACATTTCTTTAATAATAAGATTACAGTGAATTGTATTAAGTAATGTTGTTGTCCTGTTTGGATTCGTTGTTGTGATGCAAGGCTACTTAATTCTAGAGGTTGTCTGGATTGGATGATTTGTTTTGTTGAGTAATGTAATTTGCTCGCAACTATATGACGTTAATTTTAATAATATATATTAATTGTATTTCTCAAGATCTTAAATATTTTCTATCAAACAGTTGTCAATTTGGTCAACATATTCCAAGGGTTTATGTAAAAGTGCGTAGTGGTCATCACTTCCATTAACAAGTAAATGAACAAATTTCGAAAAGATGTATTTTTCAAACAAGTCTTGCAAGGAATTTTTATACTTATATAACACAATATTTCTCCAACTCGTGTCAAGTTACTTAAGATATGACATGATTAAACAAGCATTTTAAATTAAGAGAACCTTTTCAAAAATTAAAGATTTTTTTTCCAGGCATGTACAAATCTAAACGTAGGAAAATCAGATGATGTGGCAGCTCTACTTTTATTACCATAGGATTTCTGGGCAACATAGTCTATGTGGAAAACTATAAACCTCTGATATTTTATAGTCTTGATTGTAATAACGCCATTTTAATTCCGTTATTTTGGTCAACAGTAGATGTATTACAGTGGACCTGAAGATGACTGAAAGGTAATAATTCTTGATTGGTTGTCTGTCATATATACTCTACGTACGTCTTATATTCATTCAAGCATTTATATATCACTTCTTAAAATGCCACAAATATATTCCTAGATATCCTCGTATTCAAGATTGTTTCCTTCCTTTTATTCTTTATCTTTCATACCCAACATTCACTCCTATAATATGAGTAGTACATTGAAAATGTCAGTATAATGGGTCAAAGGTTCTGCTTGTTCATTTGCAATACTATTTACAACATTGGCTTCTTTATTGATATACCTATGTATCAAAATGGTAGTCATTACGTCGTTCATTCTTTTCTTTTTCCATAATATAAGGTAGTATTTTAGCTCGCCGTACGAAGTACAGAAGAGCTAAAGCATTCGGTCTGGTGTCTGTTGCATGCACGGATCAAAAAAATTCCTTTACTAAAAGTGTTTGTCTCCATCGCCCTGAATCCAAAAATATATAAAACTCATATGTTTGGATGCTAGTCGTCGCTCGCTCATTCATTCTACTAAATTTTTGCCCTTTATTCCTCTGAAGATCCCAAAGCGATTTAAACTAAATTTACTACACATATTACTTGGTATTCCATTTGAATTTTTTTGTAGTTTAAATCCGGAGTTTTAGGGCCTCAAATTTTGGACCACCCTTATAAGAATAATTATAACATCCAATAATTTTACAAACAATTCTAATATATTAGTCTACATGATTTCTACTTATAGGTAGCTCTAAGGTTTTAGAAATTTATTAAAAATGAAAAATGTTCACAATAAAATTCATTCATTTTTCGTCAAGGCAAGCTGAAGGTATCGGTGCCTGTACTTAATCTTGTTTGTTTTTATAAATAAATTTTTGGTTTCAATTACTAATCAGAGTTGCTTGACAAATCGATGTTTGTGACACATATTTATGATGCTGTCTGTTTTATTTTGATGATTTATATTGAATTTATATGTTTTTATTTAGTTTTAAAACAAGTTAATATACTGCTGTTGGCCACCGTCTATTTTCGAATGATCGCGTAAGTAAATAAACTTTGTAGTGTTTGCTGACATCAGTGTTTCTTTTTTCGATTTTAGAGCCTCATAAATTGATGTGACAGCTGGTACAATTTATCATATTTACGAAAAACCGTTTTGTTAATAACTCACGTATTTCGGAAGAGTGAATTCACTTTAGTACCGGATAGGCATGATTGATATAACGCCGCTGCTTACTCAGCACCCCAAGCTCGTGGCTGCCTAAGCCCCATACATTAATCATATACATATAATTTCAATAGAAATTAACGTAATTTATCTAGGAGGTTGAGGTTAAATAATATTCCTCCTACTCCTCTTTCTTTTTTTACGTTGTAATTAGTCATAATAAATCATGAGCAACCACTGGAAAAATGTTAACAAGTATGTGTAACGCTTTTATACTCGGCGAAACTCTTAATGCATAGTGGTCTGTTGGTTTGCCAAAGTTTAGCAAGTTATAAGTTCGTTTAAACTTTAGAATTTAGGACTTAACTAAAGTGCAGCTGCAGGACCCTAGCTTTCTCTCAACACATCTAAGTGAATCTTTAATAATAAATCAGGACTCTAACGGAAATTACAGTGAAACGTGAAAGGGTTAATATTTCATCATTTATTATTAGAAATGAAATTTACTTGTTTTGATCGGATTCAATGGTAATATATAGTAAGAGGGCTTCAGATGAAATTCGTAAATAAAAGAAATGCGTGTGTGTGTGTGATACAAATGATTGGTCAGAAAAAGGGGATCTCATAAAACCCACGTTCAGGCAATCATGGTTTGGTGTAGATCGACACGATTTCATGCAATCTTAATTCAAGTAAGCACAAAGTTAGATTACTAGATTTGCAAAGTGGCGATTTCTTAATTGTCTGAAACATTAGATGATTCACCAGTTACAGTTTTCTCTCAGCCCAACTATCATTTATCAACAGAAACCGATGACGATGTAATATTATCCAATTTCAGTTTAGCTGTGAATAGTAATTGGCCCGAAATTCATAAAATAATTTATATTAAAATGTGCAATATAATCGCTATGCGCTGTACTAAATTTGTTCTCATTTAACTAGATGAAATTTATAATACCTAAATGATATATTTGCAATATTCTATAAGCTTTGTTACATCAAATAGAAATATTCATCATATATGTACACATAAATTTTGATGGGTTGATTTAAAAATTGTTCCTCTGCCAATATCATCTAAACACAAAACATATTTCACAAATAAACAAATCCAACATGTTTTTGATATAAAATGTCAGTGTGAATTCATTTAATAATACAAGTGAACAAAAGTTATTTATTTATTGGATGATTGTATCGCAGTATGTGATCCTGTGGCAACATTTGTTCACAAAGGTATTCACATTTGTCACAAAAAGCTGCCAGTTTGTTGTGTGACGTGCTTGAACCGACCGAATTTAGGTGTTTTCTGCTTGAATTCATTTAAATTTTATTGGGTTCTACTGATAAAAGGGATCGAATTGTATAACGGAACGAATAACTGTAGGTTTTTTACTCGTCACTAGTGGTTTAGTGATCAGGACACTATAGTATTACGAGCTTACCCGCGGAGGATATGTTTCTCACTCACTGCCTCCTCTCAAAATATATATTTTATTGGCGATCTTCACGCTCTCTTTCGCACTTGTAACACATATATTTACAATATTTTCCTTGCACTTATTCTCTAGCTACATAATAGAAAATTTCTTGGTTAAAATCAAAGAGGTCTAAGGAATTAATATGTTCATTTAATATTCTCCACCACCTCTTGTGAAAATCAACCATGAATTGAAGTTGAGTAGGGAATATTTTAAAATTTGAAATTTGTCCAATTGTGCATTATTAATGGCTACTTCTGCATTCAGGAAGATTTTAAACATTTATACATAACTTAATCCTAATGCGTGGTTACCTAAAAAATATTATAAAACGAATCACTATTCGGTATTTCTGGTTGTTGTATTACTACGTTTATGGTAGTAAATAAATAATGGAAAATACGTTGCCAGATTTTCTTGATTTAATCCAGTAGTTTCCAAACATTATGTCACAATATATTTAGAAAAATAAGCAACAAATAACACAAAGCCATTGATATCAATAACATTTATATTTATTATTAATGGCTTTTATAATTTTTGCAAATAGTAGGCGACCAATCAATATTTATCAAAATATAACATTGGGGCGCAACCCTTGGTTTGAGATGTATTGGTTTAAATTATAATTTGAATATTCGCCAAGCATATCACTGTGCAAATTTGTTGATTCAGCATTAAAATTGATTAATTAGTGAGTATAATTTTTTTTAAAATTATAACAAAGAAGTTTTATTTCAAATTAATACAATGTTAAAATAAATAATTTGTTGTTCTAAATATTTTTTGAGTTCCGTCAACAATTTCATTATTTAGAGTATTGTTACTATTTAGTGCGGGATTATCAAATTTGACACCACGAGTCTAATGCCAGAATTAGCGGCCCTTGTGTTATAATAAAGAAGAAAATTGAGATTTCGTTTTTGAATATGTATTATATATGTAGCAATACGAATTTGGTGCTCTTTAAAACCTTGCACCATTATGGACAAGACAACATAATGGAAATGATACGACTGTTTTAAAAATACGTATTTAGAAACGTATTTACTTCATTTCTATTTCCATAACTATGAAGTTCATGTGTTCACTTGTTATATTAATAGCACTGAATTGTCGAACTAGTTGATGCTTATTTATTTATTTTACATAATATTTTATTTTAGATTGCACTTCTATGTATAATATATATGTATGTCCAGCGATGTCATTGATGTCCATTTCCATTCTCGATCAACTTAATTAGCGCAAACAATTATTAATTACATTATTCAACGTATAACATTGTAACGACAAAAGCCATTATTCACGTCGCACAATATAAATTAATCAATATATGACATGTGACAAAAACGGTATGAATACAAACAGAAATATCGGCAAAAAGAGAAGCGAAGATATATCACATGACAAAGTAGAATATTTTATGATGGGGTGTTTTCCTTTTTTCGGACACATTGTTTGTACTTGACTTTAAACGAGTTTTTCACAACGAAAAACACTCTACTTTTTCGACTCTCATCTTCTTCATCTCCTAACCATTACACTTTTTACTTTCTTGGACGTACTAACAATAGGAAGCACTGTAGTAATCATGACAGATTCTCAGAACTTCACTGGCTTTAACAGAAATTTACGATTTAAATTTATAAAATCATTTCCGACTATTTTTGCATACATTTGTATCATACGTATATGCGTGTTTACTATATTTGTGTGTAAGAAATTTAAATTTGAAATTTACGTATAGATCAGGAGAAAGCAACACGAACATTGTTTATAAAACAATCCTAAACGGAAGTCACAATATTATCAACATTTTACCTTTTGTTTTATTTCGCAAACCACATGAGTTAGAGAACAAGTTATTCGTGTAATAATTGAAGATATTAACTTTCTTACAAAAGTAGTTGTGTATATAAGCAAATATTTAGCCTTTCTTTCGCAAAATAGATAAAATATATTGAATATATGTATTATATATATATATATATATATATATATATATATATATATATATATATATATATATATATATATATATATATACATATATATATATATATATATATATATATATATATATATATATACATATATATATATATATATATATATATATATATATATATATATATATATATATATATATATATATATATATATATATATATATATATATATATATATATATATATTTATTTACATACAGCGCATATTTTCTCTCGAATTATTTGAAAAATATTATGAGCTTTAATAGAAAATAACAAAAAACATTTTTGCCTCGTTAATTACATACATTGTTGACTGTCCATCCAAAAGTTGTATACAGTGAAAAAGTGAGTGTACCAGTTAGTATTCTTTGCATTTTACTCTGTATGCAAATTTTAAAATGCTAAAGTTAAAAGTCATTCTACGTTGGGTCGCCGTTGCGTTAGTCGTGTAATATTCATGAAGATTAGCGAAACAGAAGTAAATAATGTGACGAACAAGGTTACCTAATGTACTGAAACGTAAAGGATTCGTATTTAGGTATATCCTATTTGTTTCTCTTCTTTGTTTGAATGTTTTTTTTTTGTGGCGAAAGGGAAATTAAAGAACCAAATAGAATGTTTAATTAAATAAAACAAGGTGATGAGAGTGTACAACCGACTCGCTCCGAAATTAAATCGATTAATACGGTTCAGAATCATTTGCCTCAATCGCCAAATTTATTAAGGCTGCTTTCAGTAATTTAGAATGATGTTTTTCAATATTTATGGCTTTACCATTTGGTTATTTCAAGTGATCACACGGGCATATAGATTCAGTTAATTTCTGTTAATATCCCGAGTTTGAACATTTTCAGGATTACAATTCAACCTAATATAGATTATTTATATAAACACCAACAGTCCCAATTCTAAATCAAAATGTCGATACGTATTCAAATTCGTTATCGCAATTCCATGCCTATCTATCGGCATTTTAAAAATGTTCCAAATGACGTCATTAAAATTGTGTGATTCGAATCGAATTTCGGTAGTAACATTTGTCCTTAAATAATCATTGCGATATGACATTATTTGTTGTTAATTTTCGCAGTTTTGAGGTTTGTTTATGAAATTTTTTAAAATTATGTAATTGAAAGTGAAGGATATATTTGCCAAATAATAATTAGTAATATTACTATTGTTTTACTGCATTTTGTTAAAATTTAATAATTTAATCGAATCAAAATGAGATATTATGGTTAGGTAGCATAATTTTCTTCTTTGGTTTTAAGAGAAATACGTTATACTGACGTTAGTGAAATCGAATATTAATTGGTATTAATATAGTTTGGTTCCCATCTAACACAAATCAAATGATAATACTGAAAGTGACAGTAGCTACACTATTTGCAAGTAATTAATGATATTAGAGTAGAAAATAGTGGTAGAATGCTGAGTTCGGATTTTTACTTTCCCTTCAACAGATATACACGTGTTGACCTTCCCTGAATCGAATGCGAATATTTTCGGAATGACATCTGTGTGTGCGTCTGTGTGTGAACGCTCTAAAGCCGAAACTGTCGAAAATAAAATTGTTAAATTTAAAAAATTAACTTGTATATGGTCTAGAGGTGCACCTCTTATTTTTGAAAATAATATTCAATCCGGAAGTGCATGTTTACGTTATGCATTTTTTGCTCTACTTCCAATATCACTATATTATATTTCGCGCAACTTTTGTTTGAAAAATTTCTTCATAAAACGTACCAGTTACGAGCGTACCGCTATGGAAAATCTTAATATTCTTATTTCTATTGTCATGGAAATGCGTTTGTGATACAGTTTTAAAGATATCTATGCATGAAAAAAATTTGATAGATAAACAAAATATATGTATTATCACTGACAGATACGCATATAAACAAAGCGTTCATATTTATAAACAAACAAAATCAGTATCTAGCAAATCATTTATAATATCTACGACTCCCTAGTTATTCCAAAACGACAGAAAACAAAAAATATAAAATTTAAAATTATAAAAATAGTTATTTACAAACGGTAGTATAAAATTCTTTGTGCACAACACGTAGGAAAAGTATTTCTTTCCGTATACGGTGTATTTTTAATCTCGGCTACGCCTCTATTAAAAATTTTAATAATAAATATTACTTTTTCTTACTTATTGTACAAATACCTATTATGTATGCCAATTTGCACTGTTTAACATAATTAGATCTGAGACTGAGAAGGTGAATTTTAAAGAATCAATATCTATGTTTCATATTGAAGAAACAATATTTGATAACATATTAAAATAATAAGCTCATTAATATCATTTCAGGATATTACTGCAGAGTATTGGTATTTTTTGATAGTTTATTTGCAAGATATATTTCTTATGAAAATTACCTAAAAGAAAGTTCCGTGTTGGATACAACCGATTTTTTATTTTTGCAATAGAATTACGTTTCTATCCATCTGAACTAATATTGACGTAATGCAAGCAAAGTCAATAAAAAAAAAATCCTATTCGGCTTGAGTGGTTATGAATTCAATTATTTATGAATAATGAAGATAAATGTATAACGAACATAAATTCTCCTATGATGGCACACATATATGTATCTATACATATTTGTAATAGTTAATGCATAGTTTGAATTATTTGCTTTAGATTACCATATATGAATCAACAAACATAATAACAATTATTGTTACTAATGATGTTTTAACAACAACACACTATCGAAACTGGATTAATAACTGTAAATAGAGTCATTGAATAAACTTCTGACAAAAGTTTTTGTAATTTGCCTTGAATTAAAAACTAATTGAACGCATAATTATTATAATTATCCATTATTAATATGCTCGTATAAATGAAAGAACATGTAGTAGATTTCTGAAACCCGAGACTATTTTAAGATTCAAGTTAAAACCACCAACGTAACCTCACCTATACCGTCACGTGCGTTAAAGAAATAATATAACTTCAAAATTAATAGATATTTTGAAAAATAGTCATAGTTAGATTATTGAAGATGGTGTGGCCATCTTCAGCCAATATTAAGTGTCTTTGTCCTCCTACACAGTCACGTATAGGTGGCAACAAAAATTGCCACAAGCGATATACTTCCCAAGGGCCCTTTTCATTGTGATTTAACTTAAATAACACAATAAGAAAACTGCAAGCACTTTTGTATTTCAGAATAGAGGAGAAATGTGCACTTCCACGTTGTCGATTAATTACCGTACAATAAAAACAACAACCCGATCGAGACTGATCTGCTGAAAGCAAAGCGGACCAGTTTAGTTCTTAGCGAAATGCAATTTTAACTGTGGAAGTTTGTTCGGATAGGGAGTAATTGTGTCAGTAATGCAAAGGTAAAAGAAAGCTTCATTCTATCTCTTCTTCCGAAACAAACGCAGACAGGGAGTTTCAAACTAAACTGCAAACACCCAAAATGACATAAAAGTGGTACATACATACTCAATGCGCATGTGTTAAATACAATCGGGTGTGCCAGTTGTGGGAAAATGATAATATTAATAGACATCTGAAGTCATTGTGTGTATGATTTTCTTTTTCTTTCCAAAAATATTAAAATCAACTTTGTAAAATATTCCTATATTAAGAAGTTAAATATAAAGATGTAATTACCGTTCATGGTCATGTGTATTAACCTAACTACCCGAAATAGCATTACGAAAATTACAATAGATGTCTTCTTCAATTCGAAAGTGATATATTGCACCGTTATGAATACCTTGGTTGTAACCTTTTATATTTAATTTGCAAGTCGCACATCTGTGCGAATAATTTTTTCCCGATTGAAATATCGATACATAAATTGCCGTCGAAAAAATGATTAGTCTCCGTCAGAATTCTTCTCCTACTCAGATATTTGTTTTCATCCTTATACATCGAGTTTCATTATAATCATGTACTCAGGCGTGAAATTAATGCAGCAAAGTCATTTATTAATTAAATTTGTTTTTAATAAAATACCGTTATGAAATAATAGAAAATGCCATAGTGTCAAACACTCGAGTTTTATATTGGTATGTAATACTCTTAATAACCAGGTATGGTACCTAAAAAAACGTTAATGAAACATTTCTATTTTCAAAAAATATTTTCCAGAAAATGGTACAGTCTTCAATTTTTATAAGATATATTTTTTCTCTAACTCATGTTATTTTCTAGAGGTGAAAATAATTGCAGGAGTTTACAAGCACTTTCGTTTGAAAATTTCTTTTCAAAAATAAAAGGATTTATTTTCTTAGTATATACAAATCTTAATTCAAAACATATTGTTATGTTTATCGGTATTGGTTGTAGAGCGTTCACGTACAGACAGCCACGCTTACACAGACATCATTGAGAAAATAGTCGATATGGTTTCAGGAATTCTTAAAAGGGGCATTTTCATCAAAATTTGAAGGTTGTTTTATTATATTTAGTTCACATAAAAGAGTATAAAGCAATATGCTAGGTGAACCTGTGGCCATATCAACTACAGAATACAGTCCATTCTTTACCGATATTTTATTATTAATGTAAATTTTAATAATTCAATTACCGAGATCCATCTGTCGATGTATCTCGCTATGTAAATCGTACGTACTAATATATACGAAACATGAAGTAAATATAATATACATTGTTTGTATATGTCAAACAATCGTCTAATTATGTTTCAAATTTTGACATTCGATGACGCTAACAATTTTGTAAATATCCATGAATAAAACATTCTAGTCACACACAATCACACACATATTTGTTTGTGTTCAACTATATAGTTTACACAAACCATTTGAGTTTAATTCGTAAATGTAATTATGTTAAATCTGGAAATGGTGTAACCGCAAATCGGTGCTAAACTTTAAAATCCAACATGAAATTCTTTTCCTATACAAATACGCGAAATACCCTTGTACAAGCCAATGTTTTTGTTCACTGTTAAGCCGCGCGCTGGTATTACCAGTAAAACCATTGCGAGAATAAAATGCAATACAAATAAAATGTAAGTGTGTTTGGATAAGTTGTTAAAAATAATTGCAGCTTACAAATATATATAAAACATTAAATGAATTTTACTGCAATCTATTTACACTACTGCATAGGATATTTTATGGATATGTGAAAATATTTTCAACCACAATAATTTGAAGAAATGAACCAAACATGTAGAAAAACACGATTGACGAAAGTCAAACAAAGCGAATGTTTTATTAAATATTTTTAATTTCAAAATGTGTATTAACATTTCAATTATGGCCTTTGGGTTCAATTTTATGAAACCTGAAATACATCAATTTTCTTTTTTTATAATCATCATTAATATAATTATCCAGAAATGTATGTATGTATGTGGGTGTGTATGTGTAGAACGCTTTTTTTTAAAATACAAATTGGCATAGACGGGGATCGAACTCACGACCGATCTTATAAAAAATAGTTAAATAGTTTATACTGAAATAAAACGTTCATTACTCTTTTGAAGTTCAGTCTCCTTCAGTTTCTTATTACTTCTAATGATTGAATTTAACAAATTGAATATTCATAAATATTATGTGCATTTCGTCAAAAATCTCTATGGGTATACTTATGTACATATTATTATTATTATATATATTTTTTTAATAAAACAATTTATATTACAAAGATAATTAAAAATAGGAAATTTCATTTTTCTTTATTAAGTTTATATATAGTTCCAATCATTAAAATAAATTGTATGAGAACACTTTTTGTTTCTAAAACACTCTATAATAATATTAAACATATTTTAAAACATAATATATACAACTATATAATCAGAAAATGTGTAGTAAAGTAAAATACAATTTGATCAACATTAATGTTAACTAAATTATATTTTCCTTAACATATAATTTTAATTTATTTTTAATGTTGGTGTAATTTTTTATGTACTTTCGGTAAAAAATTTAATAATATCAAAACAAGAAAATAATTTCTACTTTTATTTATGATTATAACTAAACTTATTTTTTTATTACTTCTACATTTTGTAATCTGTGAAGACAATAAATTTTATATAGTAGAATAGCAATCTGATATTTCCACAGCAATTAATTGGAAATGTCACTAGACATAAATATCTCTTCTCTTGTCAAAAACAAAATCTTATTATTGTTATATAAAGTTAATAATATCTTGTTGAACTTTTGGCTCGTTTCGGTTGAAGGGTTTGTATTTTTATAATATATCATCGCATGTCCAATAAAGTATACTGTCACTTGTGATATGTTGTTTGTTGATATTCCAATTCTTTAAAATGTATATACGAAGTAGAAGAAACATGTTTCCGAAGTGGAATATATATATATTGGGTTGTCCTGTATATGTAGGCGCTTAGCTTTACCCGAACTTCAGATATGCAGTATTTTTACAATTTTAAACACGTCACGGTTTGATGTCTCCAGGGGATATTGGTGCGCTTCGAAAGATTTTTATAGCCAAAATCAAATTTTATTTTTTTATATACACTTTTCTGCTAGTGTAAATGTACACTCACACATACTTATAGTAACTCACATTCATCTATATCTCTGCAGTGCACCAGCGTTAGTTTATGGGTTCGATGCGAAGATATGAAGTTTATATGGCAATTTCGTATATACAGAATACAAAATGCAAATGTTCCCATAAATAATAATATGAGTAGCGACCTTTTCACTCGAAAACAGTTCTAACCAACGATGATATAAAATTTGTGACAACACTGGAAAATAAAACTAGTATCATTGTTGTTTTGAATAAATGAGACTTCATAATTAACTACTAGCCAAACTGCTCTTACATCTTAGGATGCCTATATGTGGCTGGCAACAAAAGTAATAAAGTTAATATAAATATCAAACTATTGAACTTAATTAGAGAAAAAGCATGATGATATTTATTTAAGGCTAAGACAACGTACAACACGCAAATGATTATACATTCTCTACAACGGCGAAAACGTTAACTAAACAAATAAAATAAGATATAGGTAAAAGTGATAAAATGAAATACGTCTTAAATCTACAACCTTTAAATTTTATTTCTTAGCCAGTAGATTGGTCCCCTTCAGGGAATACCAGAAGGGATCTATAAGTGCTGAAGGCTACACTTTTTTTCTGTAATTATAGTTCATCTCCGTTATTCCATGAAGATGACCAACCAAATGGGATATTACTTTTTAATTTCTTGCACGAAGCATTGAAATTTTTTAAATTCGAAGTATAAACAGAAATGTTCGTTTTGACCATTCCTGAATCGAATCTGACTATTTGTGTATATGTGTGTGTAATAACGTAACCGAACAGTTATCTCATGCAACTTTTTCAATATCTCGGAGGGTGAAAGAAAAAACAATTTATTTATATTAGTTTGAAGATATTAAAATCTTCAACAGTTTTTGTTTAAAATCTTATTTCGTGAAACATATTATTTACTAAAACATCGCCTACAGAAACAGTTTATATTTTCGTTCCCCTTAGGAACAATATATATAGTTTGTTTTTGTTCCATAGCAATCGTAGTGTGAATTAAAAATAAAATAAATTATTATTATAAATTTAAATAGTAAAAGTTTATTGTAGGCCTTTTAATAATATAACAAGTATAAATATACCAGGGAATAAGGTATTCTTTCTTTATACGGACAAGAGCTTGTATATGTAATACAGATTTTTTAAATGATGAATACTCAAGTGTTTTACAGTTAATAATATTTCCTCCTACCACCAATCATTATATTTTCGCCATAGCAACACAACAGGATTGAACCTATGAATTTTTAATTCATTAAATCAATTCAAGCCAGTGATTCAGTATAATACAAACTCATCAAAAATTATTGATCTTTCCGGTAATTTGCATAAAAACAATTTGCCCGGATTTTCATGGAATATCTGCGAGCATCATTCATTTTATATTTAGAAATTTATTCATTAGGTACCTAAATTATAAATATTGTTTATTTAAATTTAGGCCATGTGTATGAGCGAGTATCCGTTTGTGAGTGTGTGTATGAACTGGCGTAATAAGTAAAGCGGAAATACTAAATCTGCGTTCTGTAATTGCGTCAGTAACATCATCGGAATGAATGCGGAACATGCAGTAGTTTATTAGTATAATTTGCCAAGGCAGACTATAACCACTAATGAGTTTTCATTTCATTGTGTTTCCACACTTCCCCATACTTTTCAAGTATTATTACGCACTCATCTCTACATTTTTTCTGCTTACATGGTAACATTTAATAAATAGTAAATCAATAAATGGCGCCGAGGTTTATATGTGATATATGCGCTTAATCTGACAATGTTGCCTCACAAATATTGCGCGACGCACACAAACACACGCATATCGCAAATACAGAACGGACAGTGATTGTTATCCATCATTTATAGCTTTTGGTTATGGTGTTTTGGTTATTCAAATCCTTCATTAGTAGAATTTGCAATAAATGCATTGTAATTTCGTAAATTACACGTGAAATACATATCCGTTAGATGTCGCTACCACAAAATGGTAATTGTTAAATTCTGTGCTTTCGATTAAAACGGTTTGGTACTTTCAGAGGTACTGCAGCCATAAAATCATACCTGATTTTACTAAAAAGAACTGGTAGATAATATAAATGACAGAACATGGTACTAAATTTTAACACAATGCTTATAAAGAAGTTTATATAGTTTAAAATTCGTATTATAGGAGCTTCGTATTTTAACCCTATATTAATATAGCCCATCGAATTTAAAATGTGACGGATACTAAGTGAGTATCCCACTATACGTGTACAAAATTCGATTGAAGTCGGCCCGGTTCACGTACGAAAGAATAGGCGAAGGACATAATTCATGCAAAATGTCTTGGAATTCGGGAAATGAAAAAATGTAATTCCAAAAATGTTGCAGAATCATATATCCTTGATCAGAATCAAATATTTTGATTATTGACACAAGCCAATTTTTGTAGAGAAAATCTAAAAATATGTCTGTTATTTCTTATAAGGGAACGAGTTCACTCAATGGTTTATTTACTAGGTAGTTGGAAAATTTAAATCAGCTCTATATATATTAGCTGATATTTTAGCAGATAAATAACTATTATTTACCAAAGAAAAATTACAATAGCAAGATAATTTATATCAAATATTTTTGTTTAATTTCAAAGCATACCGTCATTCATTTTATTTTTTTGCAGTATTCATAACAAAATACTGTAGCATAATTGTTCAACATTATGTATGTATATGTCTGCCATCAGTGATCGTGCAGATGTGGTTAATTTCCTTTAATGTATAATTTAAATGTATTCGCGGATGTAATTGAAAGAAAATACACGGTCCAATCTACACCGACGTTTATTTGACTTAAGCTGTAATCCTATGCATTTGAATCATGTAGTCGTTTTCTATCCAAACATTTTACTATTCAACGTGAGTGCTCGTATATTATATGAACACTTAATTTTAGCATTGCAGTACTTATCGAAACTTCTATATTAATGATGTAAACATTAATTTACCAATGTGTGTAAAATAGAGAATAGATGAGAGACCACAGAGATGCTTTTCGTTTGTTACAAAGTGATTTTTATTTTCTTATAAAGTATAAGGATCATTAAAAGAATCAATTGCTAGCTTCTAATGGATTTAACCGTTTCGGGGTCACCTGAGTACGATTTGACTTTTTACGTTCTTATACGCAGTAATAAGTAAATCTTGTAATCATAAGACATTTCGAAATCGAGATTTCAACGGATATACACGTTGACAGAGAAAAAAAAAAAAACTTAAATAATTTTATAAATGTCATTGAACCAGAGAGTTGACATCAATATATCGACCGAGAACGAGTGTTTCGAGCGTATTGGTTACTGAAAATAAATATTGAAAACAGTAGATATCAAATAATATATTTGAATATATTGATAAGGTGAGTATTAATGAAACTATCTATATTTTATATTAAAGAATCAGTAATTGATAACGTAATAAAATTCTAAGCTAAATGGTACAATTCCAGAGTATTATTGTGGAGTATTATTTGTTGGTTGGTTTGAGAGTTTACGTGGATATATATTTCTTGTAAAAACTACGTACAAGAAATAGTGCAGGCCACTCTATACATTTTCTCAAAGATATCTGTTTGTGTGTGTGGACCACATTACTTAAATATTACTAAGCGTACAACAGAAAATATTACTTTTGAGCGAGGGACGGGTATAATTATACTGTTTACTTTTGTCATTCTTTTCAGTATCTTGAAAATGGTTACATTTAATATTAAGATTTTATCGTTTGTTTGAAAAGTATTCTTAAAAAGAATACCAATTGTTAATAATACGACTTATGAAATTCAATCAACCAGAAGTGTAGCCTTTCTGTCTAACATGCAAGCCACGCAAAATAAGATCATGGATTATACGTATGGCGTATATGGGCACGGCCAGCAAATATTTGATATTGAGCAATTCTCATCAGATCTGGAATTTATACTATATATGTATTTTATCCGTTATTATAAAGTCTTTATATTTTTAGCTCGTCTTACAAATTACCCAAAAAGCCATAACATTTTTTCAAATTGTTAACCAAAAGGCCATACTAATTAAAAACCACTGCTCACCACGCATAGCTTACCTAAAGGCGAGCTCTACGCATTGATTGGTGCGTTTTACGCGTACCAAATCTTGTTTAATTATGTTTTCTAATATCAGTTTCTTTGTTTCAGGTTAGCAAAATTCATCATGAAAAACCCATAATTCATTTAATTATGTAAGTACATTTTATTGCAACAATTACTTATTTATAAACTAATTAATAATATAATGCTAAGAAACTGTTTTCATTGTTTAATTAAATAAAAGCTTCGCAAGTTAAAACTTATTTGAAAATAAAGTAATGGGAAAAAATAGAACAGCAGAAAGTTTAAAATAAACTGAGAAATGTTGTTGAGAGTATATATATATAATGCACTGCGTTAAAAGTATTTATTTTCAGTTTCACACTAAACTTTCTTCTCACGTTCATGTAGTTTGTAAACATCGTCTATTTCACACAAAGTTATCTCTTATGCATTTTCTCTCTTTATCTTCAGTTGTCCAATAATGTCGCTGAAACTTAAGATAGATGTTGAACTAAGTTTTCCTCTTAACGGTATTATACAAAAAGAACAGTCACACATTAACTTCTATTATTAAGTCTTCTATGTACATCTAACAAGTACCTACTTGTGCAATATGAGAAAATATATCTGCACAATTATATAAAAGTAGTTGGTAACTAATTGGTGCTTCAAAACATTGCATTTTGTCACATCGCTACTTCATAATTACATTGGGTTGCCAAATTATTAGGAATTCAGTTTCTTCTTGAATTTTTAAGGCTTTACTTTGTGAAACTCCATTAAAATTTGGTATAAGGCTTAGAAAGTACACAGTATTTAGTTTCACTAATTATACAATTATTAAAACGACTAGTTTCGCTGACAACGTGGCATCTTCTGGTCTTGTCTTAAGTTAGAGTTAAGACCTGACATCAGTTGTTTTACGAAGGCCCAAAATTAATATTTATTCTATTTTGTAATTCGGAACAAGATCTTGAATAATTTTAACAAATTAGTTTGGAGTCTGTGGCTGATAACTTGAATAATAATAAATTTTGAATAATTTTCACTAGAATTATAGTTTCTCTCCACTATAATTGAAAACTATATTATTATCAGCTATCTAGTTCAAAGGAACCCAGAGTAGATATCGCGAACTATTGTAATATCCAAGAATTGTCATTTATCAAAGTTGTTTAGTTTTGAGTGTGTCTTATTTCATCCATTTGATGTATTTAAAAATTTCGTTTATGATATCAAATATGGAGTAATTATGATTTAAATATTATTATTTCCAGGCTAAAGCTATGTTGTTATCTATACAATGGATTAAAGTTTGAAACAAATTATACATCTTTTATTTTATACCTAATGCATAAATTAGAGTAAATTAAAATTTGGAATCTCACTATTTCTTGTTATCCCTCTTTTCTCTAATACTGACCCATTAATTATTTCGCTGTATAGAGTTAATAAATTAAAATGTGTTTTGAATGGAATATCCAATGTAAATGGGTATTAAAAAATCCTGTAGTAGACTAAACAAATAAATAAATGAGTTGCTGTGCCGGGATTATTTTTATACTATTCATCATTTGCTAATTTGAATCGTGTAGCAGAAACTTGTAAGCAATTGCTTATCCAGATTAAGAGTATTCAATTTCCGACACAATCACTTATTTCAATAAATTATATAAATTCCCTACTAGCCTCGTTGAGAAAAGATAATTAGAATTTAATAAATAATAAGTAATTTCATTCGCATTGCTTTTGTACATATTTAAATACGCCATTTTAAAATGCTATTATTTTACTAATTAATCAATTTATTATTAAATTTTCTCATTAATTATATAATACAACGAGATCACTTTCAAACAATATCGATTTTAGAATTTCTATAATACAGTGTATTCGCAGACTTCATTCGCCTATTCTATTAATTATCGCATATCGAATGTTTCAAAAGTAACAATGGTTATATAGGACTGTACTCGACTTTCTTTTACGCAGTTTTCACTAGACATATATATATATATATATATATATATATATATATATATATATATATATATATAACCAAAACCAGCTATCAAACTAACTAATACTCTAAAGAAATATTCTGAAATGTCATTTATCTAATTGTAAACAAAATATTGTTTTCCTGTCAAAATAGCAGATGATCCGATTTTAAATGCTACATGCGTAAACAAGATATTTATAATATTTCGTAGCGTTTTTCTCGCAACTGGTAAATTTTTTGAAGAAATGTTGCAAACAAAGTTGTGCGAAATATAAATATCTTTCATTATGAACATTACTATTTTTGCCGTAAGTGTAGCCGTTCTAGTGATATTGGAGATAGAACAAAAAATGTATAGAGTAAACATGCACTTCTGGTTCGAATATTCTTTTCAAAAATAATAGGTGCACATTTAGGGTATATACAAGTCTTAAGTTTGATGTTTCATAGTTTTTCGTTCGACATTTTTGGCTCTAGAGCGTTCACAGACACACACACATACACACACCCACACACACACACACACACACACACACACAGACAGACAGACAGACAGACGTCATTCCGAAAATAGTCACATTCGATTCAGAGAAGGTCAAAACATGTATATCCGTTGAAATCTCGGGTTAGAAATTTTTCATGAATACTTACTTATTACTTCGTAAAATAAAGTAAAAACCTTTATTTAAACACCCGCAATTTGGCCAATAACGAACTATTAACAGTAACTTAACTTCAGAATCTTAAAAAAAAAGGTTTTTCCAGATACTTGGTTCCGGAGATATTCTCCGTCGCAGGAGACAAACTTTTTGTTTTTCTTTTACCAAAAAATTCGTACTTTACTAGAAATATAAATATAATTATAAAAAATCAGAGTCGATATCTCTGTATTTGCCAGAGAAAAATATTCTCAAAAATCATGTAATTTTGAGGTCAGTATTAACAAATTCGGTCAACACAGTTAGACCAGTTTTATTCAACACCAGAGTATAAAATATTTTACGACTGTTGAAAATTCAGCGAATATACATACGTTTTATGTAATGCAATGGAGTTTCCATTTATAAATGTACACGTAGCAACCTCGCCATATGAATCATTTTCCATTTCGTGTGTGGTGGTTTGTGCAGAATGCGACATAATTTCGTTGTTATTTTCACTGTTTTTCTGGTTGCGGGGGCGGGCGGTATCATCTAGAAGAGACAAGAGAATGCGCTTCTGTTGTTGCTGGGTGATGATGATGGCGCAGATATGAAAAGACGTGTTTGTTTATTACTATGAGACAAATGCATAGTTCGTGTCAGTACAGTCTCAACGGTTATAATGGTTACTCCATCTTTTGTTTCCAACATAAATCTTCTACAACTACGTGAACCCATACAGTTCATTTTTAATCAATATATTTATAATCATGTAAATTTTAATACATTTGTATTTATTACTTCATAGGAACTAGTATATGAATCGGATATAATTTGGTTTAAAATATAACATTATTATGTTTTGTATAATTTTTATATTGTTTACTATTCACTTCGTTTTTACAACTAATATATACATATATATATATATATATATATATATATATATATATATATATATATATATATATATATATATATATATTAAATGTTGTATACGTCAAACAATATAATTTTATCTTTTCAATAATCAGGATTATATTATTACTGCTCCTATTTTAATTTTTTTAAATGGCGTACACAAAACGAAGTTTGATTGGTTAGCTTGTGTTCGTTTTTTAATAAATTAATATCCATATAAACTTCATTATAAAATGCGATTTGAATTCATATTTGCAAGTTGAATTTTGATGATATTTTTTAATGTAACAGTTTAGTATTTTCAAATAGTCAAAATAGAATCAGAGGCCTCAAAACTAATATTTCCATTCAAAATCTTTTGGGGTCACTTTTCAATATTTCATTAATTGCTAATGAATCAATCTTTATTCTCTTCAAAAAGCAAGATTTAAAGTTTACTCACTGCTTCTATTTTATATTTGGATAGATTATTCAACGCACATTAATAACTTACTGTATAATAATTTTCCTAGAAATATTAAAATTAACACTTATCTTTCTTTTACCACGGTACAGACGTACGACCGAATAATATTGATCTTTTGTATACATTTTACGGCAGTATATGAACTATTGTTTAAAATCAAAATCGTATGGGGTGTCATGAAATATATTTGAAATTAAATATGTCAACTAATACTGTGCCAATATTGTCAATTCCTCTTAGCATGTTTCCTCGAAGGTTTATTGATTTTATAGCCTCTTAAAAACGGAGCATTCTCTTTGAATGCGCGCAAGCTCATGCCCAAAGACGTTACTGGGTCAGATGTGAGTATGTGACTGATGTGTCGCAAGATAATATGAGCTAGGCATCACACAATATTGCCGTCATAACGTTGCTGACGAATTAACGCTACTTCACCGCATCACACAAAAGCACACGTTGCCAGAGTGGCGTTGTAGCCACACACACACACACACACACCCTATAATAATTCTCCTTAGTGTTGTTTTACTGCGAACGATGGGTACTTGGATACATTTAGAAGAGCATCCCATCGGCGCAACTTAATACAGGAGTTTGTAGACTTCTGATAGCAGTTTACGAGTGAAGTGGCAACTTCAGACATACACACGCGTAGCCAAAGTATACCAACGCAAATAACATTCGATTTAAATCGATTTTATGCCAGGTTGCATTCCGTTTCAATATTTATGAAGGTACAAAACTGTATCTTAATTCTCTATTGCATTTTCTTTCCACATGGGTTTTCTTTTCATAAAAAATATGACAGTTCTGATTCTAGATAGTTTGTGTATTGATTTTTGGGAAAAATTAATATTTGCTTAAGTGTTGAGCAAACCTACAAAAATTTAAAGAATATTGACCGTTTAATAACAACATATGCACCCGATGAAACGCCAAACGAATAGGCCGCATTAGTTGTAAGATTCAAATATATATTAAAAAAAAAATATTGTATAATAATTATCAGAAAGTTACTATGTATATGATAACTAAACAAACTGTTGGTGGTAGCCTATTTCTGAGATGATCTATGATTACTCCATATTTACAAAATTGTTTCATTTGCATTTGCAGTATTACCGGAACACAAGCTATTTATGTAACCAGTTAGGAAATGCCTCCTTTGGTGGAGGGGGATGTTTGTCAAAATCACACAAGATTCAAGAAATTACATTTCCAATCGTATTTTAAACAAGTTATTTTCATGATTAGAAATAAAATATAGAAACAAAATATCATTAACTATACAACTTTATGTTTATACGTACCAGAAACTCCAGAGTAGAGCACTGCAGATTATCAAACACTCTTGATGACATTTCGTTTTAGGATGGAGTATATAATATTTATTTGGCAACTTCCTAAATTATTCAAATTTCTTTGTATAAAGTTTAACAATGAAATGTACTCTTGTTGAAGTCCTCAGCCGTAAAATGATTGTATAATGTAAAGTGTGTAGACAATTTGCTTACGACAGATAAAACTAGCTAAACATATGTAGCTCACAGCTATTCTGTAATGTTTGTACTTAATAGCATAATCATGTATAAACATATCAACGAAACTAAAGTTTCTAGCTCTATTAAAACAACTATTCTACGAGAATTGGGGTAATAGAACGTTTTCATGATTATTCTTCTATATTCTGCATATCAGAATAATAATATCAATTAAACGTTGAAAGCATCGTAATAATCGTTCCGAAGAATTGCTAGAGAGGCAGACCGAAGAATTCCCCCGAGTGGTTTAATTTCGGGTAAAGTTTTGTCGTACGAGTATATGACCACGAGATCCAGCCCCAAACAGTGTGTCTCCGTCGACAGCAAACCAAGTTGCCCCTGAACATCACTGACGATGGAAGACACGACAGAACATTGTCAGCATAGTAGGTTTCTTCGTCGGCGGCGGCGGCGGCGGCTGTTTCCTATTTAGTGAAGTGGAATAAGTACCTTCCCAAAGGAGTTGTCACCTCAATTTAGCAATCCCTATGCAAATGCACCGCTTGAGCGTCAAGAGAGTCACACCCACTTATCATCCTTCCTTACATGTGACACACGACCACACGAACAAACTATTGGCGGAACATACAATACATCGATTTACTTTTAACAAAGTTCCTTGTAATATAATATCTGCATTATTCATTCTAAGTAGATTATAGTCGATTACAACAATCACAGCAATGCAATATCTTTATCAATTTGATAGACCACCATATTGTTATATTAACTTTTACATTATCAAATTATAAGAAGTAACGACAGTGAATATATTAATAATGAAGCATCGCCAAATGAAAAATTATGTTAAAGAAATTGGTGATTCCTAATAACAAACAGATTTATGCTTTACATAATAAGCACAGAAAGTACGCATAAGATAATTTAATCGTTTGATACCAGTTTTAGCTTCTTTCTAATATTTTAATAGGATTCCTTTGTAGCTCCTTTGATACCAATATCCGGAAAACTCTGCAATAACCTCTTTCTACATGTAATGTATTTTGTGGTCTATTTATATTCTCTTATTACTAGAAGCTCATGTGCAGCTACTCTCATAATAAGTCTCGTAATATGGTTCACTTTTGTTTTAAAAATTAACATTTGTATGTTTGTGAACTCCTCAGAGATTCCGTTGAACATAAAAATATGTTTGAATTTAAGATTTGTATATCCCTAGAAAAACCTATTTTTGAAGAGATTTTTTCAATGTCTAAAAGACAAATGCGAATTATATAAAAGGTGAGGAAAAACAAATTAAACACAATATAATGAATATTATATTATATAAATAGTGATTATTTCAGCAAGTGTAGAATTGAATCAGGTTGTATTACTTACCAATAGCATACTCGATATAGCTTGTAAAAAATCACAACAGATGTGTCAATTGATTCAAAAGTGGTCAATTCCATACATTGCTTCAAACATTGATTGACGAATACATTTCTGAAACTCATGATAAGACTTTTATGAGAATTTTGTGAGTTGTTCCTTGTTGACAGTAGATGCTGATGGAAGAGATGGCGGTGAAAAGGCGAGGTGGATATACGAGAAGTGACGTGTGCGTGCGTGCGTGCACGTTGTTGGTCGCGTAGAGCACGCTCCAAATACTACGCATCCATCACGTAACGAGTTTGTTGTTGTTGTTGTTAATACGTTTTACCTGTTAAATACAGCGAAGGAGCGCATATGCTACCAACTATCCGATTCCTAGTAGAGCGTCAGCGAACGTACGTATCAAATTTCGCGTCGACTCTGTTTAGCGACACAATCAATCAAGCGGCTTTAGTGTTTTGGAATCCATTTCGTTGAAGCGTGTATAGGGTCGTTAAAGTGTTAAAGGTTGATGTGTTTTGACATCGCACCAGGCTGACAAACTATAATTTATTCCGCGAAAATTTTGCCACTTCTGCTTACAAGTTACAGCTTCAATTATATAATACTTTTATTTTAATCGAATGCCTATCTATAGAAAGCATGTTTACAACATTATTTCTTTCTTGGACAAAGTCTATAATATATACTTTGTTGCACCATCTCTTCAAACGGACACATCTGCGCTATAATCTTGACAAAGTTTTACAGCCATGAACGAATAACGAAGAACATTGAAGTACTGCGAAACAAATTCCGTTACGATAATTTGACTCGTGTATTACCATTACAATAAGACTATTTTGTTTATGAACGTAGGTACAGTGAACTGGGATTGCTCGCCATGGCGACCAACTTAATTTCTGTTGCTGTAATTTGCCGTGAAATCACTTTGATGTGAATGATAATTGCACAGAACTGGCGGCTCCTAAATTGGATGTAGACAGTTTGAACAATCACTATATCTACCTACCGCAAGGTATATAGTTCCACCTGTAGAGGTTTCCTTCTGCCAAGACATTAATACACATGGAATAATAGGTAATCACAATAAAGAAACATTTTGAAATCAGATTATTTACATAATATAGATCTAATTTGCAAGTGGACTCCTTTACTCTACATAATGGACTAATTAGGTATTGATTGTAACTTTTGGGTCAATTTGTATTGTTAAGTGGGAAATGTGAGAAATTAAGTCGTTTTGTTATCTAGATATATAATGTACATGCATGTTAGCAGATGTAAATATGATATACAAATACGATAACATATTTTAATTGTCAGCCAACAGACAAATTTGTATACATGGAAAGCCCATTCCTACTTTACCAATTGACGAGCATAATAATGTACAATACATAATTGAAATATATATTTTGTAGGTTTTATCAAATTATGTATAAATTGTAATTTTAAGTCTAATTTTTCCTATTACATTTCCCCCAAGATAGCAAAAAATTGAGTAATAAATTTCGCGTTATACGTAATGCAAACTTTGCTTTTTCTATTGTTATCCTTGAAGTTCATTTACTATAAAATAGATTCCATTTCTATGTCAGCACTATAAAGAAAGATCATGAAGAAAATGTATTTTAAATTTTCACGGATTAGCCGTTTCTACACACTCAGGACAGAGAATTAAACGGTCTGTTCATTAGTCTATTAAAATTCCAGATTGACCTGTTCATATATTCTCAATAAAAAAAAAAAAAAAAAATTGATAATAGTTATACAAAATTATTTAGTATTAATCCATAAGCGGTCACAATGCATCCTTTCTGGATTAAAGCTGTATTTTAATCAATTAACGATATCTTGTTACCGTTATTCGTATGTTTCGCTCTGTCGGACAATTAATATCGAAAGGAAAATAAATTTCATTACATACTGAAAATATTAAAAACATGCATAAATACAGGCACCTATGTCTTCGGCTTGCCGAGTTAACACAAATCTTAACTTAACTTTAACTTTAAGGTTAAGACTTGACTTGAGTTAAGGTGACCTTTGTACAAAAAATATTTCTTACTAGTCTTTTCTGTGATATATACGTTTTGTTTGTAATTTTTTAACTTTGTATTTATTTATTAATTCTTTTAACTTTTGACAATTATGTACATTGTCAGTGATTTTCAAAAATAATGATCTAACCGGCTTGCTTGAAAATGGCCATTCTAATGATTGAAACCGGTCGCATAATTAATTTTTATTAAATAATTTTTTTTTTAAGAACGTTGTGGAAATAAGACGTTATTACTTTCCCATACACCTCAAATATATCACGTGAATTTGTATCTGTGTTTATATAGAAATAAATTTTATCTCAACTTATGCAACGAGTGCAGAAGTACAGTTAGAAGTGTCAGAAGTATGTAAGTGTTGTATAATATTCCCTATTGAATCGATACGTGAACTGTTGTGCAAGTTTGACGTGAGAGCAATAGAATATCCAACCACTGTCGACATATCATACATTCTCTCAGCTTAGATTCTATGCAACATCGTTCTTTCCCGCGAACATAAATTTCGCTAAACTTACGATATTAGATATAGTGCTCTAGTTTGTAAATTACTATTATTAGAAATTGAGTTCTGGCCGTGTATATATTACTATTATAGTATCATGTTTCATAAACTAACATTTGCTGTCGCGGTTGACTGTGCACATAATTAACAGAACATTCAACTTTTATCTACCTAATTAATCTTTCAATATTCAAATTACTTATGCTAGCAAACTGATCGGTGTATTTCAAAATGAAAATAAGCATTTGATCTTTTTGCCAAATTAATGATAAAATATCCACTTATCTTATATTTCAACAAAACAACTTAATTCTTTAAATGCAGCCAATTTCACACACATAGTTACATGCCTTCACCTATTAGTATAATCTATTTATTTTTTATTTTTTTATATGGCAAAAATATGATTCTATACGATGTTTATAATGAAGAAAACCTATTTATAAATTTTAACCATCGATTTTGCAAGGAAAAACATGTTAAAAGACAATAATGAACGCAATTCTTATTGATTGATTGACAATATTGGAATACAGAATTGAATTCCAAACTTTTTAACACAGGAAAACAGTCCTTTGACGTTTGCTTACAATAATTTGTCTTGATATCATGTGTTGTGTTAATTCGTATGATTTGCATAATGTTCCGGATAGAAGGATAAATACATAGACAAATGGATCGTCCTAGCAAATTCATGTAACTTTGATTCCGATAAAAAATATTTATAGGAGGAATAGACTTTGGCGCACCACTATAGCATCTAAACTCAATGATTCAATAACTATGAGTAAGCATATTAAATAAATATACTTGAAACAATAGTCCACTGAAAAGTTTAAAGATGTTATATTTATATTATTCTGCTTGACTGAAACATAAACTGTATTTGCAAACTTTAACTTTGGCAGCCATCCAGATTTCTTATAGATTTAAATTCTTCCGTATTACACAATTCTCGAAACGTGCTGCTGTTATTGGTGAAATTTCCAGTCGTTGTTTACAGACACTTTTTATATTTTATTTGCTATTGAAAGTTTAAACGGATATAACCTTTTAGTTAATTATATTTTCTTACGATATTACATTCCTACGCACATATATATACTCCCAAATACCCTAAATAACACTAGTGTCAATGGAATTGCTTTCTCAATAAAACAATTTTATTAGCTGTTTTCCTCACTTACATATATTTTCTAAAAATATCATGCCTCTCAGAATATGCTAGCTATACAGTTTAAAAACATGTTAGATGGAAAATTTTATGAACAGGTATCGAGGCCCCTCACTATGCGTTAAATCTTAAATGGTTTGAAAGCAACAATGAACCCAGAAATCTAAAGAAGGTCTTTATTGTACATAGTAGAAATATTTTATACATATATATATATAGATATATATATATATATATATATATATATATATATATATATATATATATATATATAAATGTATTTGAAAAGAGCTGATTATATTTTGGGAATAATTCCATAGTGTGAAGAGGGCCTTTACACTTGCCGTTTTATCAGAAACTCCAAAATACTTGCAGGAAAATAATTAGAATGATATGAACGACATTAAAGGTTTTGTCAAATTTTGTTCGAGAACTTGTTTCTAAAGTATACCAGTCGTAAAAAGAATCTGTAGTGCCCTTCACTCGACGTTTTTGAACGTATTTTACACTATATATGTAATTCTACCAATGCCATGAAACAATATCAATATGTGTACTAATTTTGGTACGTAAATATAATTTGGTCATTATTCAAAAGCTATTTTTCAGTAAATGTTAAATAAAAAATAAAAATTCAAACAAAATTTGCAGGGAATTCTAATACGTTAACATCTTTAATTTTTATTAGATTTATTTTACATCTAACTCGGGTTTGTATTTCGACATGTGCAAAAAATGACAAGGATAAACAGCATTTCCAGAGAATGTCATGTCTGAAAATGCCGTGATATTCAAAATATCATATTTTTATGTTCAACAGTATAGAGCGTTCACACACAATATAAACACACACACAGTGAGTACAGAATCGCGGCTCCATTAAAACGGATAATTTATTTTCTTTTTATTTGTTACGAATTAGAAAGTAAACATGCAATTAAATTCATATACGTTTCCATAGAAACCATATTTGTAATTTATGAACAAATATTTTCTATAATTTTATAACAAATATAGTTTTAATGCTATGTCTATTAGGCGCTTGTTAGTTTCACTGAATATACTATTCCCAAATATACTATTATCCATCTGCATAATCAACATTCTATTGCACACACATTATTTCGTGCATATTCAAATTTCTGGCAAACATTCCTAAAACATTCGATCTAAGCACCCCTACATTATTTTAATATATCTTGTATAAAATATTGGCAAATTAAATTTGCACTTTCCGTAAATTTCAGTATGCAAATTTCCTTCTATTTCTGGTTTAATATTTTTCAGGTTGGCTATTCATTCGCTAACATTTATTATTGCATGTCATTCATCAATTCATTTAGATGCTAATCTTATTCGTACTCTTATTCTTATTATAATATCAATTGGTATGTAGTTTGTGCTGTTTGCAAAATTACTCAATTTTATATTGCAAATTTATTCTGGCGCCATTTATAATCCATACTTGAATAAAAATATGCAATTTATACCCATAACCGTAATTTATATCCGGAACACATTCAAGTACTTACCTATCTTTTTATAAGAAAATATTGTTTCCCTACTAGAGACTTTATTGATTTTTAAATTCAATTTACATGCTTTGCAGTCACTAAAGCGGTATACTTTACAGACAAAGTATATGAAAACATGTTACATTCATGTGAATATCCGAAACTCTTTTCCATCCGCAATATGTTTCCAGAATGGGCGCATTGTGTATGGTTGAATTTACATGATTCATTTATATGTATTATAAATATACATTATTTTAAGATGTAAGATGTGTGTATTCATTTTCATTTCAAATTGTCTACCTATAGTGTTTTTTATTTTATTATTGGTTTTTCGCGTGGATTCCGATGGCGCTATAAAAAAATATTGGTTTTCATATAAAATAAGTTGTTCTTGACATAACCATGAAAACTTTCTCAAAATGAAAAATAAATTCACCTATTTACCATCCACTTGCAAACAAACAAAATTTATTTTATACGTTTACCCACTGCAATAGACTCTATACAGAAATATGCAATATTTATAAAATGAATTATATATGAATGAAGGTCACGTAAAATTGAAAACAAACAATACTTGTTGAAAAATAAATAATGATGGCCACACACGCGATTGGTTCGTCACAGAAAAGCAACAGATGATATTACCTTTGTTTCAATTCTGTGAGTGTTTTATGAAATGATATCGTTTAAATGAACATTTCATTTAATTATTAAATATAGGTATCCTAATAATGTCATTACAGTACTTTTTACTTTCTTTTACGAAGTAATAAGTAAGTATAGAGATCACCAGAAAAATGGAACTCGAGATTTCAACGGATATACACGTTTTGACCTTTTATGAATCAAATGTGACTATTTTCGGAATGACGTCTGTGTGTCTGTCTGCCTGTCTGTCTGTTTTCTTATAGTATTAGTTATGTCTGAATTTTTTTTGACAAATAAACAAAATAGATAATGTTTGTCATATTGCGCTATTTAACACAGATCGACTGAGAAGGTGAGTTTTATAGAATCAACATTTATGTATCATATTGAAGAATAAATATTTGATAACATAATAAAGTAATAAGCTAATTGGTATTTTGAAAGTTTCTTTGGAATATATATTTCTAATATAAACTACTTAAAAGAAAATTCTGTGTTGGCCACAACCGATTTTTTCATTAAGAGTAGCATACCAATAATGAAGAATTGATTCGGTATTTCTGATTCTTTTGAAATTAATTTCTTATGCATTTTGTTGTTGATTTTGGAACTTTCGTGGACAAGATGAAATACATATACCTATTCATACAATCGTTAGAACTGGGACTTGGAAGAAAAATTTATAACCATGTTACAAAATAATTATCTTATATTTAAAACATATAATTTTTAGCTTGTTGTGTGCACAAAATATACATTGTGATTTATGTTTATACATCTAGCTTTCCATTGGGAACGCTATGTAAATTTTATGAACAAACCCACACAAAGCATGAAATTAATGCAAACTTCGTCAAATAATTGTATAATTTTGTTGCTAATTTTGGCATTCGATGACGCTACGATTATTAGGAAACAGTTAGTAAATATGGATACAATAATTTAAAAAAGTATTGCTATGAAACTACTTCTTAAATGAATAGTAACCATAGCTAATTATGATATAATTTTGAAGGAATCGTTACCTTGTATTTTATGATTTTTTCTAATATAAATAACAATTAAGATAACAAGTTTTCTAAACATATAATACTCAGATTAATTTAGTTAAACAATAACGCTATAAAATTATATTCTATTGGCAGATAGTATGTGTTTCATATATTCTGTTAGCAAGAGCATGTGATAATATTTGATAAGAACTTACGGGTACAAAACGGTATTAAATTGGCCAAATAGAAAACAAAGACAGCATCAGCGGTAGTGTAAAGCACGTATGGGATGGGGCAAAGTAACCCGGTACCACTAGCTCAATCAGTTGGCAATCTGAACGTCACACCCGACACCAAGGTCCGGAAGCGTTTCCGGGCACGCTATGGCTCGTGCACTCACAGGTGTTCGGAACCCATTCCAGTGCCGCGGCCGGATTCCCCGCCAGCAATTGCCGTTTCATTGCCATCCGCCCTAACCGCCACCCCCACATAAATACACCTCTTAATCGCTCATTGGTTTTCGTTTCTTAGTAATTTCGTCGCCGCCACTAATCTACAGCTATCTCACAATGCACGCTAGATTTTCATTTGCCAAACACATTACACGTATCACATACACTTAAAACTATCCAATTTTCAAGTCGAAAGTGATTATTTTATGAAATGAAGTTAATCAAAGATATACTGTTGTAGAGCAACACAATTAACAACATTTATTTCAACAAACAACAATGCTTCCAGGCTGCCACATGTAATTCCGTAAATAAACAACAATATATATTATTTATAAGACTAAAACTAATTTTAAGAACAACAAATGTTTAAAACCACTGTAATTAAAAGACGAAATGCTATACGGACAATATTTGCAAATGCATTACCAGAATAAATAAAATATGAATGATTTACAGAATTTTTTTATACTTTCTTATTGCATATTTAAAAAATTCTATATATAAATATTATATCCCGGTATTTTACATAATTGAAGAATAGGGGTTTTGTCTTTATAAAATTATTAGCTCAAGATTTTAACGAAAATACTTCGCTAAAATCTCACTTACTGGAAAGTCTCCGTTGAGATTGTTTACCCTATACTTTGGAAATTCTTTCATCATTTAATGCATTACATAATGATATAGAATTTGTATCGGAAATTTCATACACTTTCTGATTGTAATAAAATTTTATAAATGTAACACACGTACATAGTACTAAAAAGTCAAATGCAGTTTTGAACTTGAACTAATGTATAAAGCATTATCTTTCTTTGTCCCATTCTCATTACTCTGAAAAATAAATATAATATTCTAATTACCTGGAAAGTAATGCAATTTTTCTATAAGACATTCTCAGGAAGAATGATTATAGTTCCTGTTTACCTTCTTTTTTGTTTATCTTAAAATTAAGCCAATTTAACTAATATTTTGCGGGGGAAGGGTGGGCTGGTAATTTCCCGTACGGTTTGCACTTGTTTTTAGCTCGCAGTACGTAGTACCGAAGAAGCTAAAGCATTCGGTCGTGTGTCTGTAGCATTCTCGGATCAAAAAATTTCATTGAGAAAAAGTGTTTGTCTCGTCGCCCTAATTCCGAAAATGTATATAACTTATATACTTGGATGTTAGTCGTCGCTCGCTCGCTCGGTCGATCGTAAGACCAAATTTGTGCCCTCTACTCCTCTGAAGGTACCGGAGCGATTCACTCTAAATTTGGTACACATATTATTTGGCATCCCATTTGAATCCGCTCGCAGTATAAATCCAATCGCCCATATACTTCCCGAGTTATAGGGCCCCAAAATTTAAAGCCCCCCTTAATACTGCCCTTATAAAAATAATTAATAGACTTAAAAATTTTACTAAAAATTCTAAGATATTTTATATCTACAAGATTTGTTCATTTTGTTAATCCAAAGCCCGAAAAAAGTTATTAAATATAATAATTTTGAATTTTAAAGTATGAACTAAAATTTTTTTTTATCAATATAATCTAAAATTAAATGTAAGACTTTTTACACCTATAACATATTTTCAAATTGTTAGCCAAAAGGCCATAATTATTAAAAACCACTGCTCGCAACGCATTTCTTACCTAAGGCCGAGCTCTGCGCGTTGGTGCGTTTTACGCGTACCAAATCTTGTTTGATAGTAAATTACTGAAGATTAAAATATAAACCCCATATAATAAATTAACTATATTATTTCACTGTTGGAATGGAATCTCAATAGCTGACAGAATTTTATAAAATGCGATTTCACTTGTATAATTTATGTAGTCTAAAATGCATTTCCTCTTATCATTTCATATTAATATTCTGTGATGCTCGCGACGTTTCGGGCTGCGCTGTGCCAGTGGCGGCATAGCTAGCGTAGCTATGCCACTATGTGCTGCGAATATTTCAGTTCAGTTACTTCTATATGAAAATGAAATTCTGCCGAAACTCTAATTGACATTGACTACGTTTTCCTACTGCACGAAATTTATTTCATGTTTATATCGTTTCAAATATGCTTCACTCTTAAAATGGAATCTCCTTTTATTTTCTTTTGCGTAAAGCACACACAATCCAATTTAAGTATCGATTCTGAACAAGTTTTGTAAGAAGAATTTGTTGAGATGTTTTGAAAGGCCTGCAGGCCATTCAATACAAATTCATTTCATTACATAACACGACACATTTAATAGTCTAAATTATTCAGATATTTGAAACATTCTCAATATTATACAGATTCGTTTTACAGATCTCGCGCCATTATTTATCAATTGAACAACAAATTTACCGAAATCTGTATTGATTTTTATCTTTCAACATGAGTTTTAAATCTTTCCATTGTCACCAGTTAGGGTTAAAACAGTTTTTGTTAAATTACATTCACAGTGAGCCTCTTTGATTCGTGATACAGCATCTCCACCTTGGAGAACAGCCAAAACTCACAAGGAGACATGTCGTGAGTAGTAGTAGGGAACCTGACAAATCAGGGAAATGTTGTGTTTAGCAATTTAGAAATTTTGAATCAAATGTGAAGAATGACGGATGCATTATCGTGATGGAGCTGCCAAGTGTTCGCTTTCCATAGGTCCGGCCGTTTGCGCCGCACAGCATCACGAAGAACCTCCAGAAGAACTTCTTGGCGATGGTTTGGTCTTGTGGTGCATACTCGTGATACACCAACTCGCGGTTGTCAACGAAAGCGGTCCTATTAGCCTCGAGAATGATGAATGTTTCCATTGTGTTGACTGGGTCTTTGTTTCTGGATCGTACCCGTAAATCTGTTGAATTTTCCGAATCGTTTTCGCTTGGCCATTGGCAAAATTTTATGCAATATTGCTGCTCAAGTCGTTCCGTCAAATCGCATACATTTATATTTATATATATATATATATGCACTAATATTGTTATATTTTATTTCGGTATTATTCAATTCTGTTGTATTTCAGATAGAATGCCAACTATTACACAAAAGATAGAAAAATACTTGGTTTGGCAATAACAAATATCTACCAAACAGAAAATATAACTATTCATAAAAGTGCCACACACACAACAATATCTTAAACGGTTTTCAATAACTTAAACACTAATATAAATTAAAACCAGTTTTAGCATCCTCTAATTGTGTGCTATTACTGTTTTATGACATTTTTCAGCTAGAATTACACAAAATAAAGCGACAAGAAAGCATACGAACAAATTTGCCGATAAAACAACCGACGACTTAGTTTGGGTTCTCTTATCAATAATTCAAAAAATGGACAAGTTTTTTCTCAAGGGAACGAAAACACTCCATTTGAAAAGAAGAGTGGCTTTATCGAGATTTATGGCACGACAAAGTTGATACTTGTTTCAATAATAATGAAACGCAAACCACTGTCTATATACAACATAGTTTATTTGTGTTTGTCATTGCATAGAATAAATTGTAATTGCATGCCACTTGTAACGAGCAAAGAGTTCCTATTATACTGTTTTATAAAATTATTTAATGTCAAGCATAGCAGTAAAGGACTGAAAATGTGAATTCATAATGAAAATCATGCCATTCATCTTTTATATCAATCTTATAGTTACATACACTCATACACAAGCAAAACTACTTTGTATCATTAAAATGCTTCCTACATAATATTCGTTTGAAGTGACAATAGTTAAATTCATAAAATATTCAAACTATTAAAATGCTGTATTGATAATTTATGGTTATTAATGTATAGTACTACTTACGTTTCAGAAAATTATTAACTAAGAAAGCGAGCAAACAGTTTTACAATGGGTTTCTAGTCTAAACGTAAAGTAACAGGTATTATAGCTTTCAGTGATAGTGCGACCGCCATTAATAACATTTTCAATAAACCCAAGTCTGGAACCATTGGGCAACAGTTTGGATATGCCCTTTGAAGAAGCTACTAGTAGTATAACCAGTTATTATGCAATGTATATGTTTCAATCAAGCCAACGAATGTGGACAGCAGCGGGTCAGATTCAGTAAGATACGGCTCGATACTCGCCCCATCTCTGCGCAATTTATAACGGCCGTTACGTTCAAGCACCTGAGCAAAAGCCAAGCGGAACCTTATAGGATTTTGGCATAGTACACAGACACACTACAATGGCATTCCCGATTCAATTTGTATGCATCTACAAACGTTACCTGCGCTATTTATCGCTTTGTTTATCTGCTTCCGGCCAAAATGGCACACTGATTTTTTACTAATCTAATTCTACTCGTGTTTCCCAAACTAGTTGCAAATAAAACATGATCCGTGGCTTAATTTATGTTCAACTCGTGTTGCTAAATGGTACTTTTATGTTAAACCGGGCACATTAAAGTGCACATTGAACACATAATTTACACCAGTGTTCTTAAATTCTTTGATTTTTGTTGAGTGCCCACAATTCCAGGTCAATATACCTTTATAACAAGTATTGGGTCCATCACCAACATACCCTGCCTGCCAGTCTTCCATAAATGTTGAAATATTGTTATATTCAATTTAACTACAAAGTTATTTTTGATACTTGTGATTGTAAATTTGATGGAATTCTTTTAGCTTATCGTATAATCTATTTAGTAGATATTTTTGCTTATTTAGAAAATATTTTGTTCTTCCCTTCTTGTGTTTAAATGAAGTATTCACAAAATCTTGAAGAGAAGAAATGATAAATAAAAATAATGACAGTTATTGCCTTATTGCAACAATATATTATGTCATTTTTCTTTCTGTTCTTTGCGTTCACAATCCGAAAAGACGTTAATTAAATAAAATTTCTAATAATAATTTGAAAAAAGATTGATAATGAAAATGATGAATTCTTAATTTTTTCACTATAATTTTTTTAAATTCATATTTATTATTTTTATATTTTCTATAATATTTGGGGTCACAATACGTAGAAACTTTGTTGATATTAATTATTTTTAGTTTTCTTGCAGTATTAAGGGGGTCTCCAACTTTCAGGAACCTTGTAACTCTGGAATTATAAGAAGGTATAAATTTAAACTGCGAATGAATTCAAATAATTATGTGTAGCACCTGTGGTTAAAATTGCACTGGTTTCCTCAAAGGAATAGAGGACATTAATTTAGTCTTGCGATTAACATTCTAGAACCGTAATACTTCGATTAACAATAGGGATGCGTTCCTCAAAAATGCTACGTTAACTGAAACATTGATGTAACATGTTGTGTATGCTAATGTTACGGTAGAACTGTGGAAAACCTAAAACTGTAATATCCGCTGATTCTCTATGCGCCACATTAGTACTACAATATACACTAAAATAGGGGAATTACATTCGTTATACATATATATTTTTTTGGATTCATGACGAAGCGACAATAATTTTTTGATCAGATAACGATTCAGACACGACGGAATGCTTCGGTTCTTCTGTAATTCATGTGGCAGGCTAGAGAAAGACATAGTTAAGGTGTTTATAATAATAGTCGTAAAAGTATTAATATATAATTACAACTTATTTGAAAAACAATAACAGAAAAGATGAAAGTAAAATTAAATGATACATAAAAAGAAATTGTTGGTTGAGAAGCAACATGCTGAAACTTTTATGAAACGGGAAACTGTTGGTCAGATGTTAGATCTTAATTATTTGTTGTTTAATCACTGACACTATTATACATCAATTCGGTGAACAAGCACTCAACTCACATTTGATACCCTATAAACCTACACATGAAATACTAAATAAAATCTACTCACGTTTACCCGATAGCCTTTCACGACTAATTGATGTTCTGTATTGGCCACATGTTGATGAATATGTGGGATATCCCATAGAAATCTGTGAACGCCTCTGGATATTTTACGACATTTATGAATGTAAACTAATCGGTACTAGTCTATGAATTAGAAATATATAAAAAATTGGTTCATTACGAAAATATATCGCAAAAAATTACAAACACCAATACTTTCACCACGCTGTATAATTTATTTTAATTTATGTAGAGAGACAGTTTTTATCAACTGAAATTATTAATGAAAATAAATTATAGTAATCATTAATTTTTTGAAGAGCACATATGATTGAAAACTATAATAAACGCAATTATATTATTGAATAAGTTGAATTTCAAAATATTCTTAAATAATAAAAAAGCAACATTTTATTTTATAATATTATATTATGGCCTTTTGTTTCACAGTCTTTAGTAATCCTATTTGTGTATTATTTCTTACAAATTTTTATCTTATTGCTATTTTAATTTTTGTTCTAAAATCAGTATTTAGAAGGACTCCCTACTTTGGGGTTCTATAACTTTGGAGGTATTAGAGTGACCGAATTACATACATCAAAGTACATAAGTTATATTATTCTTTTAATATAGGACGGCAAAAGGAACACCACCTATTTCAAAATAAAAATCTTAACCGGAAGTAACGGTTTAACCTTCCTAATTTTTCAGTATCTCCAAAACAGGATTAGTTATTGAAATAAAAATTAATAACAGCTAATTTTGCAACTTATACCCTTTGTTACATTAATGCAAAAATTGAACAAAATAAACCATGCGAAGATACTACGCCACGACCGTTTAGTTCTGGGTTCGGGTATTCCCCGAATTATATGCGCGTAGACATTGAAATGCACAGTCGCTAAACGGTTATTAATTGTTAGTAATCCTGCAGATAATCAGCGATTACTGTAATCGGAAATAGTTAAATAATCTGCTATTACGAATAATCGTAAGCGTAGTCGTTTCATCACTAGTTAAAAATTAAAAGATTCATAATTTTTACTTCAAGGTTTTAGTTCTAGAGTGCACACACACACAGAAACATACGTACACATAAACACACACATACACTCACACATAGACATGATTTAAAAAATAGCCAAATTCGATTCAAGGATATTCAAAACGAGTATTACCTTTAAATTTTAGCAATTTCGCTATCAACTTTGATAACATTGAATTCTTGTTTAATTATATATATATATATATATATATATATATATATATATATATATATATATATATATATATATATATAAAAGTTCAAACTAAATTTTCAAATTGCTCTGAAACAGTAAAAATATATAGCACAATAAAACAGGTGTATATAATTACAGTTATTTTCAGAAATAGAAAATGTATTTATAGTAATGGTCATTGAATGATGATGCATGGTAGTATGTTTCATGAATCACTTTCTGTCAAAAATGTTTTTCGTATCGTATCACCCTTCTTGTTTTATTTATTTTCGAATACACTCACTCACTATATTTAACTTCAAAATATCTTGTTTCGAGCAGAATGCCAAATTGATATTAATATTTTACACATTTTCCTCGACTACAGATATTTTATATATACAGATCTGTGCATTGATATCTAAGCACTATATCATTGAAGGTATATAATATATATTCAACTATTTTTGAAGAGATAAAGCAGGGCAATGAATATAATTGAATTTTCAATTTTTATGGCCTTTAGGTTCAAACTGCAGATACATTATATCAATATTTATAAATAAACTTACATTATATTTTAAATTTCATTTCTTTGTAGATTTATATATATATATATATATATATATATATATATATATATATATATATATATATTTTCCACGTTTCATTTGATTTTATATGGGATAGGGAAGAACTACTAGAGTTAAATGCCACATTGGAAAATAGTTAATAATTTCATGCCTATAGTGCGACTGGCATTAGAACGCGGGCCGTCTGGTTGAAGCTAACGTGGCACTGCATCACAACGGCTGCGTCCACGATCTTTGTTTTCCGGGTCCCATCGTATCGGAAATATAAGCGCTATTAGATACAAATGCGTTGGGAACATCTTGGGCACTGGTACTATATGTGAAGCAAACTTTCTTAACATCGATCCAGTACCCAAGGAAAAGATGCTGACACAAACTCATAGCTTATGACCGAGCGTCCAATATTCATTCAAGTGAATTATATACATCTTTGGATTTAATGAACGTGCAATGAATTTGATTTTGAGAATATTACAGACACAATTACTCTACGATGAACAAAAAATAATTATAACTACATGTTCAGACATCAATGCACAATACAGTGAGGTGTCACTCGTTATGGGTTGAAGAATGCACAAGAAATGTTCATGGTAGATACTAGTATAGCTTTATTTTGCAAGTGTTAAGAGTGGAAATAACAGACTGTTGCATGCTTAGACAAGAATCAACACGAGGTAGTTATTTTCAATTCAACGTGATATTGCTAATAAGAATATGCGTGAACTGTGTAACCTAGTTCATTTGCATTTGCCTTCTTGTTATCAAATCACGCAAGGCGGCGCCAAGTTAATGCCCTCAGTTCTCTTCAACCGACTCCGGTCGGTTCAGCGCCAGAGTGCAGAACACAGAACCCTGTCTCTGTCTCTTGTTATTTCCAATTATATTCTGAATAAAAGTAAAGTTGATGCAGTCTGCAAAATGCATATGAATTGCAAATGTCACCAACAGCATTCACACAGTATTCATTCCTGCACTAATTTTTAAGTACTCGGTATCCTCTACGTACCTAGTATCCAGAGGGACATGAAACCGAGTACAATGTACTCTTGTTCATACATAACATATTCACGTTCCACACGCACAAACATATAGATAACTGGTAGCACACACATCGCTGCAATGAAATTTAGCCATGTATTTCAGAGTATATGTATTTACACCCTCACGTATACCTCTATACATTTAAATGTATTCATGTAGAATAATGAATAGCTCATACATATATACGCACAGAAAAACATGTTCCATCAAACAAACCTAATCAAATTCCTATCTCTTTTCCTCCAATAAAATGTATAGAGAGTGTAGATTACGGCCACCTACCTTGTGCAAAAGGTAAAAGATTCAGTATTCGTTGTAAATGAGACAAAATGATAATAGATGGACGCAGCGAAAGGAATGTTTATTTATAATTTGGAATCATAAAATTGTAATGAATCAGTCAAATGTGCTGTGAAACTGTTCTAAATAAATATTATTTCGCATAGGTCTTAATTTCGAAACTATGTGTTATAGAGATGTAAATGAAGTAACTATTCGTTACTCGAGTACTCGTTACTAGGCAAGATCCGAAGTAACTAGTAGTGACATGAAAAAGTATTCGTTACTTTTACAAACAGTTACCTAATCAGATTTTACGTTACAGTTTGTCGTGGTCGTGGTTGCACGTGTAATCATCTGAGAGACTTTTTTCCAAAGGTGGTCAGTTACTTTCACATAGGCGTAACGATTATAAGGCAAAAATGCTGAAAAAAAAAATTGCATTGCAATCAAGAATTATTTTAAATTCTGTTTTTCTTTGCATTTGTTTTGTGTTTATCATTATCTTATTATTATGATTTTGAATGTTATTAATTAAGAAAAAAAAAAAATTATTTGAATTGTCTTTTTTTTTTCTTTTATAAAAACATATCAACAGCAGATTTTTGAAGCGAGAGCAAAATACCGACAAAAGCAAAAGTCGACGAAAAACGAAACTAATCGTTACTCGGTTCAGTTATCTATACGCGATTCGCAATAGTATCCAAAAAGTCCGAGTACTCATTTAGTGCCACTCAAGTGAACGAATACTTGTAACGAATACAAAGTAACGAGTTCTATACCTAAAAGTAACGAGTAGTTACAAGTAACGAAGCTTAGTATTACTTATATGTGCAGCTGCTTCATTAGAACAACTGTGCAATAGTTTATTCAGAAACAAATTGTACAAGTGACTTTTACCCGAATACAGTCACACTATGCACTCGATCTCATTTCTTCTTTAAATAATAATAAAAATAATAATAAAAACCCTTTAACCACATTGTATATTAATAACCTAAATGCGTATTTTGACAACTAAGTTGTCATCAGCAGTGGCAAAGAAATAGGAGTATAACGTTATAAATATCTCTGGCTAAGACAAAACATACCAGAACATCAAGGTCAGTGTAACCTTGATATACGTTTTGACTAACCGGAACTGCTATTGACGGTGTTCGAGATGAAATATTGCCACGCTATATAAAGGCACACTGAAACGCATTTAATATCAGTACGAATTTACATGCGTGGCCTACTGGAGATCGGATAGAAAACATACACCACAAAAGTGATGTCACATCTTATGCTGCATAAATGAATAACGCCATATCCGTCCTCCAATATCGAATAAGTTCGCAATGTGTTGTTGGTGCAGAGCGAGGAAACACTAGAAAGAGGGCCGCGCAGTGTTTTAACAGTGTTACGAAACAACCCCGGGGTCCGATAAAGCTTACGATATAATAATCGGATCAAGTTCACCCACAAAAAACCACACACTTACAGAATTATATTTTACTTGGCGAACCTATAAATTTAGAAAGACGACCAAAGCCGGCCAGAATATTATTAGACGGCGGTGCGGTGCGGTGCGGTGCCACGGTGAACTAGCTCATTCGCGCGCATCTACACTAGCGCCAACGCTGCGGCGGGCGGGCCGACCGGAAACTGCCTGAAATGAAAGAGTTTGTTTTATTTTTCTTCTGCGTCATGTCCGTCAGCACATAAAATGTATTATGCATGTATTCAACACAAGAAAATTATTGTAGTAAAAGTTAAAGCACTTACTAGATTTTGCATACCACATAAGCATGATGCGCTATTTTTATGTTTTGTTATTGTACATAATTGAAAATGTCACTTTGGCCGAATATATGCCATGTATAAGCTTCCGCTCGAGTAAACATCTCGGTTATTCGTTTCAAAATTTATATTTTATGGTTAAAACACACAAATTCATAAATTACATGACCGCAAACATTTCATTATCATTATTTTAGATTAAACACCACCCTTAACCAGATTTTTGCTATTAAGAGAATTTCATATCCAGTACGACCTGTTACAGATACACGACCGAGCACTTAAAATAATAATATCTGCTGTAGTTGCATTTCAGACTGCGCCGAAGCGGTTACGAATTATTCCGCTAGAAGTACATTGCAAATAAATTTCCTTTAAAAGCACGACTTTTTTGGTCTGATCGCTTCCAATTTTTACATTCTAATACGAAGTAATAAGTAAGTATTGTAATCATGAAAATTTTCCAACTCGAGATTTCAACGGATGTTTTTACCTTCCCTGAATCGAATGTGACTATTTCCGGAATGACACTGTGTGTGTTTGTCTGTCTGTGAACGCTCTCGAGCCGAAACTGTCGAAAATAAAATTATGAAACTTCAAACTTTAGATTTGTATATGCCATAGATGTGCACTTTTTATTTTTGAAAATAATATTCATAGCAGAAGTGCATGTTTATTCTATGCATTTCTTGTTCTATGTCTAATGATACTAGAACGCCTGCACATATGACAAAAATAGTAATATGCATAATGAAAGATATTAATATTTAGCACAACTTTTGTTTGAAATATTTCTTCAAAATATGTACCAGTTATGAGAAAACCGCTACGGAGAATTTTAAATATTTTATTTACGTTGCCATGGAATTGAATATAATTCAATCAATCATATATTCGGTGCCTGTCAATATTTTTACAGGGAAAAAAGTAGAATCAATTAGATAAATGACATTGCATTTATATATTTTTTTGTAAATCGCGTTAGTGCCAAAAAAAAAAATGCAAAAATTTGCACTCGAAAATTCAAACGGCTTCCATTTTCCATGAAAATTTATTTTATAAAACATCGCCAATAACCATATCATTATATTTTTAGAAATTCCTCAAATTTTTTTGTTTGAGATATTCTAAACATTCGGAATTAGAACGGCTAGCAGGCGCATATTTTTGGCTGAGCGATATACATTGATCTATATCTATATACATATTGAGAATTATCATTTATAAGAATTTAAAAATATTCTAGGATGATCAATAAATATAATATAAAAGATTCAAATAAATGACTTTACAAAAAAATTACAAATTTACCTTTTTTCGACGCTCTGGACTGGTGTGGCCCTTTAAGCCATGCTTTACTACTTGGACAGTGTGATGGACCGAACAGTGTAAAATCGGAATTAGTTGAAAAGAATGTGGACAGAAATAACAATTTTGGAAAGAAAACATTTGTCCAAAATTCCGTTCGTTGTTAGTTTTACGTATTTCGGTTGGAGATTCGCACATTTTTCGGTACCTACACAATGTCCACTGAATTGTGCCAAACTGTATGTAAACGGAATATTAATGTATCGAAGCAAAGTTATGATGATTTATATAAAATTATATTTTTTCCCGATACCTAATGGGAAACTTGACATATTTGATATTATTGTTTGCTTGCCTGTTCAGAATTGCGTTCAACACAAATAGTCAACCAACCGGTGTTGAAATTTGTTTTCCGTATGGTCGGTTACGTTGTTGACGATAAATGTTACCCACACATACACATAAGCTTATTTTTAACTGTTGATTTTTGTAAATTGAATTCAATATAATGTATATACAGTGTAGTATAGTTATGAAAACAACACTCTATCTTAACAAGCATAGGTACGGGCGCCAACGTCTTCAGCTCGCCTTATATTATATAGGTAGATATTTAGTAAAAATTTTAATTATGTAATATAACTTTTTTATTTAACTCCTTTTAAAGGAAGAAAACCTATTTATAAAAGTATATTATAAAGCACAACAATGCTTTACAAACAAGAATACTTTAAATTTCAAAATTACTCATTTCAATTTGGAAAATTGTTATACACATTAGAAAATTCAGTATATTTTGGTAATTTCAAAAATTTTGTGATTTATGGCAAATTAAATAATTAACTGTCGTGGTTAGAGTTGCTGTCCATTTCTATGGATAGACTTTTTAACACCGGATTCAACCCTGAACTGATTTTACAACTTTTCATTCCCTTGTACCAAATCCTTCTAATATTCAGTTAATTATTAAACTAATATTAATAAAAAATTGTTACTTCTTTGATTTCACATAAATGTAAACGTCAAATCAATTTATACTCATTTGTTTTAATTACACTCATGTATGCACTCACTTAGTCTTCAGTTTGAAGTTTCTTAATTTTCGACAGTTTCGGCCCTAGAGCGCTCCCAGACAGACACACAGACGTCATTTCGAAAATAGTCACATTCGATTCAGGGAAACTCAAAACGTGTATATCCGTTGATATTTCGAGAGACTTACTTATTACTTCGTAAAAGAAAGTAAAAATGGGTATTAGATAATTTAAATAAAAATTAATTTCTACGTACAAGGAACAATAAATCAATATATGAAAATTAAAACCCGGTGTAGAATAATTGTACTGTATTCTCTAATACCAATGAATGGTACAATGGGAGAAAGTTTTCGGTAAAAAGTTGTTAGATAACAGAAGTAAGCCAAGTTTACTAATAGTTGGTGGATTTATAAATTAGGTGAGCTTGAATAGCTTGATTAGTTTAACTAAGGAATGAATAAATTTTGTTATAATGTGATATTTACGTAAAACGTTCAACATGGAACAAAATGTTACTGAATTTTAGAAACTCCACCAATTTTTGTATAATATACATAAGAATATGAATTAAATTATTATATTTGAAGCTCGTATTTATAACAGTTTACAGCTGGTATGAATCGCAAAAATAGCAAGTAATCTTGTAGTTATTGTGTGGATCTTTTCATTTCAATTTCCTAATATTCTTGTACATCTGTTACGTATTATATAGTACGTTTAATGTTATTAAAAAGCTGGCGCCGCGCCGGTGAGGCCGGTTGGGTTGTCAGCCAATGCGTTCGTTCAATTGTGATGTGTCGATTTTCATTGCAACACTGCTAAAAGGTTCAAACGATTTATCTGATAAAGGCCGAGTACATGGTTGGTACGTGTAAGTAGGTTATACTTTTCAAAAACATTTATAAACCATCAAGATAATAGTTTTTCTCTGTTCATAGCGAACACACATCGGTATCCGTACGTATGTACATAAAGGTTGCCATATATTTTTTACAATAATTTTACGAATCCAGTGCGCGTAGAGTGCATATGTATGTTAACCAGAATTCATCGTATGTCCGGGGTCCGGATGTACAGCAGACGTATGTATGTATCCTAGTTCAAGCGTCATGCTGACGAATACAGTGTTGCGCATGCGCTATACCTACACTTATATTATTGTACCAGAATACTGAATTCTGCATGTTTATTATTTATATTTCAATTCATGGCTTTAAGTGCGCAAACAAGCATATTTCAATACATGAGTTATAGTCCTCTAATGACTCATAGGTATAATGTCAAACCTCCTTAAATCTATAACATGTGCCATAAATATACGTTTAATAATTTGTATATTAATAAGCATATAAATATTGTTGTGTAAGATGACATGGACCATATGGCGCGCGATTTTCCGAGAATTATAGCGGATTATCGTGTTTCGTTGTAATGATATATATGCGGGTACATGATGTATCTATTAACATTATAAAATCAATATCTGCATCAGCTATAGTACACAAGATGGTGGTATTAGAACAGCTATGTGAAATGGGCTTTCGCATGCTGAAACCGGCGGCGGCGACCGGGGCGCGATAAAACTCATCCTGTCAACATTCTTCACTCTGTTTTAATTTAACTAAGTTTTATGTGATAAGGCGTTGCAACACTGTTGTTGGAACAAATATATTCGAATAATAAAGTGGAACTTACATTTGAATAAAACAAAATATTTCCCACCACTATACTTTAACTTGTAAAAATGTAAAATTACATTGCCTGAAAGGTTAAAATGTTGATTTAAATAAATTAACTTCTCATCATTGCAATTTATATTGTTCATTTTTCAGATCCACAGAGTAAACAAGATATATATATATATATATATATATATATATATATATATATATATATATATATATATATATTTATATATATATATATATATATATATATATATATATATATATATATACATATATATATATATATATATATATATATATATATATATATATATATATATATCTTGTTTACTCTGTGGATCTGAAAAATGAACAATATAAATTGCAATGATGAGAAGTTAATTTATTTAAATCAACATCAACATATATATATATATATATATATATATATATATATATATATATATATATATATATATATATATATATATGAGGGTTTCTTGTAGGTTTGGTCGTATTATACACTGTAGTCGATGCATATAAAGTCAGTCATGGCGCATGTGACGTCAGAGTTAAGATGTTCTCAATTCGTAGTGACGTAAATGCGCAACGTTGGCTCAGATTGGTCTTTCATATAAAAGTTTGTTTTTGTGCCTGGGCCTGGGCCTGGCGAAGTCCACGAAACAGTTCTTTATTCTGTATTAAATTTTCATTATTAAAGAAGCAATTTCTTTTCTTAATACGATTTAAAAAAATTAATAATAAAAAGACTAAAGCCTACTGTTTATACTCTCTTGGCTTTATCTTATTTTATATTAAAAAACAATTTAAATTAAACTCACAGGCATTGTCATACATAACATAAATATTTAATTATAAAAGAAAATATAAAGGTGAATAACTGAACGTTTATCAAATGAATGTATATTAGCTTGTGTCTTATGATGAAACTAAAATTTTAATTAGAACAATCAATTCTTCATCTTGCAAACATTTCCTATGTTCAACTTCTTTTTGTTGGAGTTGCAATTTGAAAAGGTGTTACGTCTTTTTCTGGTAATCATTAATACAAAGGTTTCAAGACGGTAGGTAAATGACCCTTTGTTTCAGCGTCTGACGAGAGTTAAATTGTAAAACGCTCATCTAAAAAGAAATACAGACAGTGACAAAGAAAACCAGGAATTTTGTTGGCTCTATTGTCGGAAACTTTTGTATTTCGGTCCACAACACAACAGAAATATTTATTTTCTTTTGCTTTATACCCATTCGGATGTTTTCTTTGTATTTGCAACTTATATCATGTACACTATTTTGTATTCATATTATTTTACATTACTAATTCCTGACCATCATCGAATTTGCAAAATTATGCAGTTAAAACAGAAAATTAAATTTTATTACCTAAAATGATATAATTTTTATTAAATTTATTTACGTATATATAATAATATTTTGCAGTGCCCTACACAGGACATTCTTGTCGGTATAATCAAAGAATATGTATTTTTCTCCTTTGTATGTGCACGAAAAAGGCAGCTTGGGGAATAGAAGATACATTCGTGGCCTCGCGTGAATAAAACAATCGTGAAAGTTTAAAGTATGTCAGCAAGTAACCACAATACTCAGGACTTTGCACTTTTCGGTTCAGAGTCCCTTTATGGTAGAAAAATAAGAAAACAACAGAAACTAAAAATCTCAGACCTGGTGAATGTAACGTTCATTCCAGACAAAGAAATACAAAATAAAGATGTTGTTGAAATTTAAAGCAACAACCATGATCTTAGTAAATATACACACATGTTTTAAACCAAAATTTTTGGTGTTTATAAATTAAATCAAATTTGGTATTTCTTAAAATTGACCCGTAAATTCAGAAAGCAACTTATTTCTTGTAAACATACTATACAATACACGTTATACAATGTTCACGGTACTCTACAAAATCCATATTCCTTACGGTCTTACGTATATAAGCTTGAGGTTGTTTACTGTATGTTGTAACTGTATTGGCATCCAGAAAGCCACTAGCTGAAGCTATAGCTAGTGCACATATTGACTTGGCTTTTGGTTTCAAGTTACTTCTGACTATGCCCATCAGCAGGGCTTGACAATGTTTAATACAGCTCCTTTAGCAATAGAGAGTGTACCTCCAACCATGAATAACCTACACTTATTTGTAACTAGTTATGGCGGTCATATATTACGTTGTATATATTTATTATTTAGTTTAACGGCAATCTAGGATGAATTTACAATAAAATAAATCAATATTGTATTAAATACATAATGGATGTATAAAAATTTCAAAATTATGAATTTTATATCTAGTATGTCCTTCGGCATTATCAATCTGAAGAACCATTACATACAATTCAAAAAAGAACAAACTGTAGTCCTTAATAAAACAAGACTTACTCATTACTTCGTAAAAGAAAGTAAAAAGCCCCATTTTTTAAAGCTATTTGCGTGAATCAGGATGACACCTCCAAATTTTATTAGTATCGGATATGTAGTTTCAGATGAGATGCGGCCACAAACTCAGGACTTAAGACCGATCGAGCAACATATATCCAAAGATTTGAGTTGTATAAGTTTATAGAATCAGGAACACGTGAAATGAATGTCTGTGAAGTTTTTTATATTGATACCGAAAATTTTGCAGACATATTACCTCACATGTATAGCTCCTTTGTTCGTACAGTACGACGAGCTAAAAAGGAACTTTGTCATCTCTTTGTTAATTGATTTGGCAGTCTACTTGTTAATTCAATAAAGTGGTGTGAAATTAACAATTTCTAAACATAATTGAAATTTAAAATTAGGTATTTGATGAAAGAGCTATATGGAATAAGATTTATCAAACCCACCTTTATTGAACTCATTGATATTTAACGTTACAAATAAAAATGTCCAATTGACAAGAATTTCCAAACTTATTAAACATTCCATTCTGGAAATTAGTCAAGTTACACTTACATTTAATAAATTGTGACATAATAATCACATGATGGTCGTAACAACACTCTGCAACTTTACGCAAACTGTATGCATATTATAATAATTCCGAAGTTATTGATGCAAATGGACGTAATTCGGGAAAAGTTAAGCAAAAGCCATTAGCTTCATCCACGTCGTAGAACCAATTTTCTACTTAGCGTCAAAGCAAACACCAAATGAAATAATAAATAAAGAAACTTGACGTCCAAATTTAATTCTGTTCTCAACGCGGCTGCTGGTGCCCGCTTTAAATTCACTACGAAATATCGAGCAATAAAATTCATAATTTCACACTAAACAAAAGGGGCTCGAAATTAATTCCAAATGTTAAATGAATATTCATACTAGTAAATTACGTGGGAAAACCAGGTCAGAGGCTGAAAATTATGTGTTTAATCATATTATAATGTTTGTTTTTTGAGTTTTGGGACAGTTTGTACCACTTTTGCTTTGAATTTAATCAGCGGCGCACTACCGGTTTATTACACGAAACTACAAAGATATCTATTCTCTCCTTCAGCGTATATATGTTTTATGGGAAGATGGCAGATTCTGGTCCAGCAATAATCCTAATGTAGCACACAACCAATGTTTCTTTACTAGTTTCTCTCGAAAAATTCTTTTATAAAATAAACATCAAGTGATTTATCGTAATGCCGCCTATTTGAACCTAAAAATGCGTTCTGCGGTCGCCATAACCTATTTACATATGCTGACACTTATGGTGCATTTCGTAGTTTGAGGTTCTAATTTATGTTACATTTACACTTATGTTAATACATACAGTGACAATATAGTGTAAATTATATCGTTTTGAGGAAAACTGTTGATTAGAACCTATGTAAATAATTTAAAGCTATTCCTTATACCATAGACAGAATATGTATAGTAATACAAATCGATAAACTTGTCTAATTCACAATAATACCAAATAATATAGATGACCCACTCTAGAACTGCCAATGCACATTTTGATATATCCTAAATATTACAATATTGTAACTTGTAACCCTGAGCAGTAAATATACAAATTGATTGTAGCCCGACTCACGTTCACACTGTGACAACGCACTTCTCGAATAGAAGACAGATGCTTGATTTGGTAAATCATATTGTATGTATTAAATCGTATAATAAATACTGAAATGAACTTTAAATAATGTATATTTATTCACATATTATTTATTTATGTTGTTATACTTGTGTTTACGGCAGTTTGACACCAATTACATATTAAAATGCATTTGTGTACCTACTATATTCCGTGAGCACACAAACAAACATTCCAATTAGTGAACATTTAGGAATGTTTCGTTTCCTCGGCTTATAATTTGGTTACCTTTCTGCATTTGCGTGTAGTGTGCACTCGCAAGTGTCCGGTTCTCAGTATCAACAATTTATGTGAATTATAGTCGCGCCATGTAGTGCCAGAATGGCACAAAGCTCCACTATCCTTTTGTTGGAATAAATGTAGTCAAAGGAAAGGGAAACAAACTATATAAATTGCTTAATTGCAGAGACGCGTCAAACGTGAATATCCATATAATTATTATATAAAAAATTTAATTAACATGTGCTATCATTTAATCTACACATATGAAAAGTTTAATCAGCCTGTGTTTGTCTACAACATACAAAATCAAATAAGTCCATCTCCCTTGTACACTACAAGATAGTTTTATATTTGATACTTGTCCAAAGAAGTAATTATATTAATACATTCCAAAATTGGACTTTGGCAACCCTGGTTAGATTTTTAGGAACCTGGTGCGATTACGGTATGCGGTTACTAAAGTTTGTGGTTTATTTCTACTAACCACAGTAACCGTACTTGGCGGTTGTATCAGAGCTGCTGCGGTCATCAGTGAACATAAATATATTTTAAAAATTCCACACTTCTATTACGGCTTTACCATCTAATAAATTTCCATGATTCATTTAAGAAATTGAATAACAATTTTACTTTCTTGGTCAAAATCCAAATGGAAATATTGTAATCATGAAATATTTCGAACAGAAATACTCGTTTTATACATCCCTTATTTGAATTTTAATATGATCGAAATTATGCCCTGGGTGAAACCTTTTTATTGTTGAAAATAATATCTACAAGAAATAGTATACTCTTGCTTTTTTTGCATATCTCGGAAACCACACGAGTTAGAGAAAAAAGAAATCATATCAAAGTTAAAGATATTAAAATTTCAAATATATCTTTTGTTTAAGAAGTTTAATTTCTTTGTGCTATATACTGAAAATAGTTATTTTATATTTATGTTTCTCTATTTACAGTGTATATTGCTTTTGTTAAATAGCTATCGTAAGCTGAATTTAAAACAAAATAAAGCATAATTATAAATATAAATAGTGAAAGTACAAGAAATACGAATGAAATCCTGCTCAGTTTCTTTTTTCTTTATGTTATCTACAATAGTTTTCTTGTTGGATATATTGCATTTTATTTTTAAGTTTACTTGTTTTGTAGCACCCACTGGATTCAGCCAAAACTTCTATATAAAACTTAGTGTACAATCCGTTTTCAATCCAATTCGTAGTTCCCAATGGAACTAACATGATTTCTGGTATAATACGTATGAGAACTATTTTATTTTATCTATTTTAAATTAATTAGTTATATTTTAATACCAAATTCTACAGTGAAGAGGTGTACAAGTTCAAATAATATTTACTAGTATTATAAATACTGAATATTTTAGAAAATGTAGAATGCAATAGATATCTACAAGAAGCCGAATATGCAGATGTATAAGTGAAATTCAGAAATGCCGTATTGCAAAGAAATAAAATGTAATATCAACATGACAATAAATACAGAGAAATGTCTAAAACAGTGAAAGGAAACGATGCGAAAAGGGAAAAAATAGATATATACATATTTGCTCGTAATGGTAATAATAAATATCCATGGTCTCGACTAAAATAGATTTCATTTTCGAAGGTCGCGAAAACGCTATCGAAAAGAGGAGAAACGCATTTATAAGAGAGAGAGAGAGAGAGAGAGAGAGAGTGCTGTGTTCTCACATACAAACCTATATCGAACAAAAAAATAGGCTATAGTAATAATTCTTTTCCTCTGTATACTCTGACTCTCCTCCCGATGTTGTACGAGAACAATAATTTTATTGCGTATTTATGTATTCGGTCCTATGCGAATGTCACATTCATTTCAATTTTAGATAAACGCATCGATACCGAATGTCCAGCTAACGGTCTGTTTACGATTAAAAGTTGCCATGCCATATTTATACAGATACCATACCACCTAAATGACCAAAATAAAAATGAACATGGGCCCGTAATGCAAGTAAAAATAAATCGCAAATGCTTTGTTTCTGAGATATTGAACTGGTTCCTTGTTAGTTTTTACTTTTTGTACGTACGTACGTACGATATTGTAATCACAAAAACTGTAAAATTCGAGATATTGTCATTGGCCCTCCTTGAATCGAATCTGATTATTTTTGGAATGATGTCTGTGATCGTGTGTCTGCGATTGTGTACTTGCCTGTGTGTGAACGCACTAATGTCAACTCCGTTGAACATAAAAATATAATGTTTTTAATTTATTTGTATATCCCCGGAAACAAAATCTCGTATAATTTAGTCATAACTAAAAATATTCTTAATATTTTAAAAACCCGCAGTATTCACGGTATTGTGGGTATGGTGGTATAGCGAGAAAATTGTGTGACCTATTTCTCGCATCATTTGCAACAGAATTTAACGAAATTTTCTGTACAAAATAAATAAGTACTTAGAACAATAACTTTTGAACAAGTAGGGTGCGTGTCGCTGCTTCTGTTATAATTTAATTGGATACTTAAGTATCACACTGCACCCTGGTATTATTTTTGATAACTATACACCACTGCGTCACATACTGTGCGCGATGGAACCAGTTGGATGTATGTAAAATTTGGCTTGAAAGAACGAGCCATCAGGTGTCGTCTGGAGCGGCCCCAGCTACTGTGGCCCTTTCTCGATGTTTACTGATCGGCGCGGCGGGCGCACAGGATTGTGGTTACTTCGCGAATCTAATATCTTTAAGTGGTTAATTGAATTGCGTATATATATATATATATATATATATATATATCTTCCATTGCGCTCTATTCTCTCACGTCTTCCTCTTTGCTTGCTTTGGGATGCTTGCACACGAATTACAATTAACGCACACGGTGCCGAAGAATTATCTTTATAGGTCGGCTCACTTTGATAACATTAAAGTTAATAAGTAAACACTTTCAAACTAATTTTATAACGCTACACTTAATTGAAAACATGGCCTTTTGTTTAATATCCTAGTGCCACTTTATTGCCATTTTTACGCTAAATTATGAAGGATTTATCTAGATCAAACAAGAATCATTCTAGTTATTCGTTAAAGATGTTTCTTCGTGATAATATTTTATGCAAATATTAAAGTAAATATATTATTCTTCACTGTTAAATGTTAATTCTAAACTAAGCGTTATGGCGTTTCTGGAACCGCTACGAAGTTTGTTATTTCTTCTACTTTATTCGATGTGTCTCTGTTAAGATTTTAACTTATATAAGGTGCATTACCCATGTGGTTAGGGTATTTTACTTTCTTGTATTACATTTATTAAATTCGTGCGTGCGTCTATGGTCGCCCATCAGCAGTTGGACATTTGTTTAATTGGCAACCATTATCAAATTATGTTTCTCTGATAATATTATAACTTATATATCTGCAAAATCATTTAATTGGTAGCTTGTTGGCATGTTACATGAATTTGTGTGATTCAAATTAGTTCAAATAACAAAGTTCACTGATATTCAACGCTTTGAAACTAGACTTGCTGGATATATCCTGCTTAATTACAAAACTAACGATACTACAAATTCAATCAATATTAATACGAAGGTATATACTTTGCACGGATTTAACATAAATAACACGGCAATATAAATATCTAAATTAACGTATGAATTATATTACTTCTAAAATATTAATTTGTTTTTTCAATTGTTATATCTTCATAGTATCCTGTCTTAATTATTAAAAATAAACACTAATCTAAATATTCGTATATACAATGAGGTAATACACAATATTAAGAGTGCACACTTGCTGAAATATTAATAAATATAACATTCTACAAAACGTATGACCAGGGGCCGTATCTGTTATTTAAATATTTTTGTTAAATTTTTGATTGTTAGTTATTACAAATTGCATTATTTTCAAGCATTGTTTCGTGTATTAATATACAAATATATATATTTTTCCTTCATATGCACCGTGTATATTACTTTCATTTAAGTATAAATTCGAGTTAAAAATCCATAATTCAAACAAAATGAGGGGAAACTCCGGAATATTAAAACAGCACTTTTCTCATAACCGACATAACTATCTAATTTATTCTGGAGCATACAAAATACGTTGTTAAACATATGTGTCGGGTTGTTTATCGGCTGCACAAAAGTAAGGCCCGTATTTAAATCGTACTGCTCTTCCATCAAATCACGTGAACAATGTGTGGCGTTACTATATTCACCAAATTTTTTGACTAAGCATTTAATATATAAATATGATATATTTAAGAGGCAACCAGTCACCAACATAAACTTCATTTACGGTTAAGAAAGAATAGTTGTAAAACCTGTATTATCTCCAGGAGTTACAGAAACACGATGTAACACTTTGTTTATATACATACAATATATATATATATATATATATATATATATATATATATATATATATATATATATATATATATATATATATATATATATATGTATTTGGTGTTTTATTAAATTTAGTGCATTAGTCACGTGTAAAAGAAAAAATAAAAGTGTAGAAACGGCAGCAAAATGAAACCCAAGTGAAATATATGAGTGCCCCATATATCTTCTCGCTTCACAGCAACGAATATTGTGTTGCGTAACTCGTTGCCGGGTTACAAAATTAAAGAATTTATTTTTCTCGTTACTTGCCATGAATGAAATAATAACAAGTTTAAATTAATGAATAATACCAAGGATATGTCGCTCGTTCAAGCGCATTGTTAAACCATTATATGATTTTAATTTTAATAAGAGAGAAATGCACAGATTTTAGTTATAATTTAATCTTGTAAAAGCTATATTAAGTTTTGTTCATAAAATTTATCTTGGCCATAATAACATTCACATTCTTCAAGTCGAGATATTCGGTTATTGTAATCATTTTTGTACTAATTCTTTAAAATTTTAATCTTACACAACATTAGGCTAGCCACAGTGGGTTAACAAGCTAAATGTGTTCTATATAGTTAAACTAGATTGTATCCATAGTAATTACATTTACAAAATTGAGTCATATTATTTGCGGCTTCATTGAATGTCAACAATGGAAATAAAATTAAACAATTGTTAGATTTCCTTCCAATTTGTGGATTAATTTGGTTTATTTGTGTACGCTAGTTTGTATAATTTTCATAGCGTTTAGAATAGAAAAATAGATAAATAGACAGATGGATTTGGGTATATATATTATTATGAGTTACATTATTATAATAATAGTAACCCACGGATTAATCTATTTTTTTGTATATAATGCAGAGTTTATCTATGTGTCAATATCCCCCGCGGTTATTTATAAAAATAATTTCTTAGAGTATTTAGAATATGTTCCCGGTAGTGGATGTCATAGAGATAGTATAATTATAATCTATCTTCGACTTTTATTCAGGAATCACATTCTTAGCTAGCCGTACGAAGTACAGAAGAGCTAAGCAATCGATCATGTGTCTGTAACCATCTCGGATCAAAAGTTTTCCATGACAAATAATGCTTGTATCGTCGCCCTCAATCCAAAAATATATATAAATCATATACTTGGATTGTAGTCGTCATTCGATCGTGTAATTAAATTTCAATTTGTGAAGCCATATGCCATAATTATTAAAAGCAATTATTTTAAATTTTTTATTTTTATGCACAAGCACAGTGTTGGACGAGGGAGTCCGCTGCTCGTATCATATATATATATATATATATATATATATTTATAGGTATATAATACGAATTTATCTATTATAACGGGATATTCGTATTATTCATTTTATTTAAAAGCTTAATTATTAAGCGAGAAATCCTAAACGTCTATTGTTTGATAATGCTTCGTGATGAATATGATAATGATTGCGTATGGCGTATTTAATTATGAAAGGCGAGAAAATGTAATTACATCAATTTTCCCCGTAAAACAAAGAATGTACTCAAGTCCATTTCGCTGAGTAATAAACAAGACGATGCAAAATTTTATAGACTTTAGTCTTTAGCAGTGAATAAAGACAATTAAAGTAATTAATGTTTGTGTATACGGATGAATAAAATGGTGGTAGTAAAGTGGGAACAATGGCGACTACGCAACAGGGAAATATACGAGCGTATTTGCTGCTGCATCCAGCGAAGAAAACAAAAAAGAAACAAAGAAAGAAATATATAAATATATCCAATTTTACGACCGACACCGGAATTATTCCTCGTAATACAAACGAAAACAATTTGCAGCATTGCGAATCGTAACGCTCAAATTTTGTCTCCTGGGAAACCAAACTGTGTATCTGGCGGACTTCAGAGAAAATTAAAACTTATTCACAGTAGAAAAAGAACACATTTGAATATCTTGGCACCGCCACCAAAGTCACACGAACACAAATAAAAAAAAAACACAAAGCAATTTCCGGTTTAAATCAGAAGATACATATATTCGTACCCATTATATTTCCGCTATGAAAGCCAGTGGAAATAATAGGTTCGTTTATGACCACCACTCACCGACTACATTTGCTTTTATAATTATTTCTTTTTTATAAGAATGTAAATATGGACATATATATTTTAACGAATATACACGTCTCTTCTGAATCAAATCTGACTATTCTCATTATTCTAAATTTTTCAAAATTCATCTTTGGGGACGCATTTCTTACGATAATAAAGCGATTCCTACCAAAATGTGTGCCTATTTAGATATTATCGTACGACGGTAATATATATTAAAAAAAAAAAAAAAAATAGTTATTATAGAATAATATTTGAAAATTACGAATATCAATCATCATTTCCGTGTGACGCATGTGGCATCACAGAATCCCTTTTATTACTGACAAAGTCCTTAATAATGAAAACGTAAAAAATTAATATCATCTAGATTTTCCCTTCTGAGGGCAAGTACAAATTACAAAATAGCATTTCACGCACGCCCATGTGTTTTATCATTCTATCAACACAGTAAATGCGCCAACATTAATATCAATTTCAAACGATAATTCTGGCAATTCGTTGCTGTGTAAGTGTGTCAAATAATAGGTACGTAGCAAAGCTGTCTGGCAAGATGTTCAAGTATACTACAATTCCCAAATTGAATGTTCTAAAATACAAATTGCACTATTTCCAATTTGCATAGAGATGGCCCACGAGGATTTTAACAGTTGGCGTTCAACAATGAACAACAGAAACTGATTTCCATTTTTTGCATATATATATATATGTATATTTGTTTATCCTTGAGTGAAGCGAAATGGAAGAGGCAATGTCACTGAAACTGAAACTGAAACAGAGGGAGAGAGAGAGAGAGAGAGCAAGTAGTAGTCGCAGCACGTCAGTCGTCGGGCAACTGTTGACGCCTGCGTATTGAATACGACTTTTTGTTTGCGCCATTGTACTCTACGGACGTAACGTAAAAGCGGAGGATACGAGGAGAACATGGAATAAGCGAATAAGATCCTCTTTGCAAGTTCGGCCCAAATGATCTTAAACTGATTACGTAATGCAATTCATTATCATTTGATTTGCAAACTGTCAAACTAACGACTAGATATTCGGTGAAATGGCGCCATATACTATATCCCATTCGCGAGTTAACATTTTAGTTTCTCAATGTGTGTGTGCGCGCGAAGCAGCGAATTTAGACGAAAAGATTAATTTAATCAAAATAATTTCGAAAAAAATTTACTACCTGGAGACTATACAAACCTTTTACAATGATCGATATTAATTTATTTCATTTTCCTAATTAACATTACGCTCGTATTCTATTTGGAAGGATCAACTTAAATTTTTCAACGAAAATATTCAGCTTATTCCTGAATCGTATTCGAACTTACCTACATTTTGGTTAACCTAGAGTGTCCTTCTGTCGACTATGTTATACCCATCGTTTTAAATAATATTTATATCTAAGTATATATAATATTATACATAAGTACAAATATATAAATATGTATACGTGACGGCCCGCGGAATCTAGCCATCCATCTATTTTGGCCCTGAAATTAGAATACAGGTTTGAGTATAATATAATACCAAAACCCCATATATTTAACCCTTAAGCATCCTACGTAAGTCAAGTAGTCAAACCTCGTACGTAAGCGTTAAGGTTATGTATGAAGGGTCTTTTGTGGGCGACACACGCCTCAACCAGACCATCGACGGGACTACCTCCTGAAGCAAACATTAATCAAGGGTGTCATCGTTGGGACTCCCGGACACACCAGACAGGCCACCGTCGGGACCTCCAGGCAAACCAGCCAGGCCACCGTTGGGATCGCCGGTCACTCCAGACAGGCCAGTGTTAGGATGCCCGAACACACCGAATAGGCAACCGTTGGGATCCCCGGACACACCGGATAGACCACGTCAATAGTCATCTTCTTCACACAATCAACACAACTCATATTCTATATAATCAAGTATAATCAATAATTTAGTATTATGTCAAATCTCATTTAATAGGTCTAGCTCGTATTCTTTACTTTACTCCATAATTATACTTCAATACCAACCCAGGCCACTTCGTCTTATCGTTCATATATTAATATCATATATCACAATAACAATTCTACAAATTAGTCTCCCTGCACACATTGATTCATGCATATGCCTCAACATTAATACAACTAGTTGCCAACCCAAATACGATAATACGTTATAGAATAGCTATCAACCTCACCTCAAATAATAATACACATCACTTTTATAATTCACTAAATCACTCTCAATACACAACCAATTTCAATAGTAGATAGACTGTAATAAATGGTTATACGTTCTGAAATACAGAATTAAAGAAGACTGGTGTTCACATAATATCCTATTTAATAAACGGATATAGTTATAACACATATATTTAAAACGTATCGTAACATTAAGTACAACATATTTCTAGAAAATTTCGAATTATAACTAAAACAACCGTGGTCGTAGATTCATGTTCCGTAAATAAACCAACTGTGCAATTTCACGAACATGGTTTTATTTTTGAACGTGGTTAAGAAAATTTGAAAATTGATCGTGGTTGTTTTGGTTAATTTAATGCTATCTGCCATTTTGCCATTGCGCAGGCAGGTTATAGTGCGTGCTATATATTTGTTTTAATTTTTTAATGCACGAGGTTGTGACTTGACGTCTGCGTTGACGCTAATTTCCTGTTTCACCAGCATACCGGTACTTGATCCTAATTATAATAGACATTTCAGGAAACCAAACAAACTACAAAATAAGCAATATCGCGGTCGCGTTTTTTTTTCTATTCGATATATTAATTTTGTATGTAGTACATTGTAGCTGCAAAATATAATGAGAAAATTAAATGTGCATTTTTCTGTTATCGTTATCACAATTTCTGATATGGTAATGATGAAGATGATGGTATATTTATATTGCGTTGAAACATGAATTACTGTTTTAAAACAATAACAATGGTACAATGTGTAATAAGGACAAAGAAATTGTTTGCATAATAGATTGAATAGACCGCTCATAAAATACATTATAACTGGATAGTAATAAAATAGAAAAGAATCTAGTGTCAAGTTTTGTGTAAAATTGAATATGAACATTATAAATATGTAAATTGTGCTATGAAGTACTGGTATAAATATAAAAGAATAATTTACCATATTTCTTGATACAATACGCAAATAATAAGAACGAAATCCAGGCAGCTTATGTGTATTACACAGTAATTTCCATATTTCACAATACATCTGAGCTTCTGTTGAATGTAACAAAAACGTAACATATATTAGGTGGTGGATGCAGACAGAATAAGATCTGAAAGTGTACGCACATTATTTCAATAAGTTTCCGGTTTTAAAGTTGACTTGACGGAATTCGCAACGGGTAATTATTTAAGTAATTGCAGAGCTCTTCACATCAAATTTGCCGTCTTAAGACAGTCACAGTGGCGTGAGATCTGACAACTTTATCTCGCCGACTTGACAAGAATGTACAGCGAACCAGCTGCGTGTTCAAGCTCACTTCCTTTGTTTACAATGATTAAGTGAAAAATGACCAGTAATTTCTGTTGAAATTGTACAAAATTATTACAACTACGTAAATAATATTCCTAACAAATAAATTAGAATTTGTTTTAATTAATTGACAAGCATGTGTTATTATATTATCTATTTTTAGTTCGTAGTAAGGCAGTACAAACTATTGCATTAGGTAACTGTATTAATGGCGGATTCAATCAAGGTTGGCACAGTAATTCGTTTCTCATCTTCCTAAGCCTAAGCGGAGGACATTGCTGCCTGCACCCATTTGCTTATAATTCAAGACTGCTTTGAACTATAATTTAAATCTATTCCCAAATATTAATTTTTCAGGTATATTGTCTAATAAATGGGTCAGCATTAAGAGAGGCTTCGTTTATTAGAGCCATATAACTCCGAAAGTATAAATAATTGGGAATCCACATTTTTCAAGTAATCCAAGCTTGAATAAAGTGGGTCTGGTTCCTTGGGAGGAGATGCCTCCATAAACTTGGTCTAACAACCGAGCGACCAACATCGGTACATTCAAGTACATTAATTATATAGTATAATAATATATGTGTAAACATTTTTTGAATCGGATGACGGGCTCTTTTATACCTTGTTGTATAAAACCGGAAGTAACCTGGTTACGATTGTATAGTGTCTTATATCTTTACGTGACCACTTGATAGTATCGAATAAGTCAAAGCTAATTAAAGCAGAACAAGGTTATAATTAGAACTTGTTTATCAAGCGGGAATTAATAATAGTTTGTTACCAAACAGCAACATAATGCCGTCAGGGTTAATAACAATCTTTCAACATCAGCGCTAGTTATATAATAATGAAAATTGTGTGGGCAGTCATCACTAGTGTAGAGCTAGTAAGAATTATCAAACTGAAAATAAGTACTATTGTACTGCTTCGTGGTTTTGTAGTAATCTAAAGTAAAGTAGGTGGACCAATATAGAATGATTGTCGTTTGGTATCGTTTCGGGAACAATAAAACCGTTCAGGAATGGCGGTGACCCGCGAGCAAGTAGCGGAAATCAACTCGGTCGAACCGTCCCGTCCGTCGTCCCCACGGCCTTACCAAGTTTCTAGATAACGAAGCAATTAACATTGCCACTACACAACTCGTGCGTTTAAAATTACCCCAAGCTCTCTCTCTCTCTCACTCTCTGTCTCTATGGATTTCTGTAACCAATCATTCGATCAAAGTTTGATATGCCCTTACGATCGTTTGCTGATCAAATGTTCGAAACGCTATATCAAATCATGGGAGTATGTGGCCAATTTTTGAGGAAGCCCCTTTTATATTACTAAAGAATTTGTGCAAACATCGTCATGACCTTTAGATGCAATTAAACGTACATATATTTACGTAAATATTGGGAGTGTCCTTCATTGGCTTTCTTATACATAGTTTTCGCTATATATGTAATATAATTTTATTGAGTCATAAATTAATTATGACATAACCATTAAATAATATCAATATCTGTGGTAATTATTAAAATGTAAATGTATCTTGACGATTTTTCAGTAAATGGTACAACTCTTTAAATATGAGTTGCTAGAAATTTTAATTTGTTTAACATGTATTAGATTAACTTTTTTCTAACTCAAGGTTCACAATTTAATTTTCGACAGTTTCGGCTGTAGAGCTTTCATACACTGTCAGACGCAAAGACACATATACGTTACACTGAAAATAGTCACATTCGATTCAGTGAAGGTCAAAACATCCTTGATACCTATACTTGCTTATTTCTTCGTAAAAGAAAGTATAAAGTAGAATGGTTCTGCTCGTGATTAAATATTCACTAAATTGCATATATTGGATTTTCTGAACAATCAGGAATATAACATTTTCCGAATCAAAGAACCGTAAAATAATTGACAATGTATCTGTTGGAGTACCTAACCCTGTGCTTTTCTGATGTGATATTTAAAATATTTGTTAAATTCTAAATGATTCACTTTCAGAACATCAAAGAGCTATCGCGACATCACCTTTAAATATATAAACGTCTGACGAACCTTGAAACTAAGCAAAATCGATCCGACAAAAAGAAAACAGTCTCTGTATATGTTATTTATACATACTATGTTATGTTTTGTTTGTAAACTTTCATTCGATTATCATATCGTCTACCCGTAAAATATTTTAATAATATATCACCATATCCACACTACTCCTAGATGTTCCTTGTGTTCAATTAGCAAAGCAGCGCACACTTGGTTCGTAAGAGCAAGGAGTCAAAACTTTCCACATCCTCTCAGAGTAACACGGTTAACATTTGATCAAGTTAATGAATGCTTACAGTAATCCATTTATTTGTTTGATGGTAGTCTACGTTTTAGAAATTGCTTAATTTGAAAATCATTCTTCACCTCACGTAACTCCGTAAGTAAGCTAGTTCTACCTATTATTTTCATAGGGCTTTTGCAACAAAACTTAACTTTCTGCCAGTAAGTAAATAATTTAATTTTATAATTATATTTCAATACGTAACACTTTCGTTGACATAAATTATAATATTCCTTCTCATTGACTTCGCAGAATTGTAATCGCTGATGATGTTAATTATTCTTAGAAATTAATTTTTTAAATATTATTAATTAATTTTTGAAATTTTGACACATTATGTGCCTTTTCAGGAATTTAATTTTAAAACATATCTCTAGATAAACATAGATCCGCAGATCTATAAAACTTATCGCAACAAGTGAATTTGTATAACTCTTGATATGAGTTAGTCATAAAATAGTTTTTTAAATCAAATATGTTCTAACTCCTGAAGATGGCCATATATGAAATAAAAAAGTCAATTACTAAATTATTTTTAAAATCTGGAGTGCCCTTCACTACACTTGATTTTTATCGTATATGTAGGATATCTGTATTGGGTTTTAAATTCAGTTTACCTTGGCCACGTGTTGCTATTCAGATACTTAAAATTACTCGATTAAACAATTGTGAAAATCGTCAGGGACCCTCAAATCGGATATTTCCATTTAAATTTCAAGGTCGTTCAATTTTGTGTTCAAAATGCATTCTTTTATACATTACGTATAAGAAACTAAAAACGTGAAGTCATTAATTTGGATTATTTCCTTTATAAATAACTCCAGTGGAGAATAACTAAACCTGCATAGTCATATATATTTAAACAAGTATTGTTTTATATTAGTTACTTTATTCAATACAAATAAACCTCGGAAAATGTTCCAGATGTTTGAAACTTTGTAAATTATTAAAATGTAAAAGGTACCCAATATTAGACTTTGTATTTCCATGATATACCACCATAAAGAGTTGAAAATGCGTATTCGCGAGTATTTCCGATATTGTAAGATTTTCGACCCAAACAAGTTGCACATGAAATATAAGTTCATTGAATTTTCTACAGAAATAGGGTAGTTTATTATTTTCGTTCCCGTGGAGCGTGTGTACCAAATCTTAACTCCGAGAATTTTTCCAAAGTAAGATGATAGAGTGACTGGATTATATATTTAAAATTACTTTGATATAACCAAGGACAAGACTTTACTATAACATCATTATAACGTCTTGGTCAAATTCTAATCGGAAATATTGTAATCTTGAAAATTTTCGAACTCGAGATTTTACATTTTTTCTATTCTGGAAGCTAGGCCAAAAGGTTGATGATATGACGAAACGGTGCATGGTTTATGTAAATTAAGAAATCCTACATATTCAATCAAATAGGATATAGGTAAGTTAATTTAAACTTTTTTTTTTCAGTGTGTAAAACTGTCTCTTAAAATCGGATTTAGATACACTTAAATTATTATAAAAATTGTGCCTAATAACCAACAGAATTTGACGGCCGCTTGTTTTACAATCTGACCGCGCGTCAATTCGGTGACAAATTATCAAACAGTTTATGATCCAACCTACTATGTTCGATCTTTCGGCAAAAACCTCTGATTAGTTGAAAAGGTCAAATAATCCCTAAAGCCACAGTTTATATGTTAAAGACACACAAGATTAACAGTTCATTTTTACTTTCGGTGGTAATAAGTTGTGTTGTGAATAATTCTTTTTAGTGTGAAACTGGCTCCAAAAATCGGGTTTAGATGCATTTTATTTATTTAAACTTCTTGCCAAAAAGTCGACTGATTTTGACAGCCGCATGATTTACAATCTGACCGCCTGCCAATTTATCATGTCACCATCAATTCAACATAGTACCAAAAGATGGAACGGATTAGGTTGAATCATAAACCGTTTGCCAAATAGTAAACTATTAGTAGTGAAGGTACTAGATCCCGGCGGCTGTCTGCTATTTTGCATTATACAATGTAAGTCTATGACAAAACAACAGCTGAAAATGAACTCGAAACTGATATGGTCGTATGTTACAAAATATGAACACAATGAAAGAAACAAATCCGAACCGTTTATGAACATGAAATATGAATGTTTGAAACGTGGTTGTTGGCAGCTCAATATTTATACAGTACACGCATAATAACGTTGTAAATTTTAAAGTGCAGCATATCCCAGTGAAATAACGTGTGGTTGGTTGCTAGCGATGTGGTCATAAGCCAGGCGTGACGACACAACATAATCAGTGTATATAGTGTACACTGTGGAGAATAACATAAACACAGTTGGGGTTGGGCCGTTTCAATGTCTTTGAAGTTTGTGAATATCTGATAGAAAATAAGGTACGTTACGTTACGTTACGTACAGCCTTCACAAAGACCCTATTAACATGATCTATACACAATAGGAGAGCAGCCGCTTGTGCTGTGCTGTTCCTTCCAAATAACCATATAATCAGCGAACGTGGATCCCTCAACAAAACTAATATCGAATTCCCTTACAGACACTGTTATTATATGTACATACAACCCTGGTAGTGAAGTCACTCTATCTATATCCATATAATACATATTCTAAGCTGGCACGGCTCATGTTAAATTTACTACATCAAACAAACCAACACCAACTTTCACTTTCCCACAATCTCTGCACATAGAAAATATATAAGATTCTATGATACTCAATATGTGCATTTGAGCGAATTTTATAATACAAATAGTTTATTATTATACACATTAAAACACTTATATAATATACCAAAATATCTTATTATTATCTGATACAGCTTATGTTGTAGGGTGACAATTCGTACTGATATTACCATTACTGTACTGTTTTCTTGGTCATTGGTCCTGGTTTGTCGTTAAATGTAACCAGTACACAAAGAGTTTTCACCAAAATTACTTTCATACGTAAATGCTGTCTGATTTATTTAAAATGTCCTGGTTTTAAATTGGAAAAAATTGTTACATTAAGCTTATGGGAACTGATGTCAACCATTAGCTGTCACATCCATTTGTATTTCACACATATCCATTGCATTTCTAAAGTACAGTAGACACTCGATACCGTGAACATCAGAGAACAGAAATTTGAAATAACTTGAACAATCATTTTCATAATCTTGACGGCCGCATAACGTATACAAACCGATATTCGATAACGTGAATACATATCTTATGCGACGGTATTTCCCCGGGCTATATGCTGTGATGTAGCTGTACTTTTTCGTATTCTATGGCGCGAGTTTCCGAACACATTTTGGTGTTTATTGTTTATTGCATGCAGTTGGTATCCGACTATTGCAGAAAGAGTTTAAATTCGAATGTAATTCCATGCTGCCACCGAAAAACCAACGTGCTTAGCCCTCCATACAATGGCGCTTATAATTCAAGAGTTAAAAGGAGGAGCAAGTGTGACAACTTTATCAACAATATATGAAGTTGCGAAATCCACAATATGTAAAATATTTATATGTGTAAAGTATCTGTAAAATAGGATCACATTGTTTTAAGAATCAAAATAAGCCTCTCGTTAACGTGAACAAACCGTTGGGGTGAACACTCTGGTTTCCTTTGCTCACGGTATCGAGCGTCAACTCTCTTCAAAAAATATACCAGTTACGAGAAAACTGCTACGAAAATTCCTAAATATTTAATTGTATTATAAACCAAAAATATTGATCTTTCAAATGGATAATAAAGTAACGCTAGATTAGGTCACTTAATCTGTGCAATGAGAACGCACAGGATCACATGAAGTTACTCTGTAGTAACTTCAGCGGCTACCGGGAAAGCAGCTAAGGTGGATACTCGGTTTATGCAACATAGACATTTTCTAATGTAAAACTTACACTAAGAAATTTTCCGTGTAATAAAGTCTATGCATCCTAACTTACACTGTAGGATAGGTTGTCTAGATGCCAAAAGTTCTGGAATGTTTTGCTACTTCATGAATATATTCCAGAAGTTCTAGAATTCGCTAGTTAGTTTCACGTCACTGATATACGCTGCGCACCTTTAATATATTCGATACATGTTTAACAACAAGAAATGATTCATACAGGGCCATAATTTTGTATTTAGAAAGTGTAAATGAATGGAAAAGTATTATGGTGGTCGGCTCAATAGTAAATTCAGAGTCAACATGACGATAATGTGCTGGTGGTTGTCTATTCACTACTAGACTATCAATTTTTTTTTTCTTTTCATAAACGCTTTCTTAATACAAAATAGCTACTAATAATCAAATTCATAAGTCTGGATATTATTTAAATTAAATCTACGATTGGCATGACACAATAATATATAATATGTACGAGTATAGTAACAAATAAATGATCAAAAGCAATTTCTTAGTCCATTATTTTAAAAACTTTTCAATCAAAAGTATCATTGATGGCAGCGTAAAAATTGCTGATTTTTAATACTATGTGCTTGAATAATCGAAGTTGATAGTAACACGAAACTTATTAATTTGCATATGAATTTGGAGCGCAGAAAGAGGAAGAGGAGTTATTTGTAATTGAAAACTATAATTGTGTATGTGTGAAAAGCCAGTTAAATTAATGAAATAATAGCACAGTGCTTCAGTTGCATTGAACTCTAAATTTATAATAGCCAAAGTTTGTTGCCGTAGTTCGTTAGATTGCCAACATCAACGCTACTGTATTACACTTCCTTTCTGTACCGCCCGCCCGTCCGCGCCGACGCCTTATAAATTAGACTAGTACGAAAGTGCACAAGACAATTTTGTGTGTGTGTGTGTGTGTGTATGTTGTATACTTACTGCTACTATTAAGAAAACTGCATGGTGCTTCCGTCAATTTCCATAAATTATTTAGATCCATTGTTGGGCAATTGTAATTAAGATGCTACGATTAAAGTTTAATGATTCAGAAAACACGATAAATAACTTTGGTGTCACAAAAACAACAACCACACCAACTTCCTATGATGACTAAATTTAACATGGCACGCATGTGTTCCCCAAAGAACCGTCCATCACTCGAATATAGTATAATTTATTTTACTATTGATGTATGTTTGAGACGGAGCATGCTAATTCAGTGCCCAAAAGAACTCCTGGCAACACTGTATCTGTGTCAAAAATTATTCTACTTTATGAAGAACATATTTATATAATTACTAGTTTTTTAATAATATCTAATTTTAATGATAGGGTATCCAAGAATTTACGCGAAACTGATTCACTGAGATCAGATCATTTAACAATTCATATATATATATATATATATATATATATATATATATATATATATATATATATATATATATATATATATATATATATATATATATATATATATATATATATATATATATATATATATATATATATATATATATATATATATATATATATATATATATATATATATATATATATATATATATATATATATATATATATATATATATATATATATATATATATATATATATATATATATATATATATATATATATATATATATATATATATATATATATATATATATATATATATATATATATATATATATATATATATATATATATATATATATATATATATATATATATATATATATATATATATATATATATATATATATATATATATATATATATATATATATATATATATATATATATATATATATATATATATATATATATATATATATATATATATATATATATATATATATATATATATATATATATATATATATATATATATATATATATATATATATGTATATATATATATACCGGGGGAAGAAATGCTTATTTACTTGTATTATTTTTTGCACACGACACGAGTTACAGAAAAAGCAACCCTTTTAATAATTAAAGTTATTAAAATTTAAGCAAGTTTTGTTTCAAAAGTTCATTCGAATTAAATACTGAAAAATCGCTTTTAAAAATAGCCATATTACATTTACGTTTCCTTAATTAGAACACCTATTGATATTGTGTCATGGTAATGGTAGAATGAATTTAAAACACAATAATATTATATATATATATATATATATATATATATATATATATATATATATATATATTGTGAAAATCGATTTTTTGCTTTCCAGATTCTAATTTAGACAAAAATGCCCGTTGATATTTCGTTTCAATATTTAGAACTACTTTTTTATTTTGTATTCATGTTAAATTTGGTGGCATTCTGCAAACGAAGCATATTAAAATAAAATCTAAAGATATTATGCATGCAGTCTGCTGTTTTGACATCTAATATTAAACATGAAGAGACTTTGGCTGATCTTGGTTTAAGAACTCGAACGAATTCTGAGATTGACTCATACACGCAATCGAATACTTAGGACAATATGTGGGTAAAACTAAAATATACTTATCTGCACAATGCTAAATTCTCGAGCAAACCACTGCACGTAAATTTGTAAAATATATGAACCATTGTAAATTATGATAATTCAAGTGCTTGTAAATTTACTTAACTGATTCACCCTTGGTGTTAAATAACATATTTCACAAGATATCTAAATATATGTGTGGCTTGAAAGTAAATAGAATATATTAAGGGAACCGGCCGCAATAGCGCAAATGCACCTTATGGAAACCGTGTGAGGGTATAATAAAATTACCGCAGTCCAGACGGGCGCAGCCGTACATTATTCCAGACATGACCACAACGGCCGCCATGAGAAACTATGGCAGCGGTGAATTCCCCATTGGCATACAAGCGAAGATAAGACAAATATTGACACAAAGAATTGATGAGGTAATTTTCCGTTAAATTTAACCAAGTGTGGCGGTGGGAACAGGCGCGGTGAACTCTCTTGAGACTTGCGGGAGGGGCGCTACGGAACGAGCGATATTATAGTTTAGTAGATTGACCCAAATGGGCTACGTGGCCACCATACCATACCATACCATACCATACCATATATGTAACTAGTGCCAAAGTAAACAGTGCTCGCGCTGCCGTTATTAACTAGGTATCTGATTGTAATGGGACGGATACAAAGATAAATTTGATTGATCTCTGAATTAATGAAGCCTCGCAAGCGTTCTAGACACGCGATGGATACAGGTGGCTTGCTCGATACGGCACACAGGGCGGTCACAGACCTCGCCGTGAGCAACGTTCGCTCTGTTTACACGCTGTCACTACAACTATTTCCCATTCCACTACTTTACCCGTTTTTATTAATTGTTTTAACATTTTCTCTGAATGCCTTATACATTACTGCCATATCTTTCTACTAGCGGTGAACAACATTTATTACATTGGTTTGAAAAATTACATCTTGCCATTATGTTTCGGTGAGTATCGATATTGTTATATTTACATACTAATTTTTATTGATGGTCAACATTACTTTTCCTTATGCTACATATGTATTTAGTTTGATAAATCGTATCCTATTACTCAATAATGTATAATACATATTTTTGGATAGATATAGATTAGGTCAAAAGTTAAAAACAGGTGTGGTACATAATAATTGAATTGATTTCGAAATATCAAATAACAAACATTGGTACAGGCATTAATGCCTCCAGCTAACCTTGGAGCAACAATTTTAAAATATTATTATTTTGTAATAATTTGTACTTGTATAATTTCAAAACTTATCATGTTTATAAGTACTACTTTTTTCAAAGATTGTTCTAGTAAAATGTTACTCAAGAACGAGATTCGCAATAAATAATTAACTAGCTAAATTAGGGTTAGAAAAAAAAAAAAAATTATAATAGATGAAGATATTGAAATTCGAAGCAACTTTTTCTTTTGAAATGGTTTTTGAAAAATATATTATTTACTGAAAAATCGTCTTGCAGATGGTTTTTTTTATATTTACATTTCTCTAGTTACAAATTACAATGCATATTTACTTTGTTTAATAGCTATTATAGAGTGAATTTAAAACAAAATAAAGCATTATTATAAATTAGGTTAATCCGTGGGAACCGTGTGCTCATATCATGTACAGTCCATTCTAAATCGATATAATAATAATGTACCTTTTTATAAAACTTAATAAAATAAACAAAATTGAAAATATTACTTACGCGTTTATTAGGACAGTATATAATACTTTCATATTTCAAGAGAGTGACATATGTGCATTCGAGTTTATGAGTTATATACACTTTCGGATTTTGGATACGTATAACAAATTTTTGTGATGATTTAATTATATTCTCGGACACATTACCGAACACTGTAGTTCATTTGCATATATTGAACGGTGAACTTGCAAGTGAATAAGTACAAAGATAATTTCCCGTTATTTTAGAACCTTGTTATTATTCAAGGAGTATTATTGGAATTAATAATTTCTTCAGGTGTGCATTCATATTCGTTACTGGAGTTACTGATTGCTACCCACTGCTGCTGTGATAATATTGATTCAAATACCTACTTTTATATACTCTGACGGAATCGGATTTGTTATAAAATAAACTATTCGAAACTTTTGCTGAACCGTTTCTGTTTGTAATTTGTTAGTTTTCATTTAATTAGTTTCTTGTGCTAAATCTGGTTTCAGTATAGTAAATTCTTGGCTATTTATATACATAGTTATAGCATAGTACTTGTTCCTGCCGTGTTTGCCGAGAAATGTGTGGTTTATATTTGACTTTGCAAAATGAGAATAATTCAACTTTTCATGAATATCACTGCAGGGCTAAGACATGAAGACATCGTCACGTTGAATTTTCTGTGGTGGCTGTCAAAATCTTCTGGAACAATATCAACATGTTTACGTTCAAGTTTGTAAACAACTTTTTTCAATGACGTTAGATAAAGAAAGAAAAAGTAAAAACACATTATTTAACAAAAATTTGCTAGATGAAAAATTCCAAGAACATTGAATTATGATATTATGTATACCTAATGTTATTGTTGACGAATCATTTATTTTCTATTATTAGAACAATCATTTCTTTATGTTTCTATTCTGAGGACATACACTAACGTTCATACATGCATGTGTACCTACTTGTCATCTTTTGTCCACGATATTGAAACACTCAACAATAATGTTAAAAAAATTAGCTACTTTTAAAATTCATTTTTGTTTGAAAAGTAATCGTCGAACAAAAACATCTGACAGACAAATAGAGAGACACGAACTGGCAGACCAACCTACTAGACGCACCAGACACAGTTACACATATACCAACGTCATTGTGAAAATTGTAGGAATTGATTCAGGGACCGTCAAAATATCCATTCAAATTTCAAGGTTGCTTTCTTCTTGTGATCAGAATTATTGTGTATGCATTACGTATAAAGCAGTAAATATGGCATTTACGAGGTATACAATTAGACCGAATATTTAAAAAATGGATAATTCTTCATTTTTAATGTGATTCAAATTTTATGTCGGTCGTATAAATAGTTTGGATGTCCGAATAACCAAATATGGAAATGAAGATTGCACATCCTCAGTTCTTCCGGTTCGCACGTCATTTGCCGTAACAATCCACATAACTTGGTACGCCAGAATAATTGTTGAATACAAATTGACATAGCTGTGGAATTCTAGCTAGTTTCCTAGCAATGGCATGCCATGCCTTCGGAATGGAAAATGATGATCCTACACCGGCAAATACCACTCGCTGTGCCGCACCGAAGACTTCCAATACACTCGCACACACACAATATACATATATATATATATATATATACATATATATATATATATATATATATATATATATATATATATATATATATATATATATATATAAATTCCAAGTTTAACTACATTCTGAATGAAACGGAGTATAGCCAAGGTAGCAACCATAGGAAATAAATCCGCTACATGGTATAAGCGAATTGTAGTTACAAGATAGTTAAAAATTTGGCCAGATTCATTTTTCAATGATAATGATAATATAGTCAATATAAAAACCTATAGTTGGCCAAGAAACGGTAAACTTTTGTACAGTATCAACATCATCAGCATTTACAATACTATTTCGTGCCAAACACAATGTCCTCAATCGCTTTATTATGAACTTTACAAATGGTTGTATACATTTATGATCGATAATTCTCTATGAAAATCAAATAAAGTTACATTAAAATGCAATACAATGGTAGTTACTTTCTTATATAGAAAGTAAAAAGTACACGAAAAATCGACCTCAACATTTTAATGACATTATCTGCATTGGTGGTTCTTGTCGGCATGGTGACAATTTTCAACATAACATAGGATTCTGTGTATGAACGATTCAAAGTCACTAACAAAACCTCTGTTCTTTGAACTCGATAGTTCAACCGAAAGAACTTGGTTACTAGTGTCATATATTGTATATCTCGAAAAGGACAGGAGTTAAAGCAGCGATCAACCCTCCCCTCCTCCCCCCGCAAGATCTGTGGCTAAAAGCAGAAAAAGAAAAGGAATTTTATTTATATTTAAACGAAAATAACGAGAATTACATATAAATATAAACGTGTGCTCCCTACATTTTTCCTGGTTCTTGCTGGTCCCCCCAAATTTGAAAGTTAGTGCTGCTACTGGGTTTAAGAAGTATTGAATAATTTAAGCAAATTTTGTTTGAATTACAATTATGAATTCTATGTATAATATCGTCTTTGATAATTACCATATTACATTTACGTATCCTTAGTTACCACACATATTAATATAGTTTTATGGTAATGGTTGCATTTATAACACAATAAATCTATATAGTGATGACTAAGTTTGTGAAAGTGGAGACAGGGTCCCTCCAGATATTTTCTTTATACAGTTCATTCCTGGAATGGAAATATATGTATACATATGTATAGGTACTGTTCATTATTTTTAATGAACCCATAGTACTATATAATGGCAACTATTGGCACTTTATGTTATTTCTTTCTTCACTCTGTTTATTTTACCTGTCAGCTTCAGGTATGTTTATATTGGTAACTCTAACCTATAATTATGTTCAAAAAGCATGGTTTGTATATTTACAATAAGAGAATAAAGTAAATGAAATGGAATGGTGCAGGATTAATGTATCAAAAAGGACGTTGAGGACATAATATAATTATATTACTATTAATAATAAATTAATATTAGTTTGCAAAGATCAATTATTTTATGGCAATTGGAATCTAATAGGCGTTACTACAAGTAAACTTGTTAATGTATTTTTTATAATTAACGAAAAAAAAAATGGAATTTTATGTTTACCAAGTGCAGGTATAAATTAATTAAACAACAAAAAAGCTTTTTGAGCAAAGCAGACGAAGAAGCACACTTTTTGTACCTAATTTTTGGCCGTACAATATTTTTTTCGCCTTGGGCGTTAAGTCCTTTTTGTTTTAGGGCGATAAAGGGTTATAAAGCACTTACATAACAACTGACACTATTTGCTTTTCAGAAACATTTTGATGATATTTTTGTATTAAAATTGATTTAGCTTGACATAAAAGGTTATTCAAAAATAAATGTAAGTCACTAAGAGCCGATTTTTCAATGACTGGTTAGGTGTTGATTAACAGTAACCATGGTTATGATATACAGTACTTACAGTAAGTTATTTTTTTTTTAGCAAAAAATTGAAAAGATTTAAAATAAAATAAAGTCGTTTCTTACCAAAATATATATTGGGTCTTCTGCTAACATCTGACGGGCCTTTAGTTCTGAACTCGACTATATAGTGTATAATATACGTACCTATATAGTTGGTGAATCTTAAATAATCTGTAACCAACATATCATTTTACTATGATAAATAATCTAAAAGATGAGAATTTAATGTTTGAAAATAAATAAGTTTTACTGTAATGATTCATTAGAACCAATGGTAAGTAGAGTACAGTCAACTTTGTTGCCTTCCTCAAGAGACAAATTAAAGACCAATGGTCCATAGAAGTTACTCTCGTAGCTTGGGAGGGTCGCCGCTAGCTGCCTCCAAGCATCATTTAAACCTGTGTGTAGTGCTAAATTAATCGTCCGTTTTAATGCGGAGCCGCAGATTAATTTACAGAGCGAGTCAAGCTGAAAAATATTTAACGACTGTATGAGAAGCACCCGGCTGTATATGCTCTGGGCTTAGATAACGGATACGGGAGTGCTTTAACTGCTGCATTTTTTAATTTCCTTCAACTTTAACTTTGCATTCAGTTCTGAAAAGCTATTATGCACATGTAACTTTTGTTAGGCAAGGAAATGACCTCTACAAAGATTTATACGAAATAAAAATGTAACATGTATGTTAAATTTAGTGAACCAGTATGTCGGATACTGGATTGATGTTTTCGTAGTTGTTTTAACGAATATAAATATACTGATATATTATGTGAAATCTATTGTAACATTTATATCAACTCGGTGCAGAATTAAGAGCTCTATTTATTTACTCAAACGCTACATACCTGATTTATTTATAACACTAGTATTTATTTTAACAAACGATATTTATTTTGATTATTAAGTATTTATTTATCACCAATATTCACGTCACTTATTGATTTGTAACGAATTGTTTATTTGTGTCTCTCAAACAATTGATTCCTGACTGACTCACTGACGGTCTATGTATTTCTATTCACTGCATATTTATTTCTAATCTGCCAGTCAGTGTAGCATACGTATATTTAACACAAATCTTCTAGAAGACATCTAAAGTCTCTCCACAAGGTTCATGAATAATCTATGCAATTCCGTTACAATAACTGGTACTGAAATTCGATAATCGATGGTTAAAACTAAATTGATGTAAATATATTTCTCTTTGTGTCAACAGTTGTGTTTGTTAATTCAAAACTGTGTACAATTTTCATAGTTTTGTGTCCCAGACGTTCGGATGCTGCATCATAATTTATAAAATATCCAAATGGTAAGGTAATGATGGTTCGAAATATGTACACCGTTTTGTATTGTCGAACGCTTCCATAATTATAAAATAATAGAAAATTGTGATTGAATAATTTAAAACTTATATTATTTGGCATTGATAATTACACATTTGACACTTTTTTTTTTTGCTCTATACGTCCGACACTTTCATCAGATATAGATAATGTACAAAATGCTATTTTCATGTTATATCTAATATTACAATAGTCAAATAGAAACTACTATATATGTATTGCATCGTATAAATGTCAGTATATATTGCAATTTATAACAACTATTCCCGGGATACCACACTAATTTACAAAAATTAACACTGTCATGCTCATTTAGATTAACAGAGAACATTACAAGCCCGAAAAAAGAGGGGTCGTATTTGTCAAATCCGCTAAATCCTATTTATAGTATCACATTAAATTTTGCTATAAATCAACGGTAATAGAGTGTAGAATGGTACTGGACGCTGATGTTTTTTTTTTTTTTTTTGAATATATGGCAAATCTTCTGTCTATTCTGAAGAATATAAACTATTTCCAACATAATATTTCTACGTTTTTAAGTTTTCTATGATTTATCTGTTGACCAACGTCGAGAGTTATTATATAACTATCTACCTTTATACTTTTAGACCACGCAGTATGTAAAAAACAACTTAGGGTCATATTTATCTGTAATCTGTAACTATAATTAATAATAATAATTTCCTTAACAAGAAGATCTCTCGTCACCTTGACGCATCTGAATATTTTAGGTCGATTTGTACCAAATTTAGTATACATATAATATGCATGCTTATTTAGTGCCCAACGATATCCAAACAATCTCATGTTTCAGGCACCTTATAATACGACAATACTTTATTATACTTTATTATATTATATTTCATTATATTGAACCCGTAGCCTATAAAAGAAACTACGGCTATGAAAATAAATAAGAAATTAAATCTAAAATATTAAATTAAATAATATCTTGAGTAAAATCATCAGAAATCATAAGCCTTTTTAATGCCTGAAACGTTTTTTCAAATTTCGGGTACGCCTGCGCCTAGTTGAGTGTTCACATAAAGAAAATTCCCAAATTTGTCTATCAATCAATTACAAATTCCTTTTTTATTGTTTTTACTTCCTTTTTACGAAGTATTAAGTAAGTATACGGATCACCAAAAAAAATTATTTCAACGGGTATACACGTTTTGAGCTTCTCTGAATCGAATGTGACTATTTTCGGAGTAACACTTGTGTGTGTGTGTGAATGCTCTAGAGCCAAAACTGTCGAACATAAAAAGAAAATGAGAGTTCAAATTTAAGAAAAGAATATTCAAACCGGCAGTGCATGTTTACTTTATGCATTTTTTGTTCTATCTCCAATATCACTAGAACGAAAGATATTAATATTTCGCACAACTTTTGTTTGAAAATGTCTTCAATAAATGTACCAGTTACGAGAAAATTACTACTAAAAATCATAAGTATCTTGTTTACGTTGTCATGGATTCTAATGTAGCTTAATTAATCGGATCATCTGCGCTTGTCAAAATTTCGACAAGAAAACAAAATAGAACTGAATTAGATAAATGAAATTTCAGAATATTTCTGGAGAGTGTTGGTTAGTTGTGATATCTAGTACTTCAAATCCATTACAATTGGTATAATTTTCCACCCATTCATTTATATAAGGTAAGCTTGGTTTTCATGTTGTTTCTTTTGGATTATTATTTCCCAATATTAAATTAATTAATTAATTAAATATTGATGATACAATATTTGATAACATAATAAATAATTAATAATATAATATATAATAATAATAAATAAGATAATTGGTACAATTTCAGTGTATTACTGTGAAATATTGGTCTATTTTAACAGTTTGTTTGGAATATATATATATATATATATATATATATATATATATATATATATATATATATATATATATATATAAATGAATACTACTTAAAATAAAGTCCCGCGTTGGCCACAAACCATTTTTTAATAATTTGACACTTATTATAAATAAGTCTTCTACGTGAGAAATATTAGTATTATTATATTTATAATATTCAAGAAAAACATTTATTTCTTGTCTTCCTATAATGGTCATAGTAATATGACTGGAAATTAATTATAGTCATCAGTGAGATACATTAGGCTCGATGTAGAGTAGGGTACCTACCACTAACAGTATACCTACAGAGCGACACGGAACAGGTTAGAGCGGTTGTTTTTAAAGCACACGCCACTGAAAATGGAGAGACCATTCATAAGTTTAACCATTTCAGTGGTTGAGCGTTAAAGTACGCATAATTAATTTACAGTACCACAGGCGTGGTTAAGCATTCTAGTCACAGACACTACGGCGACGATAAGAGGTAACATTTTCGCATAGCGCGCACGTCGCGACGGACATAACGAACAACTTTTTATGTGTGCATCTAATCTGTTTTTTTACACGCATTACTCCGCCATTATGCGCGCCCGTTGCGCCTTTATTTACACATAACGTAAGGCTTGAAATTATCTAAATGCTACGTGATATATAAAGTTCAACAGATTAGTGGCGTGTGAGCTTATAGTCTACACTCTGTAGTAATAGGGATTATTTATATACGCACATATTATTCTATTCACATAATATAATACCTTGAATACATATACCGCGAAGTCAAGTAATCCGCCCGGATCTTTTGCAATGGTCGTTCTCTTCTTGAATTGCAACGGAAAACACATTCCGCACACTCCGTATAAAGAGAAAACGTATAAAGTCGCACGGGGGTTACGTTTCCCCAATATCCGAAAATTATTAAAGCTGTCGCCGGTTCTCCCGAAAGAGAACAACACAATGTTACTATGGTCGACGTCTCTGTATATAAGTATACAGTTCCAATATGTTCCCTCTTTTGTTTCGTCATTTTGATTGGCATTGTTTTGCTTTCCAATTTCAGTTTATATCTAATATGGTAGGTAATATTGACAAACGAGAATCATCTCAAATGAGTTTCGGCAGGGCATTGATGCTAGTAGTAATGCTCCTCAATGGATTATTTCTGATAGCAGCGGCATCATCAACTACGAATATTTAAACAACCAGTGTTAGAAATTAGCTATTTTTAAGCAACAAACAAAAATATGCCATCAATTAAATACTGTTTATTGAATATAAAAGAATTCCAGACATATTGTAACACTTTTGGTCTTAATTATATTCCTTAATTTCATGAAACTACTCAATTGGCCCGAATTATTATTTTAAATAAAATATCACTCGATGAGTAATTGCACAAAATAAATGCTTGGTAATATTTTTTTTCTTTTTGAGTACACAGTTTTTTAGATAAAAAATAAAAAAACTAATAAAAGTGACTATTTTGGAGGTTTTGATTTTTATCTCCAAAACTGTGATTCAAGAAGAAGAAAAACCTATTTTTTCCAGAATTTTTATTTTACACCTAGACCGATATTTTTTTATAAAAATTATATAGACCAATTTTTCTTTTGCTCTTGATATTTTACCACAACATTAAAAGATATATAATTTTTGCATTAAATATAATTAGTATATAATCTAAGCTGAAGCTAACGCGCTAAGTATAGTAGAAATATATGAAATTATGCTATAGCTTTAGTTGAAAGCCTGCAGGATATGGTCGTCGTACAATATTTAATAGACAAGGAAGCAGCGCGTGGAGCACGTATACACTATCAGAATCCAGTAAGATGGGCGTATATGGCTGTCGCGCCGGTAGTGTAGGTTGCGTTTGGCCATAACATTATCCGGGTCGCATACCATCGTAGGGAGGAATGCCGTAGCAATGAATAGCTTTTCACCGGCATGGCCACCGCCGTATACTGATGCTTTTCCGCCTCTGTTCTTCTGTCTTTTGCCTCAAGTCCGCGCGGTGCGGTGCGGTTATTGTGATACAGTGAGAATACCTCGGCGCGGCACGGCGCGGCGCGAATTCTCTAGCCGAAACCTAAGCTTTTTCTATTAGCTTTCGAATACACTGGTTTAATTTCGTCTAATCGCTCGCTTCAGTATAATAATGAATGCCGCCCTGATGGCTTTGCATTAAGCGAAACGCAACCACCTTGAACATGCTATAATTTGAAAAATAATTATTCCTTGTACTACAAGTATATCTACGTATGTGGTAGATTGCGCGTTTCATTTTAAAATAGATTCTCTTGAAATTGCCATCAAACGAAAAAAGAAAGCTAAATTGAATTTCGGGAACTATACGGGCGATTGCATATAAACTGTGAGCGGATTCAAATGGGATGCCAAATGTGTACAAAATTTGGTGTGAATTGCTCTGGTACCTTCAGAAAGGGCACAAATTTGGTTTTACGAGATACTGAGCGAGCGACGGCTAACATCCAAGTATATAAATTTGGTGTGAATCGCTCCGGTACCTTCGAAGGAGGGCACAAATTTGGTCTTACGAACGAGCGAGCGACGAATAACATCCATGTATATAAGTAATATATATTTTTTGATTCAGGGCGACGAGACAAACACTTTTTGTTAATGAAATTCTATGATCCGAGAATGCTACAGACACACGACCGAATGCTATAGCTCCTTTGGTACACCATACCGCGAGCTAAAAAGTTATTGTATTAAAAGTTGAAGATATTTAAATTTCAAACAACTATTAGATTTCGTTCACTACATAAAATAGAAAATTACCAAAATATAAAAAAATTTCATCGAAAATTAAAATTTTTTGTTAAAAACAATGTCAAAAATTGAAATATCATTTTTCAATAGTGTTTTATTTTTATTTTTAAAACCCATGTAACCCCTTAATAATCTTAGTGGATAAGAAATTTTTTTCTATATTAATATAACAATTAAACCATCCACTGAATAGATAATACGAGGAGCTTAAGGCATTGATGTCTGCCACCACACTATTTATAATATAGAATGGTGTTGTCTATAACAGCCATTGTAAACATTATTCATAATAAACAAAGCATGTATTTACTTATATTTTCGATTTCATTTATTTAAATAACCATATTAACGAGTAGTTATTATTTGTACTTTTACGATGGGGATTTCCATATATGACAGCGTATATAAACATTAACGATATACTAGAGTATTTGATTTAGTATAGCAATGTTGTGGGGTTAAGCCCACCATTTTATGGTATTTTAAAAGAAACAAATTATGGTTGGTTCTATTTTCCAAGACAAAAATAAGTTGCAGGTATATTCTGAAATTATAGCTAGAAAGAAAAGAGATATATAGTCTCTAGCCAAGTATTTCAATTATAAGTCTATTTCGCTCGCAACTGAATTCAAAATGAAGAGATTATAACTTAAATCCTTATATTTAAGTGGAATCCGTACGTAAAGTTTCAAATTGGCAATTCCGAAAGTGTATAAAACGGAACATATAAATATGTGATTTGATTCAAAGTGCGCTTAGGGGAGGATTACGGTTCAATTTCTCTTGAACGGTATCGCACACAATATGCATTCATATGCCAAAATCCGGCCAGACTTTCGGCAGACACCCATATGCGGTCTACATAACCGTTCTGGTCAATTTCCATCTAGTTATACAGTACCATGTATTTGTGCAGAAAGCCCAAAGAAACAGTATCGCAACATATGCCACAAAGAGTTATATACATTTGTTTTATGGCAAAATAACATTTTACGCTAGCATCCAGTTTTGGCTATCGTGGGATAGCTTGTTCAATGTTCATTCATGGTCACGTGCGTCGCGTCGAGTACGTATTCACCTTGCATCCAGTTGTTATAGCACGATATAAAAATATATTAAGTGCAATGTAAACCTTTGCTGCGTGAAAGAATCGTAAACAAAACCCAACACGATCAAATTTTGCACACTAATGCACGGTCTTGAAAACCTTTTAGCAGTTTTAAAACGTGCTATCGTACTTAAGATTAAATTACCCAATACATTCATATATCGCAGGTATACACTATATACCGTTAGAAAGTTTAGAAACGAAAATATTATTTACATTTACCAACTTTTCACTTTTTGAATTCACAGTTATGAGCAAGATTAAGCACATTATTTTTATAGGAGTTCGCAACTTGATAATGCACAGTCACGTAGAAATAAATATGTACTTATTAAAAAATACCGACGCTAGTACAGAAGATTATGAAAATGAGATTTTTGTGGTGTATCTAGAGAAATTTGGATCAAGGTTGTATGTAAAGGGACATTTAGCGAATTGCAAGAAGAGTTGTCGGGTCGCAGCGAATCATTGGTATTGAGATTGAGAATAATTATAAAATTGTGGATGATTGAAATATGGTTAATTATTATCACCCCATTTATGGAAAATTCATGACGTTGTGCAGACGCGGATTTAGCGAAGGCCACGAAGCAGCAAATAATATGCTTATGCTAAGGTTAAAATATGTGTAAAACTGAAAATTGAAAACTCGATAAATACATATTTTTACAAATTACACCGAATGATAGATATGGTAGATTAAATAAGTATTCGTATGCGTATATCACTTTTATATTATTGGACATTGTAGGTTGAGTCACTAGAAAATAAATACGAGCTTTTAGATGAATAGATTAATCTGCGCCTTCTCCAAAATAATTTCCGTAATTGCACCTCACGTTATGTATATACAGGAAGCTCTAGGTTTACGACTCAGTTACGTTCCTGTGCAAACCGAATAAGTGTAAAATGAAACCAATTATACATTGTAGAGTTACGTTCCACGACCTCGAAAAACACCCACAAGTAATGCATAATATTATTATTTTTATGCTTAGAGATACATGTATATAATTAAATGTAAAAATAAAATATGAAAAAAATACAAACAACTAAATTAAATTTAGTGTTACGTAGTACACAAAGCGTCAATATGGTATATTGGCGTAAAATGAACCCTCGCATATACGAATTACACCATGAACAAATTAGAACTTTATGAGCTTACAATTTCTAAGAATTTAGTCTTATAATAGTGAAATCGAATTCAACTAATATTGCCGTGTTCTTTATTACGAATACTTTACTATATGCATGTATGGTCGAAATTTTTGTATGCATCGACGACTAGTGCGCATTATGTGATTCTTAAATTCGACATATCGTTATTTACATTTAAATTGCTGATGAAATTCATCATACTGTTTTTAATGACAGCACATTCTTCAACGAAAATTCATCGTATCCATCGGTTGTAAATATCGATAGATTTTTCGAATTCCAATGGATCGATAGTGAAGAGTCTAACGAAATAATATTAGGATTTATATTATATTTGTCATGTGTTCTTTCGTATATTTCTGGTATGAAAGTTTCAAACGAAGACATTACTTGTAATTTTTAAAATCCAGATTGGAATATGCACTAACTACATTTTTAACATATTTTTTTATTTAATGGTTTTTTCTTTTCGTAGCTAGTTGATTTCCATTATCATCAAATTCTTCATTATTCGATGAAGTATTTTATCAATGCAATAAAACGTCGATTCCTTTTACAACAAAACTTTACATATCTGTCAAAACTTCTGTTACAATTTTAAGTTTCGCGCTTAAACAATTAAACCCCTTCCAGCAACCCAATCGATTGCAGCGCCAATCGGTTTCATCAATTATTCAAAGTGACGTCGTTTTCAATTGCTGATGAAATTCAGTGCACTAATTGTTGATAAATGATTGCATTATGTTTTACAGAACAAGAAGTATCTTAGCAAATTGCATTTGATTTTTACTCTTGCGTCAATTTACGGGTAATCCTCAGTGCTTAAGCTTTGCAGGGAATTACCCGCTAATATCCCCAGTGCTGTAATTTTACACCATATTGATATCGAATTTCTTTTCATTAATTTAAAATTTATGTTATCGCAAACAGAAATCAATATTAGCAATGCTATGTTGCGAGATCGCACCACTGCACTGAGTTTAATAGCTTGCTGTATATTCTGCAACAAAACACATAAAATAAGCAGTATAATTAATAGACCTATTTTACGAGCTTTTGGAATTCCATAAATTGGTAGCATACTGCGCAAGTATTATTAACCTGATAATATTTACTTCATCACAAGCAAAACTAGCATCTATCAACAAACCTCAATACAGGCATAGCGCGAAAACCACTAGTATTTATGGTCACAATTCTATTTCGGATCAATAAGCATAATCCTGAGCATATTAAATATTTGTATTTATTTATTTTATATCGTTGTACAATACAGTTATAGTGTTAGTTTGTGTGTCTGCAACATTATCAGACCTGATAATTATCAGCAAATAGATGAGACGACAAGCTAATAACATTCCCAGTAAACAATTTTAATCTTGTGACAACTATGTGATGTTGCAGCGACTTAACATGTGAAAGTTCCATCTTGGCGACATCGCAGGGAAGTCATATTAAATAATGTGTTTGCTGGGTTGTTGCCTGTAACTTGTTATGTATAATATTCATATAATAATAATAAATATTTATTGAAGTAGCCCGTGGCTAATTGTACAAAGGTATAGCAATACAATACATGTAATATAATGCTTTAACATAGAATATTTAATTTCAGTTATGTTTTAAATTCCATTATAGTTTTAATATTTTTTACAACATAGGGCAACTTATTGTATTCAATCAATCCAATTTGTAGTTTGACTGTTGTATCGTTATTTACGTAAAAATTATTTAACTGTCTAGTTTCAATATAATATTAATATTCCTCCTTCCAGCTGCAATTAATAAATGAATTTTGAAAATGCATATGCGAACACATTTTTACTGGTTCCACTGTTTCGTGTGGTGCAATAATATTTTGATAAAATTTATGTGATATAGCATTGATTTTTAAATGTAGTTCATATGTATGGTCCGAATGTTAAATAACGTTAATGAATAATGTAAATTTCGGTCAGAAAAAGTAAAATATGTATGATGATCTCATAATATACAGTAATTTCAGCATATAAAATACGTATTACTGAATTATTCAATTGTAGATATTTTTCATATTTATTCATGGATGACCAAAAATAAACAGTTCATTCCAATTATTATATTTTTAAATTATTCTTTACGACTATCTTATGCATCAATGCTGGCACATTACATTACTAATTTATTTTGAGAAAAAGAATACACATTTATAGCCAATGTTTTTTGAAAAGTAGATATATATATATATATATATATATATATATATATATATATATATATATGTATATATATATATATATATATATATATATATATATATATATATATATATATATATACTGTTAAAAAAACATTGGCTATAAATTTGTTATCCTTTTGTAGTCACCGGTGACTACGCCAGTGCTTGTTTCCTCGCGTATCCGACAAATTTATAATTTATTTTAGACCATCGATTTGCTTTGTTTATTAACTTAACAATCAAGATTGCTGTGATGAAATCATGTTAAAATTACAATCCAATTTTGTATGTGTATGTAAACGCAGTCCCCGTCCCACAAATATGATAGAATCAAAGCCTTATTTTCTTTTGTCTCGTGATAATCACAATTTATGATATGGATAACATCAAAGAGCACATTTTATGTGGTTTTTATCCCTCGCGATTTTCTACTGTCGCTAGGAAATATCAGTGAGATGTTTCTGCAACAAAATGTGCTCGAACCCCCAGCTAGCAAACCCATTCCCGTACAATATTGTCGGATTCCATTCCTATGGTAATACCTATTCCTTAATACAATATCATCTTGTATCTTTTCTTCCTGTGTGTCATATTACAAGTATTTATTCTAGCACTGGAGTATATTTAACATACCCTTTTGTTTTTGTTTCTTTCTAGAATTTACTTTGGTTTTCAATTCGTAATTATTGTTATTACACTATACTTTAATATTTTGAAAATAATATCATTCTATATATCTAATCGGATTGATTTTATTATTTTCGCGAGCATGTTCGTCTGTATATATGCATGTTAATATTAAAGATATAAATATAATACATGTAATTATGAACAACTCATATGTAAAAACAAATTTATATCAAATACAAAATGGCTTTACGAAAAACACACCATTTACTGAAAAATTTCATTTGAAAATGGTTATTATATATTTACGATTTCCCTAGTTTCACTACATATTGATTTTGTTTCATAACTTTCATAGGGTGAATCTATAACAAAATATAGCATTATATAATGAATACAAATAGTAATAGAACAAGAAAGTCGAATAAAGGTCACTCCAGTTTTATGTTTAATGAAAAATGATGTTTAATCGGTTAATATATGAAAATATATAACACAGTTTTTATGTTGACAAAACATCTTAAAGTAGTTGTATAATCGCCCAAAAGTTTCGTGAAAATCGTTTAACTGCTATTGTTCATAGGATCTATATAATATATCATTTGTAATGGCCTCCGGGCCTAAATATCTCTATTTGTCTCGAGTAACGATTCCAAATTCACAGCACACTATAAATAGGATCAGTAAAATAAATCAAATGGCATTATCGAAACGAATACGAATGTGACAGTTTAAAACATAACTACGAGCAATATTTCATCATATAGGTATTTGATTTTGTCTGCTGTTACTTATATTGTAATGTATTTGCATTGATGTTCTATCATTGTATTCTAAATGGGTCATCAAAATATAATATGGAAATTGTAATTTATGTTTTATTTAGAATAATATACCTACATAATGCATTTAAATGATTTTTGTTTGCGCAATCAATTTTCGAAACCGCTTTTTAAAAAAAATTATAATGATTTCGATTAAATAGCAAATTAATTCATTCTAAACTTGAACTCATTGATTTCACAAATACAGATACATATTTTGTTAAATTATTTGGCCTACTAATAATTATTACGAATCAGATGCTAAAATGCCAAATATTTTGCATAAAATATTGTTATGCTCAAGATATTAACAGAAATACACGTTTTGACAATCCCTGAATTAATTCTGACTTCTCGAAATGTCTGTGTGTGCGTTTGTCCGTCTGTGGCTATGCTCTGTCTGTGTGCTTTCTTTAGGATTATTTTTGATTCGAGCATGCTACAGACATACGCTCAATTGCTTTAGCTATTATGTACTTCGTACGCCGAACTAAATTTCAAAACTATTGTAGATACATAATTGTACCACGGACCGGTATTTCATCTGTGGCTGCACCGATGAACACAATTTTCTTAACCACATATACACATGTGTTGGTGTGGTGGTATATGCTTCAGGATGCATTATAGAAATTATATTATTTCATCAGATATATGGTGTTAATAATTGTTCAGCCATCAAATTATTACTTTTTTATAATAATAAAAAAATTGAACCGAGATATTAACGGAAATACATCTTTTTGCCATCCCTGAGTTTTACCTGATTACTGACGGCTGCGTGGTTGTGTATCTCTGTGTGTGTGAATGCTCTAGATCCAAAACTGTTCAATGTAAAATTGTGAAACTTCAAACTTAAGGTCTAGATGTGAACATCCTATTTTTGAAAAGTATACACTTTATGCATTTTTTGTCCTTTGCTAAAAATATTTTTCTTTTTTGAAAAATGTACCATTTACTGCAAAATCACCTTTGAGTAATGTTACATTTACGTTTCCTTAGTTAACACAAATATTGAGATAATTTCCCAGTAATCTAGCAAGAATTAGAATGGTATAAAAAAGCAATGTTACATTTAATAAATTGTGGAATTATAAGAAAGTCCACTAAAAACCATTCAACTATTATATAATATAAAAACAAGGGTGTTAGATACTTTCCGTATTGCCATTGTCTATTAAGAAAATATTAAATTCATAAGTATATGGCAGGAAATTCTAAGAAAAGAGAATTATTTAATTGGTAGTGTTACTGTTCCTATAAGATTATTTTTTAATAATCTTTAAGGAAAAGTTCATTTAAAATACAAGCATAGATGCAAGCATTAATGATTTCAGTTCGCTTTATAATTTATTATTATTATTATTATATATATATATATATATATATATATATATATATATATATATATATATATTATATATATTTATATAATAAATTATATATGTATATATATATAATAAATTATATATATATATATATATATATATACATATATATAATAAATTATATATATATATACATATATATATATATATATATATATATATATATATATATATATATATATATATACTAAAAAGAAGTAAAATGATAAAGAAACCATAATGAAAGCAATTGTTACTTATTGCCTGTAACAAATGCACTGCACTTGTGGCAAGACCGTCACAGGACGATGTGCTGTTTCTCGAATTATATTTAAAAAAAAATCAAATTATTATGGCCATAAGGTTCACAATCTAAGAAATTATTATTTGTATAAGGAAGTAATATAATTATTGAAAATATACTTTGATATGCTGGAACTTATCCAATATATAATCTAATGAATTAACTATTATACCAAATATCTACGTTAGAATAAAAATAACTTTAGTATTATTTACACTTTAAATACAGAGAGATGTAATTTTCGAAATACAAAAAGTTGTTAAACATGTTTTTCTTCATAAATTAAACCCAAATGAATTACAAGAGAAACACGTAGAAAAAAAATAAGTCTACGGTGGGTTGATGATAACAGATAACACAACATACTTTTCCACTCTTGTCATCAGACAACAGCTACACAAAGTAGTTGCTCGGTGAAGTAAAATGAAAATTGTAACGGTTAAACAATGGCATTTTTGTGTGAATCATTTGCAGTTCATTACACTGAAAGCCATTAGAGCACTGGCTGGTCTATTTTTAACGATGTCCTGGTGGAACTTTGGCTACCAGCGCTCCATATTCGATAACAAGTTTCGTACACAGCAATGAAACTGCTGCGCATTGTCACATGGGGGCCGGTTTTGTTATCTACGTCACGAAGAAAATTCAATGCATGAATGTGTTGTGTACATATCGCAGTCAAGCAGGTACATACATATACTCGCTCTTTTCTCAACCAATGTTGACATTTCACGAGCCGAGCCGCTACGCATTTATGTATGTGTTGATGGAAACCAATCTTGTGCCGGCCATCTGTTAGTCGACTATGCAATCATAAAAGTACAACGCGTCCTCTTAAACAACGGCTTGTCATAAAATCTATCAGTGTCGAAATGAAGGAAACTATATCCTCTAATCTTCTTTATGGGCTTATATGTGTCTATTCTATTTACAGCGAACGCTTTTATTGGTTGCGAATGCAACAATTATTTATAATTGCAATAGTATTAGTCACTTTTATTACATAACACCATTGAAATACAATCATTAAATGTTAAGCTTCTGTTTTTGCAGTAATTACAAAAATAATTAACAAGTGTTTGTTTCATTAATATTTTTGCGTTGTATCAATATTAAAATATATTAATTTCCATAAATTTAAAAATAGAACGTAATTATATTTGTTGGTTTATACATTTTTATACGCAATATGTAATGGAAAGAGACTACTGTGACTGTCACAAGAAAAATCGACATCGAAATATTTGTAAGTTTCCTATTAGAGGGTCCCTCAATCAATTTTGACTATTTTCTCAATATAAGCTATGTGTGATTGGCTATCCCCTACTGTGTATGCGCGTGTGTGTCACATATAAACATGATAATTAAAATTTAAGATTTGCATATCGCGAGAAAGAGAGCCGCCAATATTTGAAAAAGATTGCTTAACCGAAAGTGCTAGTGCTACTCCTGTCATTTTTTGCACACTTCTAAAAGGAAACGAGTTAATAATAAAAAAAATGTTAGAAATATTAAAATATCTATCAATTTTTCTTTGAAAATTAATTTCGATAAATATATCTAATACTGAAAAATCACTTTTAGAAATAGCCATATTATTTCAAGGTAATGGTTGATTAGATTTCAAGCACAAGTTATATTACATATAAACTAATTATAAGAAAGTCGAGTCAGATTATTAAAATATATATATTTATTACCTGTGATTTCGGAAGAGAAAATGATGAAGCAATGAAAACAATTGTACAATTGAATATATAAAATTTGAAGAAAAGGAAAACGTAGAGCGAATTTCAGCAATATATTACTTTTTATAATCCATTTATATTGCATTCACACAATTGAACACTACAGCTCTTTTGGAAATATTAAAAAAAAAAAAAAAAAAACTAGGAGTTGGACACTAAAAACTAAAGCTTTTAGTGGTCAATCGATGATGTATAACAACTTTAATATGGAATTTGGATGTTCGTGTTTTGTGTATATTTACGTAATCTATTTTTCATATTTGTTTGTCTGCACAGTTCGAAAGTTGTGCTTTGCGAAACGACACTCCATTCATTATTCAAAAGTTCAGTTCGGAAATAGTCGGCTGTAAAAGTTGCATGTTATTTATACATTTTATCCATTTTATCATGTTTTGTGGTAAGTATTATTTGTACGTATTTGTATATGGCACATATTTGGACAACGAGTGACCCTTGAACAAGATCCAAGTAGGTGCACTCACAGATTCAACAAACGTTCTGGTCACACTATAAACATTACATTATCCTCGGGATTTTCCACGAGCTTTTGATGTCACCGTAAGATTTATTGCATGAGAAAAATATAACGCGACGAAAAAATATAAATTATCTTATGGCTCTTGAAGCTACAGCTTTGTCATTGTACTCGCTGGCTTTTTGTATTTTATTAATTTATTTGTTGCGCTTATTTATCTATTTTATTTTATTCTTCTTCTTTTATTTTTCTCTTATGCTTGTGTTGGTAGAAAATCGCAATGACAAGCGGAAAAAAGTTGCAACATCAGTTCAACGTGGAATGTATTTGTCAGAAGAAGACTTCTACGTTTATTTTACAAAATTGGCTCCACATAGTTTTTAATTGAACAACGTATCGATAAGATTCGTGAATGTACCACTTTTTATGGAGATATTTTTAGACAAAAATATAGTTTAACTATGCGTTAATTAACTATTTAAAGTTGCAACTAAAATTAAACAACAACTCTTGGTCTCGCAACCTACGAAAATACCTGAATAGTATAATGAGTTAGCCGTACATAGTGCAGAAAAACAAATCTTGTCTCGGCGCCCGGAATCAAAAAAATTAAATAGCACGTATACTTGAATATTAGTCGTCGCGTCGATCGTTCGCTTGCTCGTGAGATCAAATGTTTAATCTGTATTCATCCTTTGAAGGTACCGGAGCGATTTGAATCAAAATCGCCCTATTACTTTCGGAGTTAGAGGACTACAAAATTGCTCCATCCCTCCTTATACTGCCCTAAGATTATATTTTTATTTATTCTGCAAACAATTCTAATGAATTTAAATTCTCCTCATATTGGGAACTCAAAATATATTTTTATATAATTTTAAATATCCAATTTTTTTTATTTAGAATTGCGTATCAAAAATTGGATATGTTATATTTAGTTCCGTATGAGTTCCTATGATCGCAGTGACAACGTATATAAAACAGAATATGAATATTCTGCAAAGCACAGCTGGAGAGTTAATCAAATTAAGTCTAAATAAGAATCGTAGAATTTCAATTTTACTTAAATTTTGATTGTGTTTAACTTTCTGTTTTTTAATTAAGCTTCTACAAATATTTCCTGCATGTTCAAAATTGCGCTGGGCATATGATTTATATTCAAATAATAAAACTAGTTCCTATTAACTGGGGTTACAGTTGTAATAAAATGATACTTACACAATGACCGCCCTGTTGAACTTATATAAGCATTATGAAAACGTAAACGGAAATGAAAATAATGATATTCATAGACTGTGGGGCATAACTAATAAATGTTTAATTATCGTTACAGTTGAGCGAAGAAGTTGGATACGTGCTGTACTCGGCCCTGGGGTCCTTTTACATCCCCAGTTGCATAATGGTGTTCGTATACATTCGCATCTACTTCGCGGCGAAAGCGCGTGCTAGGCGGGGCATACGAAAGCCACCACGCCGGCCACCCCAGGACGCCGTCACGAGTTTCACGACGGCAGCGGCGGGCGCTGGCAAGGGACAAGCGCAACCGGCCGGTTCGGCCTCCATCGACCGAAACAGCAACCAGTCGCCGCGGGACCCAGAGAGGCAGATCGCGACCATCGAGTCGCATCCACAACCTATCGCCATTCCCACGGTCACGTGTGACTTTGCCTCGGACATCTCCACGTGCAGTGATGCCGCTGAGATGCTTGCGGAGGCCAACGAGTCGAAAGACACGCTCAAGGTATTGGTATCACCAAAATGTTAGGTGTTAGATGGTAGTTGGTTACGGCAATTTTCCTTATTAAACGCTAATACTCATATTTTCCAGGATTATGTTCCTCAAACAGATAATATTTTAAATCCTAAATTGTAGACAATTATTGGACATCGGTAGTCGGCGGTACTTCAAATCATACTAAAATAATGTGCGTTTAATTTAATTGCGTTCACTGCATATAGGTTTAGAATAATGAAAAGAAAGAAACACTCGGTTATGTGAACAAATAAAAACGATGGGTCGAATTGTTCAAAGAATCGAATATGGATTTTAAAGTGTTTAATTAATGTTATTACATGTTTATAGTACAAGAAAATATTAGATATTTCCTGGCAGCCAAGTATTTTACTAATGATTTTTCCCTGGATTTTATGGACCCATACTATTTCCTTAGTTCTTATAATGAAGTATTTACATATCAAAGTCCATAATGTATTTAGCACTACTATCATATACGTAAGATATACCAAATCTAGAAATTAATTACCAATACTGGTAGCTTGAGTACCTATAGATGGTAAGATCATTAGGTAGTTGAAATCTAAAAATTCCTGCTTTAGGTATAAAAATCTCTTTTTTGTTTTAAATAGAAAAATTTCACGAAAAATCTATCATACTAATTTAAGTTTACAATGATTTCTCTGTCACGATGTCAAAATAATAATATTACATTTCTATATTAAACGGTAGATTTTCTATATATACTTTCATCTTGAATCCAGCACAACGCCAGGAGTATGATTCTCTTATGATAGTTACAATGCATATCTATTTCAAATTTCTATCATTGCAATGATAGAAATTTGAAATAGATATTCCGAGTTTGATTTGTGACAAAATATACAATAGTATTCATCTTTGAGCGTAATTAGTACATGTATAGATATTGATAACACATAATGAACCATCTAAATAATATACAATAAATATAGGAAAGAGTAAATAGTCATTATGATGTGTATACATATACCTGTATTATGTATGTAGGTGTTTGCGACGGGTGGAGTTCGTAGTCCGGTGCAACAGTGCCAGTTCCAAGGGTCGACCCTATCGGTGAATGGTGAGTTGCAACAGCAAGCGGCCGCTTTGGCACGTGCCCGTCAACCTTCTGTTGGTATTGATACAGATATGGTGAGCGAGTTCGATCCCAGTAGCTCGGATTCGGGTGTGGTAAGCCGGTGCGCTGTAGTCAAACCGTTGAAATTGAGACTGTGCCAGCCGATATTCGGCAAGAAAAGTTCAAGTGCGAAACAGCGTCGCTCCGAGGAGGCGGCCCGAGCAGCGGCGGCGGCGGCGTCGAGCGGCAACGGCGCCGGCGGTAGTGAAAGACACCACAACGAGCAGCCGGTAGTGCCGAGGGTAGTGAAGCCGCGGGATCCGGAGCGCGAGAAGCGACGGATCGCGCGCAAAAAAGAGAAACGCGCCACGCTCATCCTTGGACTGATAATGGGCTCGTTCATCGCGTGTTGGCTGCCCTTCTTCTTCATGTATATATTGCGTCTTACGATTGACATTCCGGGCATCGCGTTCGCGACGGCCTTCTGGCTCGGGTACATGAACTCGGCGCTCAACCCTGTCATCTACACCATCTTCAACAAGGACTTCCGCCGAGCGTTTAGAAGGATTCTGTTTAAGTGATGTTTAGCCTACGTGTGCTGCTACCACGTGTGCGTCACTCGGCGGATACGGAATATGCAGTACCGTGGTGCTCCTAGCGCGCTTTACCGACAGTAACCGACATTCTCGCGACCAGCCACAAAACAAACAGATTTGACTGATTACGCACCAATCACAAACAAACCAAACACAAAATCACGACAATCGGGACAGTCTGACCGGCACATCTCATCATATTCGTTGTACACAAAGTGATCATCAAACATAATCTATTATATATATATACATTAAATGAAAACATACCTACATTCATAGAGATTCATACATAGATACATATTATATATATATTTAAGAAAAATAGATAAATATATATATTATTGAAATACTAAAACTATAAATATATAATATAATTATTAAATTAACAAAAGAAATTATATATATATATGATGAATGAATATATACATATACATACATTGAATAGGTATATACATATACATACATAGATATATATTAATATTGTGTAAAATTGATTGATTTATTTCTCGATATTCATGTCCGTTGTTAAATTCTTGTTAGGAATTCAAATGTCTAACGTCTATTTATTATACCGAGGCGGGTGGGTGGCATACGACCTTTCAATCGGGTGTCAGTTCGGCGGTGGCGGCAATGGCGCGCTCTCTGTCTTTTTTGATATTTCTATGTACGTACGTAAATAAGTAAACAATGCATTTGATGTATTATCATCTAAATAATAGGAAGTTAGTTAAATTCGGTTTATTGATCGCGTCCACGCAGCGGCCGAACGCCTGATGATTTGTCAGATATGCACGCCTCATTACATAATATGATATTAATATGATTAATAAATATGGAGCAATGACTACCACTGTGATAAAATAACGCTTTCATTCTGAAATTTAAATCGTATAAAATAATTTTATCTTTAAAACTAACAAAAAAAAAGAAAAAAAAAAATATTGTAAATGATCCTATTCCATGTTTTGAAACTCCTCGATGTGTAGCCGTTGAAAACTGTACATTATATTGAAACAATGATATACATACTTCTATATGTGTTTGTAAAAATGATGATGATATAAATCTAAATAATGAAACTACAAAGTAATTTATTATAGTTGTAATATTATGAATTATGAAGTTAAGACACCAGACGAAGAGAGGAGAGCATTGTGAACCGCGGGAGACGTTCGCCGTGCCGCGTGTCGCCTACCGGTTAGCTCAGCATCCCGTCCATATTCAACTAACTTATCATCATTATACATCATAATTAGACACACATATATACACACACATACATACACATAAATACATACACAATTTCATACAAACAAATATATATATTTATATTTACATCATTTCATATTTATAAAAAAATTAAATAATTCATGTACAAATTTCACACGCACTAATCAACATATACATTTACAATTATATATATATATATATATATATATATATATATATATATATATATATATATCCATTTAAAAAGCATGACGTCACGTTCACCCTTAACCATAGTAGGTTTTCGGATATTTATAAATCTAAAGGTATAAACAAGTATCTAATCTAATTAAAATTCGGTCGGATTTTATTTCAGCACATCATGTATGTGACGTTCTAATTTTGCTTTGGAAATTTGACTATGCATCATTCGGTCCGCACTAATTTCATATGATACCATTATATATACTCAACTTTTCTCATCAGGAATATATTTAGAATTTGGGATACTCTTACCATGTTGTTCAATTACAATTTATATATAAATAAAACACTGTAGTATCGTTAATTTTCACGAGTAAAAGAATCGGTTGGAAAAGCATTGTTCATTTTTTGGTGGAGGATCAGGTTGCTACTCATTGTCCAGTAATATTCAACAAAATATTTTTAAACAACGTACACGATAAATAGAGAGATAACATTTAAGTCATACATACAGACACTTTCATATACCAAAGTAAATTCTCATCCAATTCAGTAATAACAAAAATGAAAAAGCGTCACCCTTACTAGAAGTATCTGATCGAAATTAGTAATGCAAAAAATTGTATATAAGATTAAAATAATAATAATTATAACACCAATATTTGAAAAATACTAAATTTTAAGACATTTTTATTAACCCGAGTATAATACAAACCTAAAATAATATCAAGTCAAGTATTACTTATCAAGCCTCACCAAATAAACGAAATGAAAATTATTTCATCTAATTACGGAAAATTATTATTTAATGAGTTTTACAGTCTGTTAGAAAAATCAAATTTATTTTAAATAAATAATTTTAAGTAAATTCATGTAGTTTCTTCCAGGACAGAGAATATGAGCTTTCCATCCGAATGTTTTTATCGTTGAATAAACAATACAAACTTATCTAACAAACCACAAAATAAATAAAAATCACATCAAATGACAACCATTATTAAATATATACAAACATAGAGTATATGCATCATCATTATCATCATAAATGAACTGTCGTTGCCTTATAAATTATTATATTTGTATAATTATTGCGACGTTGACGTTCGAGCTGACCGAGTAGTACAATGTATAGGACGCGGCATCGGTAAGGGTCTCCGCGCGGAAGTCTTCCATGTTACGTTCAGATAAGCGCACGGTGTGCGAAAACATGAGACCGCCGTCCACAGTGTGCGCGTGGATGTGTCATCCACCGCCCCCAATGGGCAAAGTGGCCGTCCTCCGCCGTCCCCGGTCCGCGCTGGGGCCTCAAGAAACTCTTGCAACGAAACTCATGGTGCTATTCGACTGTAACAGTCATCCGCGACTTGAAGGGCGGCCGAGATCTTGTCTCATCTTATGTTCAAATTACACTGCACTACACCAACGACTCAAACATCGGAAGCTTCATCAGATTAATGTAGTTGCTAGTACGAAATTATTTTAAACGCAGCGTTCACATATTAGTATCGCAACATTGAGCTTCAATTACATGTTTCGTCTAAAAGTACGTTCAAGTTTGACAACTAGAACCTAGTATAAAACCTTGGATAATGTAAAGTCAGATTAGGAATGGATCAATTTACCATCCAATTTTCATATTGGAATATAGCTATCATTCCGCCCGTATTAATATAACAATGATTTTTCAATTTTGTTTATTCACAACTAATGTCATAATGCACTAAATGAGTGACGATATCAAAGGGTTAAGTTAATTAATAATAATTGCAACCCATTAAAAATAAGATTGAATTTTTATCCCCCCATTTCATATGTCAAGATTTTATTGTTTTGATAATATTGATGTAAGAATAGCATATAAATTTTAGCAAATCATTATTGCGCTTGAACGGATATCTGGTCATCTTACTGTTGGGATCCGTGCAGAAGTTTACAAACCCTTCGCGCTTTCATTACCACTACAACTTCACTAATTTCTTATGTGAACGACATAATTGCAGAGCGTATTATGACACACTGCCACCACTGGACAAATGTCTAACTACAACTACACTAATCTTATGTGACCGATACTTTACATGGATAATCAAGCACGTAATTTCCGAATAGGAGCGTTCATATGGCACGTTGTTTCATTTAGATTGGCTTGCCTGATTATTTATGCGATTATTCGCAATTTGTGTCGTTGGTCGCATGCACTGTTGATGATCAATAGTCCGGATGGGAGCAAGATCGGCCTACCGGTCCCGGCGGCGGTCACATGTCCAGCCACACGGAGCACGGAGCCTGGGGGACGCTATGAGCCCGCTTCCCCCAGGCGCCAAAGCGCACTACTTTACCGATCTTGTTATTACCAATCTTTTAGACATAAAGAAACTTGTTATATAAATACCAATTACCATTATCTACTACTGTATTATATTTGTGTGTGTAACGTTTTTTTCGTGACTTAATAATAATTATGATGAAAACATAAATAAAGAACACAAGTATAAAAAATATGATTATTGTATTTTGTTGTTGTTATTTTGCAGCCCGTTTATTTTTACGCAGGGTATCATCAACAAATTCATTTCGCAGATAATTCAACGAGTACTTTATATGAAGGTTAGCTATATCTCTATTTCATGAAAATATGGAACTGACTCCTCATTTCAAATATTATAATAATAATAATCCCATAGAATTAAAATGTGCATATTTTTCAAAAATATGAAGGGACACTCTATGTGGGAATTAAAATATAGAGAATGTTACGTCAAAACATGTGATGAGGAATATGCGGTCTAGATTCTTCGAGAGTTTGATTAAGTCAGCTTTAATATATTTTTAATTATTGACATGGATCATCAAATCTTACAAATTAACACAACGAGTTATTAATTTTACATAAAAAATTCTAAAAATAAGTGCTTAGTGATTAATAACTATGTTAACCCGTTGTCACCATGTGCGCATATTAAATACAGAAAATATTTAATTCCTCACTGATCCATATGCCAATATATTTAGCATTCTATGCGGAAGGATATGCAAATGCTACAAACTAACCTACACAACCTATGAAATATATGTTTACATCGTAAGGAAATCCCTGACATTTTTTTTTTTCAAATTTGGACTTGGATGAAACTGGGGATACGATTAGTTTGAAATAATTTTGTAAATGCAGCAATTTTGAATATAACAATAAACATATAAATAAATCGTTATTATAAAACCTTGATTAATTTATGTGAATATTATATAACTAGTTATATAACTATTGAATAATTTGGCTGATGGTGATTTATCATGGATAACTTTTGTATATGTATTAAAATAGGTCAGTTTGCCGGTGTTTTGTTCAATATATAGTACAATATTTAAAATATGTATTGGAGCATAGACGATTTTCACAAAGGACTGGCCCCGTCATGGATATAATTATAAATTAAACGTTCCGGATATTTACAGGCACATACATCTGCGTGTATATAGATATAATTAGACTTCATATAAACAACGATTAAATTAAGTTCCAATTATTTAATTTCCAAATATGTAGTTGTCTTATTCTTTTAGGTGACTTAATCTGTTCGTCAAAACAAAAGGTATATACCAATGAGTGTATTTGCTAGCGACAGATAATGGCGAGCACACCAGACCAATGTATTTTGCAAACTAGTTAGTGGTGTTTATGCAGACATTCCCTTGCATTGGAAAAACAATCGGTGACGAGTGACGACGACTTTACATATTACCGCTTCAATACCGGTGCGGTGCCGTACTGCACGCAGGCGTTACGGCATCAAAATTATTGAAGTGGATCTGTTATTAATGTAAATAAGAGATGAATATTCGCGGTTGATGCAGGTTATGCCAGATGTGTCACCCCCCTGCATTTACATAAACACATTCTGCAGCTACTGTCACTAAGCATTCCATTCGCTCCATTGTACGTGTCGTGTACCTACATTCACTACGATTATCACGAATTCCACTGCATCAAATATTTATGTTGTAAACTGTACTTGCTGTAATCACTGATTTATTATTAACATAAAACAATTATTACAGTACGAGTTCTGTTGGCAATGGTTCGTTTTAGGTTTTACGTGCCGCTTATGTCAATTACTGCTTATTTATTTTAATTATACATTTATTCAAAACAAAACCATAATAGTACTAGGTGAACCATCTGACCATATCATATAGTTCCCTGCTCATTGATATTATTATAATTATGTGGATTTTAATTATATAAAAATCCAGATTCATCAGTATATTAATCTAGTTTTCTATCCGTGAGACTGTAAATCTTACGAACTAACATACACAAAACATGAAATAAAACTAATCGGGCTAATAAAATATTGTACCTGATTCTAATCCTTAAAAATGGCTACAAACGTATGCGATACGTACAAGCTCGGGTCAGGAATGAAACACAACCAAACGAGTCACAAACAACATCCTGCAATGGATTTCGTTCGTACATCGAAAGTTGCCTGGTTATAAAATATGAATATGTATATTCTGAGATACACATTCATTACAAACTGATAAAAAATTCTAAAAATATTTAAGTTTCACTTGCAAAATGTTATAAATTTTAGACGATGTCTTAATATTTACTCCTGAATACGTAAATGTAAAATAAAAATATGTGTATTGCATATAATGTGCCTTAATAAAACGCAAAACTAAATAACTCCATTATTGCAAATAACCAAAAACGTCAAAATTTCAATGTATAGCAAACAAATCGCTATCCCTTTTGCACGTTCAACGCTTTGTCAGTGATGACGTCACATGTATACGTGCCCATTAAATGCGCATGCTACGTCTCGTATACGCGTAGGGGATCATGTCGGTTTGCTTGGCTAACCATCATACAGCCAGCCCCATTTCTCATTTGCATGCGGTTCAACTTTTTGCTCGAATGTGATAAGGATGTGATCGACATAACAAAGAGTTCGTCCTCATGGAGATAATCGGATTCCGGTCGAGGTTACCCGAACCAAGGAAATATTAATTCGATAACCGGCAGCTGCCTACGTCACGTCTAGATATCCGTGGACAGCAATCCCTTACAGAAGGCGTCGTGGCGGTTGGTGTGTCCCATGTGGTTAAAAATGATCAGGTAGGTGCTGAAAGTCAACCTAATGCTAACATTCATTTTCCTCGGTTAAAGGTCAAATAAACTTTCATTTCCATAAGTACGTTTTAAGACTATATTCTATCTTATTTAATGGTTGATATTTAATACTCCTATTTTATACTGTCGAAATAGTAAATGGAATCTATTGGTGCATTTGTTTTACCAATAGTTACATTTCTCCTCCTTGCTGATACTAAAATACCACATTTGGTGATGCTTATAGAATGTAGAGCTTGTAGAAGGTGTCTTGTATAGAGATGCTGAAAAGTTTAATTAAAATTTCATCTCATTGAAAAGTTTCAAATTTACTGAAACCCAACACGTCTGTAATTTTTATTTGAACTTTAGATGTGGATGATACTCCTGATACTGACCCTGATAATTTCATGAAGAAAGACAATATTAATAGGGACACTGACTTAGATTATTCTGAAAATAATGGAGAAACGGAATAAATGTACAAGATTGATGTCGTAATTTCTTAATATACGAATAAATATACAAAAAAGAACTTGTCTTTAAAATTAATACATTTTTATTAGAGAATTTATTTTGAAATTTATCTTTAATATTACTCAATTTAGTCAATATTAATAAACTTACAAGTACATTATTTATTTGCGATTTATATCTTGAAAACCTAATTGGATTCAAGTAAATCCTTTTCTCAGTATATCAATATTATCTAACTTGTCAATTAATAAAATTCGCAACATAGTCCCAGAACAAAATAATCCAAAAAACAATAGTTTATGTTATACAGAAAATACAGGAACCAATTTATAAATTTTTCATTTTATTTGTGAAAAATATCAAAATATTTCGATAGTTTCAAAATATTATCGTTTCGTGAAAGATTACATCTAAAATCTTGTAGAAAGATGAATACGATTTATGATTGGTATAATCCACCATCTTATTCTCTATTGAATAAAACACTTTAAAATGAAATCTCCGAACTGCATAACAACATATGTATTTAGAAATGGGAGCGTGATATTTAATATGTTAATCATATTACTGTTATAAATTACGTTTTCATAGTTACGTTTCCTTTATTTTGTATTATTGTTTTTAAATTGGTACCAAAACCTAATTCTTGAGTATAAACTAAAACTGAAATTTAAGCGTGACTATTTGATTGAGTTTTGTCAGATTATTTTCATAAATAAGAGTTTAATGAAGATGAAATTATTGTTATATAATATTATAAAAATGCAGTATTTTCAAAGAAACTCAATTAAAATATAGTCTACATAAATATTTAATAATAATTGCTTGCTGATATTATATTTAATTATGCAATATAACTATAATTTCCTAAATTGAAGCACAATTGTTTAATATACAACTACAACAAAAAACTGATATATCACAATTTGCGACAAAATTACATTGGAAAATGCACGTTGTCATCATTTAAATTGATAACGCCAATCATCAAACAAATAAATAATAAATTACTACTGGACAATTGTTATTCTTTGTTACAAAATTACTGTTTCATACAACATTTTGCTTACTAGGAAAAACCAGGGTAGAACGGTGTAACATTTGTGCTGAGATATGAAGATGATTTCAATGAAAAACACACAACTGTACTATTTTCTTAGATTCCTTGGGACATTATTGATGCTAAAACGAAATAACAAAACAATTATCTATAGTAAACATAATACTTGAATACATAATACAGGGTAGATCAGGGTATATCAATTAGATTGTAATTTGCTTATATTTTAGAGATATTAGTTTTTATGAGTGCCTAAAACCAATCATAATCATCAAGATTCTCTAAGAACATTATGTAGAATATTTCTGTCTTAGAAATAAGCGTATTTTGTGTGTACCTCAGATTCTAATTTTTATCAACCATAATCTAATTTAATCTCAGCTGTAAATTCATAATTAATGACAACGAAACGGACAGCTTCGTAATTGTTTCTTACGTAGCCTCTGACAACGTGGAAATTTAATTTTTATCTCAGAATTTGATTGCCTGAGCTAAGTCTTTTAGAATCTGGAGATATCTTACTTTTTATTCATTCAAATTTATTGTGTTAATCATAATTTTATTATTATTATTAAATGAACTAAACTAAAAATGAAATAGAAGGTATATATTTTGCAAAGAAAAACAGAAAATTTTCCGGACGTGTTACTAGGTATGTGGAAGATTTTGTAATTTATAAAAATAAAATGACATTTACTTGTATAATGTGTGAAAGGTTGAAGCGATCGACAAGAAGTATTACTTGTAATACCTGCCAATTGTTTAAATTATATCCGATTTTTTTATTCAGCAACTACGAGCACTACAACCACGGTTAGTTGATGGACGATTTCGGAATATACTATTGGATTGTTTTTAGCTCGCCGTACGAAACACTGAAAAGCTAAAGCATTCGGTCGTATGTCAGTAACATTCTCGAATCAAAAATATACTTTAAAAAACGTTTTTTGTCTCGTCGCTTTGAATTCAAGCATTTATATAACTCATATACTTGGATGTTAACAATCTGTGCCCTCTACTCGTCGGAAGGTTCCAAAGCGATTTGAATCAAATTTGCTACACATATGTTTTAGTATCCCGTTTAAATCCGTTCGCAGTTTAAATCCAATCGTTTCTACTCTTCCGGAGTTATAGACTCCAAAATTTGAAACATCATTTAATTTTTCCCTTAGAAGAAAATTAATAATATTAGAAAATTGTATAAAAAATTCTAAGTTATACTTACAATATTTTTTAAATTGTATTCTCAAAAGCCATAGTCTTTTTTAATATAATTAATATAAATTTAAAAAAATTACCAATACTTTTGCTTTGCCACCCTTAATAGTAGAGAAAACGTAATGACAATGACATTAATGAATAGATGTTTTAATTAGAAAATTATAATATGCAGAAGATCTTAATAACCATAAAATGCGAATGAATAATTATCACAGGTACTAACCGCAACTCATAAATATTACTACTCTTAGGTACAGAAATTATATGTTTACAACTCACAAGGATGTAATTGTTATAATTTCTATTTGTAATTTTCTTTAACTTTAGATAACGCATTACAATTCTACCAAACTTCTCTATTACTCAAACTGTGAATTTGGCATTGAGAGCGCTACAAAATTATTTTGAAATGTTAAATATAATTATTTCCTTCAGGAAATCCGCAATTACTCATAGCGAATATTTTGGTTTAATTTTAGTTGTCAAATATGAAAAATACGAAGCCAAACTCTACAAGTGAGATTAAAAATTCAACAAGCATCACTTTCCGAAGTAGTGTCATATCGACAAGGGGAGAAAAATTCAAACTCCCTTCAATTTCAGATATTTTTTTACGTGGGGTAAACATAACGGTCTATTTTAAATGTTTCTTGGGATCAAACGTGCATATCATTTATTATATTCCGGTCATGATCTTCAATAAGAAACAATACTCTAAATTCTTAATTATTTTTTACATACATTCGAAAAGAAAAGTAAAAAGGTAGAATTGTAATCAAGAAAATGTTCAAACTTAAAATTTTAACAAAAATACATGTTTTGATAACACTATATCTAATACGACTATTTTCTGCATGACGCCTGTGTGAACGCTCTAGAGACAAAAATGTGGAGATAAAATTATGAATGTTAAACTTGTATACCTATATAGTTTGGGTGTACACCTTTTATTTTATAATACAATATTTTAACCGGAAATTAGAGTTTCCGCAATTCCATATCTCTGAAATGGGGTTGCAGAAATGTATATAAAAGTTGAAGATGTACAAGTATCTAGCAACTTTTATTAAAGAAGTTTTTTCAAACAAATTAACGTTTATCGAAAACCAAGTAAATAAAAAGAAAAAGCAAAAAAGCAAATAGACATATTACATTTACGTTTCTTAGTTACCACAGATTGTTAGGGATTTTGCTATTCTGGGTCTCGCGAGCAAGGTAGCCCATTCTCATAAAACATATAACCTAAGCTCAGCGGCGGATTTATAGGGATGCTTACGATGCTGGAGCATCAGGCCCCGATCTTTGGGGGCTCCGAAGGCTCATATAACAGAAATCTCATAGACATTTTTCCAAATTTGTATTCTATTCTAAAAATCTATTCCACAATACCGATAACAAGTTTTGAAGCTGAAAGAGCTTATTCTAAAGTAACATTTATAAAAAAATAAATACTGATCGTCTATGAGATATGAGAGACTGAATTATTTGTCCATTCATTCTATAGACAAGATTTGGTACGTACAACGCACAAATGCGTCCAGCTCGCCTTTAGGTAAGATAGGCGATGCGAACAGTGGTATTTAATAACTATGGCCTTTTGAAGAAATGTTATGGATATAAAAAGTATTACAATTTTTGTAGATTACATTCATAAAATAAAATTTAGTGCATATTTTAAAATTCAAAATTATAATATTGAATAATTGACATATAATTACCATCAGGCCCCAATAAGTCACCATCCGCCTCTGCCTATGGTCTATTATTGCGGTTTCTACAAATTTTCCTGTCGACTTAACTGGTATTTGATTGTACTTTTCCATTAACATGTTTCACAAACATGTTTTTACATATTTGGAGATATAATGTAACAAATCCAGCAAGTTGCATACTAACCTAGTTTAGATTTGCTGAGCTAGGCAAAACAATACAAGTATTGCAACTGGCTACGAAATGGACAAACATTAATGTAAACTAAATGTAGCTAGGTCAGGATTTGTTTGCAAAGTCAGCGGTTTGGATTTGGGTCAGAGCTGAGTATAAAACCCCGATGGCGTGTGTCATTCAGGGTCTCAGTTCAAGTTGCGGTTAGATCACTGTATTAGTATAAGTTCATTTAGTAAGCCTTCTGGCCTATTGTGTTGTTATTCGTATCATTAAAGTATTAATTTGTAAAATCGTCTTTAACTCTAACCGCATCCGTGTGTATTACGAAGAAGCTTGCATCATCTCCATATTCTTCAGGTGATTAGACTGATATCGCTCGACGCATATAGTTGAGAGGTAAGGCAACGCGGGTTGATTAAATATAGAGCCCGCGTTTGTTACATTGGCGCAGTCGGTAGGATCAGTAACTCCGTGTGATCTTCAATCACCGGTACTGTATTTCGAAACGGCTTGACTATCTGTAGTTGTAGCGATATCACAGAAAAATGCCGTTAGTGGGGTATGATCGTCCCGCACCGGGAGAGACAACACCCACTACGACAACCACGACAACAATGGCACACAGCTCGGAGACCACGAGAACCCTTGCACCACCCCCATCCATATATACAGACATACAAACCCCAGGCATATCTGGAAAACCGTTTTCCTACCATTTACCACCCCAAGATCCTTCCGCACCACCTCGAACGAAGTGGGCAGAGGAGACGAGTAGTCCACGATTCGTAACTGGACCCATTTTCACAGACCCATCCGCGATGAGCGCTTTAAAATCAATCGAACACTATTCAGGGGGGACAGATTTAGAAGCTTTCTTCGACGGGGTAGCTGCAACTGCAGAGTGTTTCAACTGGTCGGAAATTCAGATCGTAGCCGCAATAAAATTAAAACTTAAAGGGGAAGCGCAATCATGTTACTACGCGTTACCAACAGACCGGAGACCGACCACGGTTGGTGCATTTAAATTGTGGCTGATTCAATTATTCGGGAGAAAGATAGATACTGCCGGAGCAGAACGCGATTTTTCAAAAATGTATCGACTTAAAGAGGAGACACTTTGCAAGTTCGCTTTTAGACTAGAAGCAGCCGCCACGAATTTATTCCAAACGCACGATAGGGACGAAACATCCGTAACTAGAAATCGATTTAAAAGAGAAGCTGCTTTAATTCAGCAGTTTCTGGACGGTTTAGATACGCGTTTAGCTAACGAAATTCGAAGACACAAACACTTTAACACAGTGGAAGAAGCCCTTCCAGTTGCGGAACATTGCGAAGAAGTCTTGTCGCGATTGGTTAAAATCACAAAGGCGGATACACACAAAGTAGCTATACGGGCCGTTACGAACACAAAACCACCTAATAATCAGAGACACACACAACCGGTGCACGTTAAAAAGGGTTCAGTACGAACGGATGAGAGATATCCCCAGATGAAGGGGCGGTGTTACAACTGCGGGGATTTGGGACACATTAGTAAAATGTGTTCCAAGCCGAGATCGACTCTATGCTATGCATGCATAAAAATAGGACATCGAGCTGAGACACCCCAGTGTCCTTTAAACGCCAAAACTGTCTCGGGGGAGACCCAACGCCGGACAGTTTAACGAAAAACCTTCCAAAATTAGTACCTCGGGTCGCGGATTCGGACGTCGATCACAGCAAACGATTAAGCTTCAGCATAAACGGACTTTCACTTGATTTTCTTATTGATTCAGGAGCCGCAGTTTCTTTATTGAAACGCTCTACCGCTACGAAACTAGATCTAGAACTAGAACCAGCAAACGATGTAATTGTAGATGTATCAGGCAACCCGCTGAGCCGGGACGGTGCCGCCATGGTAACATTAAATCATGGAACACATAAGTTAAAACATCGGTTTCTAGTATGTCCGGACGACCTCTGTTTCAAAACAGACGGATTAATCGGGATTGATTTTCTAGTAGCACACAATGTAATTATCGATTTTTCAAGGAATGTTTGTATGCTGAAGGGTAGTCAGATAGCTGTGTTAGGAATCCAAAGGGTAACTAATTTGGAAAGGGGCGCAAGCAACATAACGTTAGATAATATGACAAAAATCGAACCACTCGTGGTTCGTCCGGATCGGATTGACGGGGGGACTCTTCAATCTGATCACCAACCGCTGGCAAGCGAACCAAAGGTGGTTCGCACGGATTCAATTGAGAGAAGCACTTCCCAATGGAATCAACCGTTGCCAGGAAGCGAGCCAGTCATGGCACGCACGGATCGGATTGACGAGGGCACTCATCAATCTGATCACCGACCGCTGGCAAGCGAACCAAAGGTGGTTCGCACGGATTCAATTGAGAGATGCACTTCCCAATGGAATCAACCGTTGCCAGGAAGCGAGCCAGTCATGGCACGCACGGATCGGATTGACGAGGACACTCATCAATCTAATCACCGACCGCTGGCAAGCGAACCAAAGGTGGTTCGCACGGATTCAATTGAGAGAAGCACTTCCCAATGGAATCAACCGTTGCCAGGAAGCGAGCCAGTCATGGCACGCACGGATCGGATTGACGAGGACACTCATCAATCTGATCACCGACCGCTGGCAAGCGAACCAAAGGTGGTTCGCACGGATTCAATTGAGAGAAGCACTTCCCAATGGAATCAACCGTTGCCCGGAAGCGAGCCACTTAGGGCACGCACGGATCAGATTGACGAAGGCACTCTTCAGCCTGATCATCAGCCGCTGACAAGCAAACCACAGGTGGTTCGCACGGATTTGATTGAGGAGGACACTTCTCAGTTTTATCAAACATTGTCAGGTGAACCTACCGAGGTTCGCACGAATTTATCCGAAGGGGGCACCCTTCAGAAAAATATAAAGAAATCGCGACAAGAATTTAAAAATGTTGTCCGATTGCGAGAAACATTGACGATTCCAGCCCGTCATATCGTTCAGACCAGAGCTTATCTTGATAAGCAGGAGGCGAAAGGCTTATCCGTTATCGAGCCAATCGAATTGGGAAAACACGGAATTTTAGTAGCGCGAAGCTTAATTGAGAACGCAAATTCGACCGATAATTCTGTAGTAATACAATTACTAAACGTAAACAACAGCGAAGTAACCTTGGAAGGCCGCATGCCACTTGCGACAGCAGTGTCAGCAGAAATTCAATCCGAACCAAACGTACGTGACTCGCGTGCGGTCAACCACATTGAAAACTATTCGTTGACGCAAGAATTTGACCTAGGTCATTTACAACCGATGGACCGACAATACAATAGATCCGGTCCAGAACCAATTCCAATTAGGGAAACACCGACAGTTTCCCAGAACGAAAACTCGCTCTCCACTCTAAGCGAACCCGAACCAGCGCGAGAACCGGCAGAGGCGGAACTAACCTCCACTCCTCGTTATCAAACTAGGAGTCGGGGGCGGCCACCCGAATTTTCGTGGATTCGTACGCAAGGAATTTAGTGTGCCATGATCATGTCTACATTTGCTTATCCTTCCGGAGCTACGTGGCCGGCGTCATCATAAACTTCTCCACTCGGAGGAAGGTGGCCAATGATCCCCCGCGGCCAAGGTTCTTTTGGTATGCCAGCTTGCGACAAGGGATGGGAAGTGCGTTTATATAGACTGTTCATTAGCATTAGTTAGTAAGTAGAGCAACTGACCTAAATCCACCTAAGGACTGAATTCATCTTCAATGTAATTCAGTCTTAAGGGGAAGGCATTGTAACAAATCCAGCAAGTTGCATACTAACCTAGTTTAGATTTGCTGAGCTAGGCAAAACAATACAAGTATTGCAACTGGCTACGAAATGGACAAACATTAATGTAAACTAAATGTAGCTAGGTCAGGATTTGTTTGCAAAGTCAGCGGTTTGGATTTGGGTCAGAGCTGAGTATAAAACCCCGATGGCGTGTGTCATTCAGGGTCTCAGTTCAAGTTGCGGTTAGATCACTGTATTAGTATAAGTTCATTTAGTAAGCCTTCTGGCCTATTGTGTTGTTATTCGTATCATTAAAGTATTAATTTGTAAAATCGTCTTTAACTCTAACCGCATCCGTGTGTATTACGAAGAAGCTTGCATCATCTCCATATTCTTCAGGTGATTAGACTGATATCGCTCGACGCATATAGTTGAGAGGTAAGGCAACGCGGGTTGATTAAATATAGAGCCCGCGTTTGTTACAATAATTTTTAAAGAATTTCAATACTCTTAATACTGTGATAATAACATAAGATCCAGGTGGAAACGTTTGCTTTTGCAAGCGAAATTTTTTAACGTTCTTATGACGTTTCGTAAGTTTCCGTGGTGTACGATGCATGCGTGCCGTCGAAATTTGCGTCACATAACAGAGTATCGCGGAAACTAGACAAATAAATCCGAATGTCACTTCAGAGATAACATCAGTATATCCGTCAACATATACATATATGAATTACATTTAATTAATTGTCTGCTTTGTCTTGTTTTGAAAATAAGTTATTATTTCAAATATATTTAATAATAGACATCATTATATATTTAAAAACAAGTAATAAACTGAATATTGCTTGGATAAATACAATAAATGTTTCCCATGCTATAAAAAACTGTTTACTATACCAGGGCCGGATTTAGGTCACGTAAGGCTTTAAGCTACTCGGCAATACGGAACCTTTACAGATATTTGAGTGCGACACAAAGAAGCGCAAGAGCACAAAAGTGTCATGTCCACGTTAATAGTAAACACAATTACTATGAGATACTAAATATGTGTTTCTTATGAAAAATAGAATTTAACTCACATATTAAAGCATATAATTGGCATATGCGCATAAATAGATTGTGCTGAAAATACAACACAAATGTTATGTCCACATTCTTCACATATATTACGTATTTTATGCTTTTCATAGAAATAAGAGAGCTGGAATGACCACTAGACTCTCTTGTATTTTTGTTATATAAGCAGTAGAACCCCGGTTAGCCGAAATAAATGCGAAGAAGCCGTTTAGGATAACGATTTTTTTCGGTTAAGCCATAAACATTTAATACAGGCTATTATGAAAGGTTTTGAAGGTCAAATAAATTCAATACTCTCTTTCTTATTTAATCTCTTTCTTATAGATATAATTACATTTTTAGGCTTACATCAATCAATATATACTTAATAATTTATAGTACATTTGAATTACTCATTCATAGAATTCAGTAATTTTTGTGTAGTGTTTCGAATAACCCGGGTTTCGGTTGACCCGAGTTCGGTTAACCGGGGCTACGATTGCGATGTACAAAACTAGGTAAACGTACATTCAATACAACAATTTTCAAACACGATTTGCCAGTATATTGTACATTTATTGAAAAAAGAATATTTAACAATAGTTAAAAAATTTAATATCATCAACTATTGCAAGCAAGGCTTTTCCTTAATTTAAGCCATTTCCAAGATATTGAAAATCAAAAATAAGAGGTGCACTACCAGGTCTTAAGTTTAATTTTTCATAATTTTTCCTTTGGATATTGAGTGTTCACACACACCCACACACAAATACTCACAGTAACACGCATAGATACACACACACTGACGTCATTTTGATTCAAGGATAGTCAAAATGTGTATTTCCGTTAAAATCTCGAGTTCGAAAATTTGCATGATTTCAATACTTCTCCTTAGACTTCGTCCAAGAACGTAAATTAAAGATTCAGTGACATATGTATTCTTAGCTCTAAGGTATTTCAATTTTACGTGCACATAATTCACATATGGATATAACTTTGTTAGTACATTCTTCTAAGAACACAAACGTAATAAGTTCAAGCATATTTTATATTCCTTTAAAAAAATATTAATATATATATATATATATATATATATATATATATATATATATATATATATATATATATATGTGTATATATATATTTATATTTATATATATATATATATATATATATATATATATATATATATATATATATATGTGTATATATATATTTATATATATATATATATATATATATATATATATATATATATATATATATATATATATAATTTATTAAGAATGTAAACATGTCACATGTATACTCTAAGAATAATATTTTTTGAACACATTACTGCTATGTCCACTGCTTTAAGAGGATATGGATGACACGTGAACATTTATAGAAAACATAAAAAACATATTACAATTCTCATAAGAACTAATATTGTCTATTTTCGAGATAACCTCTGCGTGCGTGTGTGTGTAAATTGTATAATTATTGTTTTTAATTTTATTATTACGTTATTATATTGACTGTAATTATTAATGATAATCTCAGTGTCAACGAATGTCGAAATTTAAACCAAAATTAAGCAATTATATAGGAGTATATCGGAATGTACATTCACTATTATTTTGTAATAAAATAATATAAATGTACACAACATATCAATATTCTGCAATATTGTGTTTTCTGTTTCTTTGGAGCCCCTATAATCTCGGGGCTCTATCTTACCGCATTTTTAGTGGATCGGTAAATTCGGCCCTGGCTATGCTTGTTGAAATAATAACACGTGACCTTGCAACACGAACCGTACGTAAAAATTGTAAGTATAGTCGAATTATCTGTTTGTACCTGCTGACACAGTAAATGTTTGGCCAAACACATATTTGAGTGGGGTGCGGTCGGTAGGACATAAAGATACCGGCTAAATAAATTCCCAGTGATAATCTCTCATCGCGAAGTGAAAGCAAGTGTTACACTACATTGTTTGTTTACATTTAGATTAAAGTAATCAACATAGCATAGCAGATTTATTTGCGCTGGACGTAAAAAAGAGTGGACTTCCTCCGTTTTATAATCAGTAGTGTGCTGTATGTTGTAGCAGACGATGTGTGCATGTGAACGTTGTTTTGTGTCAAGCCGATGCTCATCACTCACACTATTGTTACACCAACAATAAATACGTAAGTTAAATCTATTCTATTTTTATGTTTATTGTTTGGCGCGCACCGGGATTCGCTGTCACTGTTCATTGATCACCTGAAGGTAAATACTGCGATGACATTCAACTTGGAAAATGCGGGAAGATTTCATGTTCTGTGTTGTTATAAACTTAATCATTCATTATTTTACATAAATTATGAATGGACATTGAAGTAATTAAATCTGCTCAGGTGTATTATTCAATTGTGTACAATTTTTCATAATGATCTTTAAATAATCAAATTATCTTGCATGCAGTACCATTATACCTAATGAGTTAATTTGCAAATTAGGATGCAAAATAATGTAGCAATATATTTATACTACAAAACTGAAGCACCTCTTAGGTTAGAAATTTAAAAATTTAAAGTACGATTAGAAAATTGACTGCAAGGCATTGACGTTTAAATTCTTGGTTTATTATCTTATTCAACCTCAAATAAAACTACATCCAATTTAGGAAACTATACTAATCTTATATAGATAAGTGTTAAGTTTACGGAAAATGGTACCTATATATAATAATATACTGAATATATTATATATTTCATATTGTTAATTTAACTTTGATCATATTTGTTAGTAAATTTAATAACAATTTTCATTTCTGATTAAGTATTTGTATGTAAAGACATAATTCATATTCAGATTCTTTATAAATAGCCGTGTTCAATTTAATTATGATGTTTAAATAAAATTATTGATAATATAAATAGCAACAATTCAAATATTTCAAACCATTATGAAAATTGATTATGCATATTTTAAACTAATTTAAATATTATAGTGAGTACTAATTGTTTGATCATATGGTTTGTAGAACCGCTCAGTTTACTACTCACGTTAAAGACCATTAATTCAGTTTCATCGCATAAGGTAATATTATCTATTGATGCAACAAAAAATCCTTACAGCTTGCCATTAAACTCAGCAGAAAAACTTACAACAAAATAAGCAATTGTGTTAATATTTTTGTAATTTAATTTTTTTTATGGTTATAGGTTTTAATCTGATCAAACTTTTAATACATGAAATAATTTAATTACTTAGAGGGCCCAAAATATTTGTGATTGAGCAATATAATCCAAGTATACGCATATACAATTTTGGTTTCTGAATGACATGAATTTTTTAATTCCGAGAATGGTATAGAAATTCTACCAAACATTAAAGCTCGGTTGTACCTTCTGTACAATCTGAAATCCTAACAAATTTTGTCGTCGCAAAAGGCGAACAGAGAATTCTTGTATAGCCGTTATAACAGTTAAAACGAAGTTTATAAACTATAGTAGTTTTAATTAAAATGTATTACAGTTAATGCCACTTTAGTTTCTATAATGAATACGCCCCTTGAATGCAACTTAATATTGAAGAACTATTAAGTTTTATTAGCAAACTAAATTAAGTAGTTTCTAGTTGTATTACACGCTGTGAAAATTATGTAGAAATATTTATAAAATTAGGATTTATAGCGTTGTAAAATTTTAATATAAACATAATAAGCAATGAGTGAAATTATACAAAAATAAGTGAAGCGAATCAGATATTCTGTACAAATTTTAAACAGGAACCAATTATGAAATCTGTTCATCTAATGAATTTTTTTTTTTCAAATTATTATGATGACGCGCGTGGAACAATGATATGTTGATTAGTGCTAAACTGAACATATTTCGTATTTGCGGCATGTTGTCATTTATGTATGCATGTATAAATGTGTGGTGATGATTTCGTATTCTGTACATTATCGCGACAAGCCGACCTTGACAATATATGAAATAAATATTAAGAATTATTCAGAATTATTCAATGATTATTGCATATTTTCACTTATTGCAATAAATGCAAAAAATTCATAAAAGGAATTGATTCATTTTAATATTACGTGTATGTAGTTTCTACTGCCTTGATTCAATTGTGGTGTGCAAATATATTAAAAATTCTTTTATTTAAATACAGTTTTTACGAAAATCAACAGTGAAACTGAGTAACACATTATTTACATAATTATATGTATTATTCTACTTTTTTTTATCGCGTTTGTGAGTCATATATTTTGTTTTAGAATACATAATCAAACATGACAAAAGATGAATGATAAACATGCGCTGCGGTTGTAATATGTATTTTTCTGTTTATCTTTAAATTATACGTTATAGCTGTATTCGTTTTAGGTGATATGACTCAACTCAAATCTGAGATATCTCTGTTACTTGCATCTTACTTTTTATTTGAAGTAGCTCAGTTCATTTGAGATTGATTTCCCCCCTTTATTTGATTACCCGCAAAATATGTCATTTTGAGTGCATCGACTCGATTCAATCAAATCATTTGCTATACTAACAATAATTGAAGGGAGTCTCTCAGTTATTTCAAGTAAATCGATTACATCTTATGTTTAGGTTAATGATACAATTTACTGTCTTTATAAGTAAACCTAATGAATGATCAATTCCTAAATACTGCACCATAAAAATAACTGTTAACAATAAGCTCCTAGCTGTAAAAATCGATTACTCAATTGGCAAGCCTGTGTGTGTGTATGTGAACGCTCTAGAGCCAAAACGGTAAAATTATGTAAATTCAAACTTAAAACTTGTATATGGCCTAGATGTGCACCTCGTATTCTTGAAAAGAATATTCAAACTACTCTATACATTTTTTGTTCGAAAGATATTAATATTTTGCACAACTTTTCTTTGAAAAGTTTCTTCAAAAAATGTACCAGTTGCAACAAAAATTCTACGAAACATTGTAAATATCTTGTTTACGTTGCCATGGATTCGCATGCAGCTTAATAAATCGGATCATCTGTACCTTAGACAAGAAAACAAAATAGACTCAATTAGGTAAATGACATTTCAGAATATTTCTGTAGAGTATTGGTTAGTTTGACAGCTTGTTTTGGTTATGTATATATATCTAGTGAAAACTGCGTAAAAGAAAGTCGAGTGCAGGCCACTCCAGATATTTTATAAATATAATTTACAAATAATTGTAAGCCTTTTTATAACTATAACATTTTTTATCAAATTGTTAACCAAAAGGCCATAATTATTAAAAAACCACTGCTCGCATCGCATATATTACATATAAGGCGAGCTGGACGCATCGGTGCGTTGTACGTACCGAATCTTGTTCATTATACATAGCGTACTAATGAATATCAAATGTGGCATATTTAATAAAATATAATTTAACTTTTTGCTAGTTATTATTTGCATTTTATTTTAAATAAAATTTAAACTATTTTTTAAGCTTGTCATTATTATGAAGATAATATTTATCTTACTTTTACCAAATTGGCAAGGTTTGTTAGTTAGCAAATTATATTTACTTTGAGATATGTGTTACCTGCAAAATATCATAGACACCGAAAAATAGACAGTGCAAAACTAGTTAAGCGTGCATTATATTTACATTGTTATAAACCAGGGGGCAATACATTGAGTTAAAACGATGTTCGTAAGTATATTCAAATATATATTTTTACGAATATGTTTCGAAATTATTGGAATAAAATGAATAGTGGATGTTGCAAAATAAAAATTTAGATCAATTTTGAAATATAATAGAATTTTTTGTGCCAGCTTAACATTTAATTGAATGACCAAAATTTTAGTTTACATAAAAATTTCTCATTTAATATTTCAACAGTGTTTTATTTGTGTAGCCCTCTTTTATTGCATTATCTTCAAGGATTTTTCATTAAAAGGCATCCCACTTGAACAACTTAATATCGTAACATTATATGGAAAACCGTAATGAAATATGATGACGCACTTTACGAACGAAAGGTTATGGTTTCATTTGGCACCAGTCATTTTCGACATAATATTACAACTTTCCTTAAATAACAATCAAAAGTTTTAGTATCGAAGCAAATTCAACCATTTTGCTAATTCATTCATCTTGACGACCCTAACGAATTTAATATTATTTGGAGACCCAAAAAAAAAAGAAAAAGTTTATGTCTCATTGTGCCCTTTGTTTAAGACCTGTGTGTATCACGGATATGTGTCCTTATTTAATTGAATAGCTATGACAAGTTTTACTTGACGTAACGTTATTCTGTAAAATCAATTTTAGTAAGTTTGCTTCAAATAACTTTTTAGTTAATATCTTGAAATTTTGCTTAATAGTGTATATTTTGGAGAAATCAGATATCGGAGGGAATATTTAAACCAAACTGTTTCGATTGGCTTCGTAGCAACATTGCAAAAAAATCTGTAATTAAATTACATAACATGTATTTCATAAGCATTCCCTATTTGCTTAGCAATATTTACATGGAATATTTAATTATATATTATTACACATCAAACGTGTGTGCAAAAAATATGGATGTTCAGCAAAAAATATATAGATCTTTGTTGATATTGTAAAATTATTAATATCGATTCTTCATGACCATCGAGATTAAATATATATATATATATATATATATATATATATATATATATATATAAATATATATATATATATATATATAAATATATATATATATATATATATATATATATATATATATATATATATATATATTTAATATTTAATATAAATATATATATATATATATATATATATATATATATATATATATATATATATATATATATATATATATATATATACGTATGTATGTATATATATATGTATGTATGTATGTTCCTTCTTTTATCAATATCTCAATTCTTCATGACCATCGAGATTAAATATATATATATATATATATATATATATATATATATATATATATATATATACCATATATAAATATAAATATATATATATATATATATATATATATATATATAAATATATATATATATATATATATATATATATATATATATATATATATATATATATATATATTTAATATTTAATATAAATATATATATATATATATATATATATATTTAATATTTAATATAAATATATATATATATATATATATATATATATATATATATATATATATATATATATATGTATGTATGTATATATATATGTATGTATGTATGTTCCTTCTTTTATCAATATCTTCATCTTGTCCTCGATGATCAATTGCCCCGTATGCGAATAATAATAGTAAACCGGTTGATACATTTTTATTGAATAATGTATATTGCAATCCCTTTCCACAAAATCAAGAGGATCGAAGTCTAAAGACCAATTTTCAGAAATATATATTTCTATTTATACATTACGTAATTATAAATAAAAAATTACATCAGTAATGCTTTCGCACATATTGCATATGTAATTATACAATTCGCGAAATCATTTCATTTATTGAAACAATTCGTCTTATTTTTACGTTTTCCATCTTATTCCATTAAATAAGAGACATTACTTGAAAATTCTGTTATTGTTTTGCGTTACGAATCATTTGTATACATTTGTTGTTTTGGTTTCGCTATTCGCTCCAGTTTTGCAATTTCAATGTGTTTCAAATTCAATTTGTATACGTCAAAATGAATCAACGCAAACTAACCACAATTTCGTTGTTGAACAACAATAAAACAATCGACTCTGTAGTATTAAATCATATAAGTTTAAAGATAAATTTACCCTTACGTAATTCGTAATTCATCCATCTTGATTGTAATACAATTAAAAATAGACCAACTGGAGAATGCATAATTTTAACTCGTCTTACGATAGTACAAGGCCTATAGTATTTGGTTGGGTGTCTGTATATGCTTGTATCAACACATTTTCTAAACTAAAAGTTCTTGTCTCGTCACCTTGAATCCAAAAACTCCTATACATACTTGGATGTATGTATCTCGTTCGCTCGCTCGCGCGCTTGGTCGTAAAATTTTAAAATTTAATATACCATATATAAATATAAATATAAATATATATATATATATATATATATATATATATATACCATATATAAATATAAATATATATATATATATATATATATATATATATATATATATATATAAATAATAATTTTGTAAATTAAAAATATATTCTTTTTTCTTTATATTTTACAACAAAAAAATTCACTTAATTTTATGAATTTGTGTAATTTTTGTAAATATCAAAATTGAAATATAATATAATATCGTTGTATCGTCCCAAAATTTTGTTGCTATAAAAAGGTTTTCTTCATTAAACACCTGTGGTTAATAAAACAGTTTCTAAAAGACTGCATAAAATAGATTATACAGCGAGCTGAAAGCATTGGTTATTTATGGTATTATTTGGAATTCTCAAAAACATTCAGTAATTCTAATCGAGATGCTTTCTTTCACCTAGTCAATCGGATATTGGATTTAATCACATGAAATATCATAATTATGTTACCAAGAGCACTCTGATTCGAATTACAGTATGCGGCTAATAAAGTAGTGCATGTGCAGCTTTTACCATCGCGTATAACGGAAACGACAACAGGCAACAGCATCAGCGTCATGAGTTATTCAGACCTGAACTAATGTCATAATATTAATATACTAAAATGTGACGATTGGTGAAAATCTCGCTTTACGGTAACTATTGGAATTGTAAATGTAAATCTCCTCTCAGTGAAAATATTGGTCTAACTCATGTTGAAAGATTAATAGGGATTAGTCAACATTTCGTTTCTAAATTTTGAGCAATGTTGATAACAATGACAAATTGTAGTATTCCTTATGACAACGAAATTATTGATTTGACCAGAATTCGACTAGAACAATTTCTTATCTTCGGCTACAAATCAAAGGTAAAAAAGTTGAAGGAGCCCTAAAATACTCTTTAAAGAATATAATTTGAACTTTGTGATGCGAAATTGTAAAGGAACTTCCTGCATCGGTCTGGATTCCACTAGAATTAAGTCAATGTGCATATTTAAATTCAATATGCTGAATTTGTTTTGTTGTGAACAGCAGCTGCTGTAGTCTGGTAAATATCAGCAAATGATGCATCAGGCTGTGGCCGCATGAGACAAGCCAATTAACGCGAACAGATAGATTCAGTTGTGAAATAACATTGACATACATGCATATATCATACATACATACATAACCCATAAATACGATGCTCGAAACAATATATATACCAGTTGAATGACCTTTCAAATACAGTAGAATAATGATTAAATATGGCGTTATTAATCGAATAAAATTCAATACATGACAGTCGTTCAATCTATTGATTCATTGGCATCTAACCATTTAGTTTGAAAATATTACAAACAAAATTGGTCAGCTATTTATTAATGATGAATACTTTCAAATATTGTATAAAAATAGAATAAACGGTATAACTCTTTCGACTCGTAACATAGAGAATATATTTTCAATTACATATTCTATCTTTATTATGAGATTAGTAGGAAAACTTCTTTAACAAGGATATCTACAGGTACCTGTGCCTTCAGCTCACCGTATAACAATAGCCATGAGGCAAGCCTTTATACTAATTTCTTTTCGAAAGGAAACAATATTTTAAGCTATATGTATATTTTTTGTTTTTCTGAAATCTTCACTTTGCAGAAGATACGAATTATTTAAGTTTCACGCCTTATAGGCCTATGACGGTACTACGCCTATAGACTTATTTGGAGTAGAGGATAGGGCTATTACCATTAAGTTAGTCTTATGTTCTTTATAATTCGCATCTGGCAAGGCTTACAAAAATCTGGTTCTAAAATTTGAAATTCTAGTTACAAATTTCAATATTGAATAACTATTGAAGTTGAAGAATGCATAATATTTATTATGCAATAATTGTTATAATTCGTTATTATTAACTTTTTTTATAAACTATGATTCACAAAATGAATTTTTTTCACGAATACCAAATTTAATGATTTTTTAAGTTTCTAATGACCATAAATTATTTATAAAGGCTCTTATAATTTAATGCAATAATATTATAATTTTAATATTTTTTCAATAATTTGGTAAATGTATGCGTCGATAGTCGTAAAAGGTGACACAATCACGTGAATGAAAATGCAAATTATTTACTAACAAGTTGATGCAGTTTTTGTTAAATTCAGCATATTTTACGTGCATCGATTTTATAAATTTAGTTTCATGATAAAATATCTGTCCATAATTTACAAAAACCCTATAATCGCAAAAAATATACATTTTCAGATATACCTGCCATTTTGACATACATATATAATTTAAATGTTTGCAATTATACAATAGATTAGATAGTTTTACATATACTCATATGACACGAAATTGTATGCATTACACGTAATAGGTTTTTTTATAGACCCACTTTGGACACATTATTTTTGAATAAAATTGGACTTTTTAATCGTCAAGAGATAGTAATAATTGCCTAGTGCCTACTAATCATTCGAAAAATGTACTTATTTATATAAATACTAATTAATGATATTGACGCCGACCGTCAAGGTATAATGATAAGCAAACACCAGTTCTTACGCCAAACCTAGTGACTCGGGTATGATTTCCGTTACCGAAATTAATTGTTACATATTTGCCATTGGGACACCCCGAGTTATTTATCAGTGGATGATATAATTATTTTATTTATATGAAAAACATTTTTTTAACCATTCATGTTTAAAGAATTAGTGCACTGGATTTCTAAAAAATAAAATGTAAGAGATACTAATGATATTATTACTGATTGATTGCAACAACAGTCAGTCTTTTCATGCGATAACTATATAGTTATAGAATATGTAAAATTATAATTTTTAATAATTTTTTTCTCACCTACTGTTCATAATTTGAAAAAAAACATAGATTTAAAATGTTTTATAATTTTTTGAAGCATATAATCAAAATACATATGATATTTTTAATTTCCAAATTATAATTATTTATAATATCTTTATAGTTTTTAGACATTCAATTTTAAGAAATTTTCTCATCATAAAATATCATTGAATTTGAAGTAGAATTTTTGATATTTTCTAAGTTTTTTATGTATACCAAATTTCGTTAATTTCGACTCGGTACTTTCAGAGTTGCGATCGGCCGAGCGAGCGAGATACATACATCCAACTATATGAGTTTTATACATTTTTGGATTCAGGGCGACGAGACAAGAACTTCTGATCTAGGAAATTTTTTATCCGACAATGATACAGGCACACGACCAATATTTTGTGTGAGCATAAGTGCAAGCACCAGTAAGAAAGAAATACTGCACTCAAATTTTGTCATAATTGGATAATATATGTAGTAACTATGAATAAAGTATTAGTAAAAACCTGAGATTTTTCATGAAGGTAAATGATTCATTTTTCGGTAAAACTTTTCCAACAAAAGTTACTAAACATTTTAATATCTTTAATTTTTATTAGACTAATATTTTCATAAACCTGTGCCATTTCTGAGATATGCATTAAGAGCAAGTACCTTAATAGATAAGACTTTCAGAAATATGTTGTTTTTTCCGAGCCCATTACAAGTCTTGTTTAATGTTTTATCATTTTTGCTGTTGAGCGATTACACAGACCCAAAGAATGTAAAAAGAACATATGAAAGGAATTATTCCATTAAATATTTTAAATATAATATAACAATTATACTATGGCATTTGGGATTCGATTTGGTAGAAATTTTATATACCTAAAAGCCTTGTACTGTATTTTTTTGGTAAAAGGAAAAACTAATAGCGGAATTAATGGGAGCTATAGCTTTGAGGATCTTATGACACCGAAAGTATAAAGAAAATTTGATTTCAAACGTGAACTGATTAAAATAGAAATCCAGAAATGTGTATCAAATTTGGTTCAATTGTCTTATGAGCGACAACTAATATCGACGTATATGAATTATATATATATATATATATATATATATATATATATATATATATATATATATATATATATATATATATATATATATATATTGCATTCAGTGCGTTGGGACAAGAAGACAAGAGCGAATGGTTTAGCTCGACAGCACTTCGTACGGCTACCTAAAAATGGCGTACATTGTATGTGGGTTCATTCATGAATTGGTTGAAATCATATTGAAGGATATACCAGTCATATGCAAGCATATATGAAAAACTAAAGCATAAAGCCAAATACTTTGATATCGAATCAACTTTGGGATAAAAGTAATACAAAAGATGTGTACCAATGGCATAACACTGTATTTCGAAAGATGTCATGTAACAAGGAGAAAGACGAATCCTCTATAGGGGATACATCGCCTACGAGTCCTGAAGTTGTATGGACCCTTGTAAACATTTTCAGTGGCCCACTGAAATGTATTTCCAGCACTCTGGACATTTAATCCTATAAGAAGTGTTCGGATATATTCCAAACACAAGGCTGCTATTTCAACTGTTAAAAATGGATAAAAACATATTGAATTTCATTTTGCTAAAGAAAAATAAACTTGAGTAGAAATTCCTAAAAACTAAAACTAATAAATTAACCTTTAGACGAATATTGATTTAATCAATTATTGATGTAAGCAGATTGATGAATATAGTCTTGTTTTAAGTAGCATATTTTTATTTTCTTATAGAAGAAAGTATTGTGATTACAAATCAAATCGACCTCGATATTTGATTTGTATATTTCGTTTTGGGGGTTCCTGCATCTATTTCGACTATTGTCTCAATAACGCCCGAGTGTCTGTATTTGTCTGTCTGGCTGTGTAAATAATCTGCAGCCAATAACATTGAACAAAATACATGAATTTTTAAATTGCTTTTTCCTGAATTTTAATTTCCAATTTTTGAAAAATTAATTTCAACCGGATATGCTTGTTGTATGTAAGCCATTTTTTACATATCTAGAAAGAGACAGAGAAAAAAGAAAGCAAATAATAGTAATTGATATAAAAATTTCTAGCAACTTTTCTATAAGAAGTATTGGCGAATACTACGAAAAAAATCGCTTTTGAAAATTGGCAAGTTACGTTGTCCTAGTTACAATACATATTGATTTAAATTTTCATAGCTATCGTAGGATGATATTAAAATAAAATAAAGTATTATTATAAATGATATAGAAACTGATCGTACAAGAAAGTCTTTTACAGGCCACTCAGGCTATTACATATATTTGCAATCCAGGAGATACAGGTGTAATAAGTTTATGTTTATTACAATTCTGAGACAGATACAAATACATGTCTGAATAATGGTCAATTTATTTCTGAGTATGTGTGACGAGCTAAAAAGAACATATCTCATGTGAGCAAAATATTATAAACAATGTTATCTACTTAAAAATCGAAATAAATAATATGCTCTCACAGCAAAGTAATCAAAACTGAATCTGATATTAAAGAAAATATGATAAAGAATATTTTTCAGTTCATTGTTTTAAAGAACATAATTGTGTGAATATTGTTAAAAAAGACTGTGAAGTCCCAAAATAAGTTTGTAGTGTTATTTTTAATATGCATGTTTCCTTGAAACTAAAATGAATCTTTGCCAAAAGAAAACACCAGGAAATATCAATTATTCTAGCGAGTGTCCCTGAGAAATTGAAAAAAATTTGCCACTTTGCCAGCCCAGCAGCCGAACCGGCACTAAAACAACTTAATAAATCTGCGGGATTTACCGTCTACTTTTTATCGTGCTAAAATTGGTACAAATCTCTGGAACACAACAATTATTTTTATGGACATTTCTATTAATAATTACTATGCGGAAAATATTGTATAATTATTTTAAATCGTTTGTGTCCTGTTATTGTGTTGTTACTAATAATTATTTGACTGATTAATAATTTGTGCGAGTTCTAAGAAAAATATGATTGTAACACTACAAAAACATTCTATATTTTATATCTAATTAACAAAAAAATTAGTGACTTGTTGAATTTGGTTGCTTTTTAAATAATCCCAATTTATTTTAATTAAATTGACAGAAAAACTTTAATTGAAAGAAAACACTGGGTCTACAGGCATCCGATAGTAGGTTTGACTCACAATCTAGTAGGAGTGGTTTGTTATTCATATATTGTTCACATATATATTTTAAGTTATGTGGAATCTATTAGCAGACATTTGCTCATCCTATTCAAATTTTGTCTATAATATTGTGTTTCTAAGTAATTTACAAATTCTTAGTTTCTGTATTATTAAATTTCTGCACATACGAGCGGAAATTCCGAGTTAAAATTACTTGTTGTATGCTGCATACTAAACATCCTATTTTCATATTGATTCGCCAATTTCAGTTATCTAACATTAATTAAAGATTTTAACGCAAAGTTTTGTTCAAGTATGTATGATTGGATGATGGAACTAACCTTACCAATATATCATTGATTAGCTCGTTAGTGCCATGCGATGTATTGTTTTACTACTTAATTACGTTTTAAAAATATTTCTAAGTCAGTTATAGCTAATAAAAATTGTTCATTAGTTCTGTCGTAATAGGTTTGTTTATAATATTTGAATAACAGGAAATTAGTTTTCCACTTTTAATTGCTTAGTTATTTAAAGCATATTCTTTGTCATAAAAGAAGTAACATGTGTATGTGTACATGTACAAGCAAGGCACGTCATGAAACAATGTCACTAAATGTAGGACGTTGATACACACGACAGCGCAGTGCATACTACACAGTCAATAAAATTTCGTACACTAAGTGTGTGAGTATTTATTTCCAGAGGGTTCTATTACTATATTAATAATATTTGTAAAAAGTACTAGTTTTTTGATGCCTTTAAAGTTTGTGAAGATTGAAATTGCAAACCATAAAAATATTAAGAATTATAAATTGAGATTTCAAATATTCAATAAAACAATTTAGTGTCTTGAATTGTGTTAATACCACCATGCACATGTTTAATGTATATTTTAATTTTGTATTGCATCGACATTTACTTTAAACTGAGCTGGGGGCATTGATGCCCTCATGTATGGTTGTTCACATATAAATGTGTATGTAAAACTAAAATTTAACCCAATTCGGTGGTGTCATTTCAAATGCATGTACCTAAATTGAGTGTAAGAACTGTGTAAATTTGGTTTTACAAACGTAGTAGTACTTTTACTGCTTTCATTCTCAAAGCCAGCTTTACAACTAATCTCATGATCGAACTCTTCCCCGAAACATTTCAGAGTTGATTTTAGTTCGAGCTGGTGTATTTATTTGCCGTCTTTTACATCCTATTCAATCTGCTTTTATATCTTTCTGATAAAAACAAACGCAGAGAGAACGCAAAACAACGTGAAAAATAGATGTAAACGCGACATACAAGGGAACAAAATGGTAGATATAGACGCCAATCACGTATGCGTCGAAACTTTATTGAAACTGACGTATTGTCCTCGCGTCCAGGCAGTCAACCGAGTCCTCAAAATTTATTAGCGGCACCGTGAAATCTGAGCCAGTGTGTCATATGCGCGCGAGTTGAAAAGAGCAACTTTCTTCACTTCTTATATTACGATTTCTCAGACAAGGGTTTCGTGTATCCAGTTATGTTCGGATCAGATTTTCAGTGGTCCAAGAATTCTTGCCATCTTTGTTTCACACACACAACTTTAAATCTTTATATCTCAAATGCATTAGTTGGAGCACGTGTACGTGCTTCTGTTGTATCTACAAGATCAAGTTTCATGAAGTTTAGCGACTTGTAGTTCTGCTGTTGGTGTGCTTGTCTTGTTTTAAGTTTAAGGAATATTTGGGAGGTTCAGAAGCCACTGTAAGTCAACAGTATTTAGATTGTAGAATTTATAGAGTTTAACAAACATTATAATACCTAAAAAAATTATAACAATATATAGCAGCACACAGAAGTTTAGTGTTTAGCTTACCTTATGAAGTACAGAAAGGCTTAAGCATTCGATCGTGTGTCTGTTACAAAATTCTTGTCCGATCGCTCTGAATCCCAAAATGTATTAACTCTCGCTCGGAAGACCAAATATTTGCGCTCTATTCCTCTGAAACTACCAGAGCGATTTAAAACCAATAAAATCTCATATAATCTTTGGCATCTCGTTTGAATCCGCTCGCAGTTTAAATTTTATCGCTATTATACTTCCAGATTTATAGGGCCACAAAACTTAGATATTTAGAAATAAAAAGATATTTTGTGTCAACAAAGTTTCTTCATATTTTGAACCCAAAGGACATAAGACAATATTAAATCTAATAATTATAAATTTTATTATATACATTTTTTTAATATACCAAATGAAATTAGGAAAAAAAATTGTAATACTATCTATAGTTATTATTTCAGAATGCAAACTCAAGGACTATAATAATTAAACATATTATATACGCGGAATGCCAGCGGGCTAGAGGGGGAATTTATTATCTCTTATTCTGCGAGCTGAAGGCATAGGTGCCTGTACCTGTATCAAACCTTGTTCAAATTGAAGCTGGTTAATTTAATTAGTCATGTTACCGTTTATAGCTCGTCACATATACAGCATTCATATAAGAGATTTATAATATTTGGTCATGTGTATGTAATAATCTCAATTAAAATAGATGCCCAGAAATATATAGTTGGAAACATGTCGTCCGCAGGTAGGACAAGCATCTCAGGTTATTCTGGAATAATTTAATGCAAATTTCGTTTACTTATATAACATAATGACATTTCTAAAGTTAAAAGGCTATAAACAATCCCTCCCTGTTAAGAATTTAGGATAATATTGTATTTAATTCGCAAAAAAATTAGAAAACTGTCCTATATTTCAAATTGAGTTGCTGAAAATATAAATCCTTTTTTTTTTAATTAAAAAATGTAATATTGGGACAGCGTTTTTAGTGTTGCATTTTAGGGAAGATTATTTTTCAATAGGGCATGACTAATAAATGTATAATACCTATGTATGTAAAATATGATTAATTTTGACAGGAACATTCATGCCATACTGTTATACACGTTAATAATTTCTGAATCTATTTTGCAGTAACTTAGATTCTACAGTACCCTAAGGCAATTCATCCATATTAATAATGCTGATAATAGAATCTCTTATCAGACTTTATGTTTTGCGCCAATGACAAACAATATTAAATTTTCGAGTGAATATTGCTAGTGGGAGACAACCATTTAATATCATACTTGCACTACATTACAATGGGGATATAAGTTTCTTGTTAATATTTAAGTTATTCATACGCATAAGTTAGCGGAGACACTTGTTCGAAATCGATTTCAACCTATTTCATAATTTGTAGGTTTTTTGTGGTAAATAGCGCCTTCCTTCTTCAAAATAATGGATGGTTCCGCTAACTGGACCGCCCATTTTTAAGTTTTTGTCGCTGTTTAGATAAATTTGTCATGCTGTATCTAACCCATCTTTTGGCCGGGAACACTATCACTACATTGGCGACTGTGAGAATGCCACAAACTGCTGTAGGAAAATTTATGAAATTTAAATCTAATATACCCCGGATGTGCAGCTCCTATTTTAGAAATAGGGGAAATAGCCGGAATCATGTGCATTTTTCGAAACTGGCACAAGTTATATTTATTGAAATTTCATATTGTGTATGACTGTTCAAAAGGAAATGGTAAATTTATGAAGGCGTGTTTGAAAGGTTTAATGGGTGTAAATGAAGCGCGTGCGAGGTCTGCAAGGATCTCGTAGATGAACGGAAGAAGATTGTGAGATTGAAAAGGGTTATGTGCTACCCCAGTCATGGGAAAGGCGTGACGTTATGTTGTATGTACATAATTATTTTTAACAAACTATGAGAATAGCTAATTGGTATTATTATAGTAGAAATATTCGTTTTGAGAATAAGCGAAGACTGTAACATTTTGTGATCAGTGTTATTAGCTAATTTAATGTTCAAAGCTTTTCTCTGAGAATTGCAAGAGACGATGAGGATTTTATATGTATAAAAGACAAACGCGTTTCAGTGTTGGAAAGTTGTAATTAGAGTACTATCGACAGAAAACAGCTTTTGCAGACATTATAATATACAAGAGAGAGAGAGATAGAGAATATGCTTTCTATCAGAGATATGATTTTCGAGCCTTATTCAAGACTATTATTACCCTATACGGCAGCAGTGTTCATCGGACGACTGATCACGCTACCAACGCAAGACAATAACGAGCAAGATGTTTTCAGATACAATACGAGTTATATTGTACGAATATCAGTATTGAACTAACGGCAACAAAACGTGACAACGTAACAAGCATATACAAATGATCCTGACAAATTGCGTATATTGAAATTCAATATACGTTGGGGTGGAATAGTATTATAGATTAGATGCACCTACAGGAATACATATAATAATTTACATTTTATTTCCACAGATCTGATTCTTGCTAAACAATGCATTGATATATTCAGTAATCAGAGGTTATAAAAATAGTTGTCTTCTTAAAATCAATAAATTTTGCAAGCATTGAAAAATGTTCTAGCGCCTTCAACTTGCCGTATAAACTATCTAGTGGATTTATTTTAATATATTGCTTTGGTCGCCATACAAAGTTCAGAAAAGCTAAAGCATTCGTTTGTGTGTTTGTAGTATCAGAACAAATGTTTGTCTCGTCTGAATCCAAAAATATTTATAACTCATTGACTTGGATGTTAGTCGTCCCTCGATCGCTCGCTCGTGAGACCAAATATGTGCCTTCTCTGAAAATACTGAAGTGAATTGAACCAAATATACTATACATATTCTTAGGCATTTCATTTGATTCCGTTCACAGTTAATATTCAATCGCCTGTCCTGTATACTTCCGAAGTAATCGGACATCAAAATATTAAGCTCCCCCCTTAATGTAGCCCTCAAAAAAATAATTTAAGCATCCAAACATTCTAAGATAAATACTTACATATATTATATCTACAAGATTATGTATATCAGTAATATTTTCTTCAAATTGTTAACCTGAAGGCCATAATAATTAAACTGAAGGCCTGTTACATAAACTTGTTTTATTTAAGAAAAAGAAATTGTTTTAACCACTGTTGTTTAAATAAGGAAAACCTATGGGCTTACAGTTTGAAGATATTTCATTTATATAAAACATCTTAGAATGTTTTTAAAAAATGTTTCCTATTTTCAAATCCATCCTCTGGGCAGTATTATTGACTACTCCAAATTTTGGGGCTCTATAACTTCAGATGTGTAGGAATAATTCCATAATAACTGCGACCGAAACTTTTTGGGCACATTATATGAATATCAAATTTTGTAAATATCAACACAGTACCTTCAGGAGGAGATGCATTCACAAAGTCAGATCTTACGATTGACGAGCCAGCAAGATCCAATTATATATGTTATTGATATTTGTGAATCCATAGTGACTAGACAAGATTTCTTTTTGTTGTCTTTTTTAATTCGAGCATGTCACAGACACAACATAACACTATACTGTCTAACGACGAGCTAAAAATGTTACTTTTCACCAGAAATGATTTTTTGCTCGCAATGTTTATTCTTCTTCTCTGATCTGTGTATTATATTTCTTATTTATATGATGGTCTATAACTGGCTAAAATTATGTATAATATTTTACATAGTTTGTGTATAATTTACAGGAAAATAAAATAAAATAATTCTTTCAAGTTTTGTATAGTTTCTACGAATATTTTTATGTCTAGATATTTCATAGTTGAAATTTTCCTTACTACTCGTATTTCGAAACCATGATTAGAGAATATTAAGTAAATTGTATTACTGCCACATAGCTTGGTCAGTCTGATTATGTGGTCTGGGGTTAAATCTACAGGTCGCCGTATGCGTGACTAGCACCACTAAATTTGTTACCGAACTTAGTTGGTAAGTAAATAATTAATTCGAAATCGACCTTCCTACGCAAAAATTAATATTGTTTATTTAGGTTAAACTATCTTGATACATAACATTTAAATTATGAACACAATCACAATTTATGATATTAGTAATATAAATAATGCCAATACTCATCAAACTGAATCCTGAAAAAAAAAATTAAAACAATGAGAATGTATTAGGAGTGTTGAATATTCTTTTCAAAAATAAGAGGTGCACAACTAGACCATATACAAGTCTTAAGTTTGAAGTTTTACAATTTTACGTTCGATGGATTCGGCTCTAGAGCGTTCACACACACATACGTCACTCCGAAAATAGTCAAATTTGATTCAACGATGGTCACAACGTGTATATTCGTTGAAATCTCGAGTTCGAAATTTTTGGTGATCACACTTACTTATTACTTCGTAAAAGAAAGTAAAAATTTCAATTGATTGATTATTATAGCAAACGAATCAATAAGTGTCATTCCTATAAATTATTCCAGGTCCTCATTACCATTAATTTCAATGGTTTAGAAATTCAATTTTATTCAATGTTTAGAATTAAATCATATTTTAAATTGTTGGATAAATTGCTGCGTAAACACTACATATTTTTCTTTTCTCACATATAGATCAATATTAGTATAATGATAAGAAATGTAGGTTAGGAAATATTATACTACAAGTTTATATTTACTTAACAAATAACTTACAACCTGCTACCTTTGATAAATATTTGATCATTTAGTAAGATTGACAGTTTTAATCAAACTTTGATTTTTTTATTCAATCAATAATCAAAAGGTTAATTTAATATAAATATACTATTAGATAAAAATTAAAGACTTGAATTAACTACAAGAAACCTTTTACTATTTTAAAATTCACAGTGCAATCCGTTGTAAATTTTTAAAAGCAATATTAGTGAAGCCAAAACTTATATTGTATTTTTGTAATTTTAAAGCGAATTTCAAATATAATTATTAGCTCTGACTGAGCTGACTATATTCCTAACACTATATCCTGGATTACGCAAGGTCTATTCAATTAAATAAACTCCAGATACAGCGCAGACTCTAGACACACAATAATCACATCAACTTAACAAAGCTTTGGAAGAAAAAGGAATTATGTGTGATCAAAGTTTTTGAACGAGACTCACAGGTTTACTTCTCACTCATCGGTCGCCTCTTTCGATTAGCATAGATACTGCGCGAATATTCTAACCCCTTATACATCTGGGGGAAATTACAAACTAAACCTCGATATAAGAAAAACGATCGGTTGTGGCCAATACAGAACTTTCTTTAACGTAGTATTCATTAGAAATATATATTCCAAACAAAAGATATCAATACTGCACAGTAATATAATAAAATTGTACTCATTAGCTTATTATTTTATTATGATATCTAATATTATTACTGCAATAACTGGTAAATTTTCTAAAGAAGCTTTTCAAACAAAAGTTGTGCGAAATATTAATATCTTTCATTATGTACTTAACTATTATTGCCGTAAGTGCAACCGTCCTAGTGATATTGGAGATAGAACAAGAAATGCATACAGTAAACATGCACTTCCGGTTTGAATATTCTTTTCAAAAATAGAAGGTGCACATCTAGACCATATACAAGATTTAAGTTTGAAGTTTCATAATTTTACGTTCGACAGTTTTGGCTATATAACGTTTACAGACAGACAGATACACAGATGTCATTCCCAAAATAGTCACATTTAATTTAGGAAAGGTCAAAACGTGTTTTTCCGTTGAAATCTCGAGCTTTACGATTACTAGAATTACTTATTACTTCGTAAAGGACAGTGTAAAGGTAGAATTGATTAAAATGTTCATGGATAATAAAACAAACAAAATAACTTGAAATATTTAATCAAGATAATTCATATTCTAATCTCATATGATGAGATCTAATTGGTAGCAATCAGCTGGCACACCCGTTTGTATATAGCGCTTGCGCTTTTTGTTTTGAAAGCGGTCTATTGATAGTGCAGGAATTGCTGAGCATATTAAAAGTTTGGTACCACTTAGCACTGTTTGTATTAAAATATCTAGAAGTATTTTTAATAGCAATATTATTTCTCGATCTTTGTTGCAATCATCGTGAATCAGTAGCAATGAGTGTGAGAAGTGGTAAACTTTATGCACTTCATTTCGTCGTCAAGTGGCGTAACAGTGAGTCAGTAGATTTATTTTGTGACGTAATTTTTGGGAGATTCCTATTTAGAAAGGTGCATTAGTTCAGTGCATGTGAGAAGCACGTGGAAATATTTTTGCGAACATGAATTAGTTTCATGCCAAAATATTCAGCGGCTAAAGTACAGAAACACTAAATATAAACATGTTTTAACCATGTGCATATAAATAGAGAAACAGTTATCTGAATTAGTAAACATTTGAATAGTGCGAGAGTAGTATTTGTAAATAAGTACAGGTAATACAACTTTATGCATTAGAATAATGAATGAAAGTGTAACTACATGGTATTATACTAAAGCGAAACAACGTTCGCTTTTAATCATTAATTTCGTATTCATGTTACCTGAACCGTGCCTCGCTTGCTTATTAATTACAAAAAGTTGTTTACTTTTTAAAAGTAATGCATTATAATCATTTATTTTCAACATTTATATAGAATGAATTTGTTACTATATATTTATGTTATTTTCAATATTATTCATTTGTTATTGCATCACATAATTATATTATCCACGTGATGTTATTCCGTGTTAGATATTTATGAATAAAAACAAATGTATGTGGTTTTATTTATATTATTTACATTGACTTTAATGACAAAATCACAATAACGTAGTATAAATGCTACACGTTTCACTATTACTTACTGACTACAACCAAGGTAACATTTTACTAAAATACTACAGATGTACTACGGACTAGCTAATTTATTGTTCGTAAATATAAACTCATGGCATTTCCTAGCAAAATTGTATGACAATTCTTATTCATTTGTCTATTCATGACTCATCTGTAATCTTAGTTCGTTTAGTACACGATTTTATCGCATTATTCAGGAAGATAATAATTATACTTATTGTAAAATTCATAAATTAGTAAAATTGATACAGAGTCCGAACCATAACTGTTACCGAAACCCATACCGTAACCATGTAGTTTTTAAACCACTAACTACAACTTGAAACGATATTTAGAGAAGTAAACTTCACTTGGCTTTCTTATAATTCCACTATCTTTTTAATTTTGTATTAAATTAATGTAATCATTGCTATGGCCCGATATCAATGTATGTGAAAACTAGAGAAACGTAAATGTAACATAGACATTTACAATGGAAACTTTTGAAAAATGGTTAATGTTAAGAAACATAAATTTTAAGCAAAAATTGCTATAAATTTCTATATTTTCAACTTTTAAAAGAATTATACCTTCCATAATTCATACAGATTTCAAGATATTGAAAAAGAAGCAAGATTATACCGTTACTTCCGGTTGAAATATAATTTCTAAAAATAGGTTTTCTTTCCATGGATATACAGATATTAAATTCATATTTTTATGTTCAACTATATTTACTGTAGAACGTTTACAGACACAGACCCACACTAACTTCATTGATAAAATAGGCAAAATAGATTCAAGAATCCAGAAAACGTCAAAACAGATATTTTTGTACAAATTTCGAGATCGATTTCACTGAAATTCACGTATTAACTATCTCAGCTTTAAATTTGACCATAATCCAAATAACATACAAGGTTCCTAGAGCCAATACAATTGAGGATAAAATTACGATACTTTAAACTTACGACGGGTACAAAACTCGGACGTGCACGTCCTATATTTGAAAACAATATTGTACTTCATACCCGCATTATATTTCTCGTTTACTCAATTTATTTCTAATTTTGTTATTTACTTGATTAATCTGGCCGACATTAATCACTTGAATGTACGATCGTATTATCTGTTTGGAAAGCAATGCTAGAAAACCAAACGATCAGACATAAACGTTAAAAGTTCTTGTTTCACTTACAGTTTTAAGTAAAGACATTCTACTCTCTTTCTAATGCAAGACATTGTAGATTATTGTTATCTGTGTAGAAATACAAACGGCAGCAGTAATAGACGTAAAAAGCAACTTTTTGTTCCGTTGAAACTGGGAAGTGTTTTGTTTTTACAAGTAGATGTGTCGCCAACTTTTCCAGTATCCTTAACGTACAAATTATCCACTAATTGTTGCGAAAGTTTAATCATATACTACCCTAAGTTAACTTTAACGATCCACGGCTGATTACAAATTAGCATAAGCTGTAGGTATTCTACTTGTATTAAAATCCACGTGTTTCTTGCTATTACCATTACGTCTTCGCGGCTCGCGTTCCGGCATTATGCAACATTTTATATTCGCTTTTATATCTGCTCAAACATGATGAATATTTGCCCCGCACATTCTCGTTTTGTTTAAAGAGTTGTCCAAATATACCTGCAAATATCGGTATACAATGGTACACTGCAAACAACGCCTCTAATATTTGTGTGTGACAATATTGCTTGACAAGTTCATCGAATACCTCAGGTGTAGCGGTTAAAACCTGCTCGGTAATGAGTAATCAATATATATTGTTGACCGGCATGTTGGCATTGATCCATATCGCCAACAACAGCCAACTAGAATATTCTGACAAATTATTTTATATGTTCTCTGTGTATGGTAAGTTTTGTTCCGATTTATGGTGCGTATATACATTGGTTTCTTGTTTTACTATTTATTCTGCTTCCTGATATTTATCTAAAGTGATACTATAAATAATAACACGTTAAAGTTAGTACATTTTGAGGATACAAAAATAGAAACTCTAGCACAACAAATATTTTCTTAATAATATAAATAAGTATCTGCAATTTATATAAAACGTCGAAATACATAAGTCGAATTTTTCTTCAAGGTGAATTATTGCTCAATATTATGTATTCTATATAACATATTATATAAAATCGCATCTACATTTCTGTATCTGAAAGTAGTTTATTCAATGTATTCATTAGTTTAGTGCTTCCGACTTGTGAATAACATAAATATGAATTAAAAAGTTTAGTCAGAATTTCGATTTTTACATTTTATTTGGCATTTTTTGCCAATATAAATTGCAATTTTCACTAAATAACGTGTTGTATGCCAAATAGTTTAGTTTAGTTTTATAAATATTCATTAATAAAATAATAATTCGCTCAACAAATGTCAATCGGATAGTTATAACCAAACTTTTATTTTAAAATAAAATAATTCACGAATCAGAAGTACTAATATTAGGAAATCTTTATAATCACCACTGAAATTAAATGGGAAATCTTTCAACAATAATGAAGAATCTAAATATTTCCTGATAAATTGGTGGGGAAAAAATGTACACTAGATAAAGGATACTCGTAACAGTTCTGTACCTGAACAGCAGTTACGGCCATGTTTATCCGGATCGCACCCGTGCCCTGTTATTGTGTTCATAAACCTTAAAAACTACCGTATACAATGTCGAGAAAACTGTGAATCACACGGATTAATTTTTCATATTATTTTAATGAATACTAATTAAAATATTCAACAACGAATTAAAAACAAAATTATATGAATAGCAAAGTTATTATGTGAAATCCCAACCAAACATTGTAGGTTTGCTTACATTTGAACCTAATTATTAATTGTATGATTCATTGTATGAATCTTGCAAAGAAAAAGTAATATAGAATGGCTGTAACGAGAGAGAAACAGACATATCGAATGAATTTTGTAAGATTGATGCTAGATTATATTGTTTTGTCACAATAATAGCTTTGTTTTTCTCAAGCTTTTCTCATTTCACAATCAGAATCATTTATTTGCTCAATATTTTATAGGCTTATACCAAATTCAGTTGATGTTTTGTATAAACTTTTTTGTATGGCAACATGTTAACCCTTTCTAGAACGTTATCTGAAATCTTATATGATTAGTAAAATCAGTGTAGGAGTAAGTTCCATTTTATTTTAAGATTCTAAATATTGTAAAAAGTACTACAAAACTAAGTAAACAGTCTGCTAAGCATATTAATTTTCATTTGCATTATTTGACAATTGATATTTTTTGTCTTCATATTGTGAATCCGATGACCGTAGGACATTATTATAAGTAATAATTATGAATTTTAAAATATGCAATAAATTGCAAGACTTTATATATCTATTTTTTTTTTTTTAATTATGAACCTAAAAGTTATAATAATAATAATAATTTAAAAAAAAACTTTAAATATAATAGTGCGTACACATGTGCTGTGAGCCGTAGGACAGTTCTAGTTTGCAACGGCAAATATAGTGCGCATTTTTCATTTACAATTGTTATCGGCGCGGCGAGCTGAACTTTTACCTGTGCTTGGTTTCATTTTTCTTTTTAGTAATTTATATATTTTTATTTTCTCATAGATTTACAAGTAACTATTTCAATATTATTGCAATTAATTCGTAAAAATAAAAGAACATTGAACTAACAAATATGTTGTGTGGATAAAATAAAAATGGGACAGAAATCGAACGACTGTGTGTCTAGCGAATAGATCACACGAAAAAACACACCATAGGTGACGTGAAATGTTGTTTGAAAATACAGTTCCATATTTTTCTATGTATATTCGATGTCGCCGTAGCGTGATATGTTGTTGAGCACGACTGGATGTACACATGTGCTTGAAAGAGTTAAGCAATAAATGTATTTGTTTGTAAACATGGTGTTGATGATGATGATGGAATGAATGTATACTAAATTAAGTTTCATTAGAGATTGTTGTCTCCGCGTAGTACATACATATATATTTAATAATTATTTTCAAGCAGATAAACAGCTTGTAAATGTCAAGGCCTGTGTGTTTTAGCTAACTAATGTTATCGTTGACTCGTCTGTTGTCTATCGGGCACTACAGTAGTATATTATGTGAGACATATTCACGATGTCAGTGACACGACACGATGCTTCTATGTGCTATCACTGCCGCGATGCTGTAATTATCGTCGAAATACGTGCCCGCAACTGTGGTATCTCAAATTAAATCAGCGCACTAACTATGCCGCCCCAGATATCGATTTACAACTGTGTTATTTTCCCTACATAATTACCCAAATTAGATATTATGGATTTCGTTTTCAAACTGCCAACACTAACAAGCTATACCATCACACTACTGACGCAAATATCTTAAATACACCTTTGTTTTCCAATTTTCTCTACTTGTCTATTTCGAATTGATAACCAAAAAATTATAACGCATAACCATAAAATTTTCTTAGAAATTTATGTACGCACTGGCCGTGAACAAGTAAAACTATTAAATAGTGGTTATTACGGAAGCATACCATATATCTTTTGCTGGCAATTAATTCCTCACATTTCTCATGAATTACACGCACCTTCTTTACAATTCACAAATTGTTAAAATTACAACACTCCCCAATTATTTTTAAATTTTTAGCTCACCGTTTAAGTGTTCGTTAGTAGGTTTATTATATACTAAGATGTTTTACGTTTCTGGATATAGTCCAGATTTTAACGGAAATACACATTTGAAGTTTCTGTGAATTGATATTGACTATTTTCAAGAGGTCTACGCGTCGGTGTTTGTTTGTTTTGCACTGTTTGTTCAATATAAGTGTTTGGATAATGAGAGATGCTATTCTAATTCAGTGGACTGTATTTATTTATTGTTTTGGAATTATGTTGTTGTCTAGGCACTATTAAATGAATTTAGTTTTAGTAGAAACTAACTCAGCCAACATATTCTGTCGTGTATATAACACTGTCACTCAACATGTTCGTTGTACCAGGGCCACTCAAGATATGCATTACATGTATAACAGCAAGTGGCAGTTAATGTATTTTGATGTAATGTTAAAAAATAAAATTAATACATTCTTAACAATCTCTGTACCATATGCTGAAGAAAATTATATCAAAAGACAAGTGACACCATTATGTTCCAACCTGTATCAAAAAATCTTTTGTAACCTTGTCAAAAATGATATGAATAAGAAAAAGAAAAAAAAAATGTTGTCAGTAAACATAATTAAACAAGATTAGGTACAAGCACGTATGCTGTACCCCCAGAGAAAAAAGTCACAGGGTGACCACGAGTACATCTGTGAAGTACCGATATTTGGGGCCCTATAACTCCGGAAGTATATGTGCGATTGAATTAAAACGAACGGATTCAAATGCCATGCCAAAGAATATGTGTAGCAATTTTGGTTCAAATCCCTTCGGTACCTTCAAAGCAGAAGAGGGCACAAATTTGGTCATACGAGCGAGAAAACAAACGACGACTAACATAGTGCTACAGACACACGGTTGATTGCTTTGGCTTTTCTGTACTTAAACGAGATTGAACGGGTTTGGTACAGTTTGTATTGTAGATCTATTATAGAGCGCAGCTACAATGTGCAGAGTTATATTACTCAGCTTTCGTATGTTGATGAGAATAACCGGCGTTTAGGGAAACCCTTTTCATTTATGATATCGAAATGATTTACAATCCAACTATTAAGCGTTTTAGTATGTCGCCACATTTGCTGTCCCTAAATATTATTGATATGATTTTTAATCCGACCATATATCGTCGACCCCAAACGGATGGGGATTCGTGGCGCATGAAAGCAAATACTGTTACAAATGAGAAATTTACAGGCATAGTAATAAATCAGTTAAAACCGAGGGAAACAATAGACGGTAAATAATTTTTTGTATACCTTTGCATTTATTCGAAATCGCAGAATAACCGGTGCACTGGTGTAATTATTACCTTTAGCAGGAATAATTAGCGTTCGTATAACGTTTCCTGGTGCGATACACATTTTCTGGATCATGTGTTGAATACTGTTATGTTATAGTATTATACACATATAGTAATGTAATACACGGTGTGCATGCAGAACGAGAGTAATGTCGGAAACCATCCGAACGAGCACAGCGAACAGTGAAATGCATTCAGTCAGGCACGTCTTTCGGTTGATAATTATAATGCGATGACAGTAATGTATTTATGTACTGAGGTTTTCATTTCCTTCATCCGAAAACCAAATTCAGTTTATACCTACCACCAAACAACATTCATCTGGACACCTACATCTAAATCTATATCTATAGTTGTATTAGGATATGTTTGTATGTATACAGTCAGCGTAATGCAACAACGACCCCATACACACATCCATATGTACATATATGCTCACAGCTTGATTTGATTTGTAGCTGGAGTGGTGTTGGTCAACCAAAATTTAATTTAACATTTGTGAACATGGTATATAAATTCTACAACTTACTAGATAACTTGTAAATATGCCATAAAGGATTAAGAAATTTTAATTTTAAAGGTACAATAGTATTATTGTTTATTAATCAAACGGAATTATGTTGGGCTGTATACAGTTTTTGAGGTAGAGCACATACACACACAAAACCCAAAATGTGTATTTCCAATCTGACAATATTTTTTCCACACGATCTAACACTAGCTAATTTGTATAAAATGTACATTTTCTATTTAAAGGACTATAATCAATTTAAAATTAGAAACTTCCATCGAATTCATGTATAAGTTCATATGAAAGGATTTACTAACGTACGGAAATGCTTTGATGGCAGGACGACGAAGACATGAGTTTTGAGCGAGAATTTAATTTGGTTTCTAATTTTGAGAAACTTAAGACTTGCATTTTATCAAATGGATTGTTTAATTTCGTTTTAATATAATATCACAAAATGTTGTTATCTCTATATGTCACTCCATTTTAATAACCACCGGAAGTGCATTGCGGTGTAAACATAATACAAAGTCCACAGTTTCTTCGTCTGCCGTTTGACAGGAACGTTCAAAACAATAATAGAGCGCGTCGCTCTGACCGGCGAGGTTTCTTTCTGGTGAAAAATAGTCTCATTTATCTGTCGAATGTGTGATACCCATAGCTTTCACAGCAAGCTCATGATTCCTTCTACGGGTGGGCGGCTACTCAATGCGGTATCACGTTCGCGATATCTACACAAACACATATTATAGAATACAAGCGAGAGCAACATCAACAACAACAATGATAACGACACATGAATATATTTATATATATATATATATATATATATATATAATACGACTCGTTGGGAATTTCTGGCGAACAAAGAACGCTACTGTTTAGTGTTTACTTATTTTTAGTCATCTGAATTGCGTTAGGTCAGTGTAACACACGTGCTTGCAGTGTGAGCACTGGTATCAGTGATTTGCATGTTAAGAAATATGAAAGTTTCGTCTTGACAATATCTTAATTATTGCATTTCTTGTCTAGCGAAACCAAGACTTTTTATTTTTTTGTTATTTATTGTCTTGGGGATTCCCCTGATTGTAATTAATGCAACAAGCGCTTGAATCCGACAATAAGATAAAATAGGCTTATGCTTATTTCAATAAACAGTTGTGAAAACAATTGTGTGAGAATTCCAGATATTAGTAATAGTAATAAATGGCAGAGCGCTCCAGATATTTTCTTATTATTTTAAATTAATAAACATATGAATCAAAATAATAATTAATAATGAAGATTCAATATTTCTTGATTTCTTGAAATTTATTACCACGAAATCTTATCCATGAGAAAATCTTTCTTCTCTTGCCTATATATTTTTTTTTGTATTAACATACAGACATACAGACATACAGACATACAGACATACAGACATACAGACATACAGACATACAGACATACAGACATACAGACATACAGACATACAGACATACAGACATACAGACATACAGACATACAGACATACAGACATACAGACATACAGACATACAGACATACAGACATACAGACATACAGACATACAGACATACAGACATACAGACATACAGACATACAGACATACAGACATACAGACATACAGACATACAGACATACAGACATACAGACATACAGACATACAGACATACAGACATACAGACATACAGACATACAGACATACAGACATACAGACATACAGACATACAGACATACAGACATACAGACATACAGACATACAGACATACAGACATACAGACATACAGACATACAGACATACAGACATACAGACATACAGACATACAGACATACAGACATACAGACATACAGGCATACAGACATACAGGCATACAGACATACAGACATACAGACATACAGACATACAGACAGACATACACACACACACAGAGACAGACAGTCCTCATTCCGAAAATAGTCACATTCGATTCAGGGAAGGTCAAAACATGTATATCCGTTGAAATCTCGAGTTCGAAATTTTTCGTGATTGAAAGTAAGAAGGTTACTGGATAATTTAATCATTATTTAGTGGTGTCTTTTTACCTCACCGATAGCACTAACATTTTATCTGCATTCTTGGTTAATATAAACAATGACATCTACCGATAGGCGATAAGGGCCAGCAAAGTGGTGGGCCACTATATGAATAATCGCTCACAACAATAATTTTGAAATTTTATAATTATCATTCAAATACCTGTATTAACCAATAAGCACACGTATTCAATTATGCTTTTTTAATTATATAATATTTCAGATCCTAAATTACAAAAACTAAAAAGAAATAATACGCGTTCTTCATGATATTCATAGGATTTAGAGGATAGTAAACAAACTCAGTTAAAATAAATCGCAGTGTCGGAAAATGGTAATTCAGTGATACAAAATGACTTATGGATTGTTGTGGGATACATTTACTAAGCGAATATATGAATAATACTTAGATTTAAATTATACCGAGAAAAAAACGTTTATTTTAATTTAATACTAAGATAAGTAAACATGATTATAATGAGTGAATCATAATTCAGAATGCCTGCAAATTCGAAACCATCTTTTAATTTTTTATACTAAATTCAAGCACAGCAGACATGAAACGAATTTAAAAGCATAACATTTTGCTAATTTAACATATAAGTAGTATATGTATATGCGATCAGCAGGTAGAATTTTTCAGTATTTTTATCATTTTTCTAAGGGCAGTGTTAGGAGGGGTGCCAAAATTTGGAGCCCCTTAATACTGCCCTATAACTCCGGCAGTTTACGGAGATAGGATTTGAAATGCGAGCAGAATCAAATCGGATACAAATGAAATATGTGTAGACAATTTGGTTCAAATCGCTTATGTACCTTCGGAGAACTAGAGGAGACAAATTTGACCTTTGAAAGACGACTAACATCCAAGTATATTAGAATATATATATATATATATATATATATATATATATATATATATATATATATATATATATATATATTTATATATATTTATAGCGACGAGATAAGATCTATTTGTTAAGGATATTATTTGATCCGAGACTATTACAGACACACCACTGAATGCTTTACTTCTTCCGTACTTTGCACGGTTAGCTATCCTCGTACTTGACTTCAATTAGACCCTCTTTATGTAGGTCGGATGCAGGGATTTTGCAACTATCCACAAAAATACAGAGTGTCCCAATATATTTGGACCATACGTGATTAACATGTATAATATTTATCCAAATAATATTTTTGAGAATAATTTATGAAATAGGTTTTACAATTTCAAAATCACATTATCAAAATCTTAAAGCATGTTATTTTTTTGAAAAATTGAATATTTTTCCTCCAAGAGGTTGAATAGTGCCAAATAATTCTTACATCAAATATTTTTAGTAATCGTATATAACGGAATCAATCAAATTCAGCTTGTATAGTATTTGGATCACAGTGCAGATGAGAAATATAGGATTGCGAATGCAAAATTATTAGCGCTGGTACTGTAAATTTTTTAGTCGGTAGATCGTACTTCGGACTCTGAGTCACCACAACAATACTGACACTACTCGTTACCATGCAAAATGGAATTAATTTTTATTTTTTCTATTTACAAAAAAGTTTTAGCCATAAAAATATTGAATTAAATATGCTAATATTTAATCATTCTGTGGTAAAGGATTTTCCCATTGCGTGGATATGTATTTTATAATATATTTGTTTACCAGAAGTAAGTATAATATAATTCATATGACCAACTAGAAAAATAAAACATTATATTTGTACAAAAAAATTAATAAATACTATATTTTGTACACACAGCAATTTAAATTCTAATTTATTTCTTTATTCACATTAAAGTTGTTGTGTCCATGTTTCTTTTTTACGTTTATCAACTGTGTTAATCTTTACAAAACAAAATTAGAGAATAAACTTTTAATGAAAGAAGTTGAAGTTTTCTGAATTTTAAGAATATATAATATTTTTTGTACGTAAAACAGTTCATGACTTGTTCATTTTTGTGCTTGTTTGTCTCTATAATTAATTGCACTCTGTATGGAATTGTAGGCTAATTTCTAAAAAGTATTTTCAACTTAACATATATTAAAAAATGAGGGGTGACCTGCACTCAATTTTCTTTTGTGTAGTTTTCATTAGAAATATAAATCCCAAACAAACCGTCAAAAAATACCAAAACTCCACAATAATACCCTGAAATTGCACAATTTAGCTTATTATATTATTACATTATAAAATATTTTTCATGATTACAAAACTAACTTAGTACTTCGCAAAAGAAAGTAAAAATACATTAATTGAACATAAATAAAATAACCTTTATTAACTAGTACATTTATTGAGGATTTATGACCTTGTCACTCAAATATTATGAGTTTATATGCAATATTAAACGACAAGGTCACCGAAGGTCACTTAACTTATATTAAAATGCAAGATATCTTATTGTAATTACGAATTAGTTTATCGTTAGGATAGTAATAGCATTCTATAATCATCCAACATTTTTAACGTTATGTATAATGTTGAATGGATGATGCTACAATTGTTTTTAATTCCACAGGTATAACAATAAAATTACATAAAATGAATCAAGGCTAAAGAACTCATATCATTAGTTGAAATTATGAATGAAGAATTATTTAGACGCTGATAGACGGCATCACGAAAAACTTCTAATTACTTCATGGATCATCAACCTGTGTTGACATATACTTATACAGGATGATGAATAGATTCATTATATTTTTACATGTTACAATACTCATTTCTCAGTACATTTTAAACCAAAAATGTAAGGACACCTACTTTGATCATAATATTAAAATTGCATGATTTTATCTAAAATTTGCTGTAAAAATACATGCAGAAAATACATATTAATTATTAAATTATTATATTTGTATGCGAAAATAAACTACAATGGAAAACCAATATTTCGTAATCGACGGCCTGTAGAGAAATCGCTAATATTTTGAATATTGTAATATTGAACTATTATGATTGAAAATATTGCATTTTGGAATTTTTTATTATATATTACCTTATAAATTTAAAATAAATGATTAGAACACGTAAAACGTTTCATATTTCCCTATGAATCCATAACTTACAACTGCACTATATGCAATGAACGACCACAACAACGTTTCTAACCATTATGCAGTAAGTTTTGTCGTTGAACTAAGTAAGAAATAAATGTAGTGGCAGTGAATTTGTGAGAAATGGAAAGTACAATATAAGAAGAAAGAATATATTAACTGCAAGAGAAGCGACTTTTGCTCTTTTGATATTTCAGGTACAATACAGGAAAGATAACGAATATGGCTCACGTCCGTAACATTTTTCAACTTATTTACATTTCTATCATATTTTACAGGCACGTCAGTTACTAACAAACTTTTCTGTTTGAAAAGTTTGAACAACTGAAACAACAAAACAATAAAAGAATAAAGAGTGGAATAAGATAGGGCATGTTCTGTATTCAGCAGAAAAAACTTTAAATATCGACTTCGGATATTTTCGAAACATTGGCATTCAGCTCAATGTCATTACAACATGTACTCCCTCATATGTTCAGTTAGGATATAGCGAAGGTGACATCATTAAAAACATATTAATAATAACAATAATAACTTTAAGTAATTTTGCCATGAATCAACTTGAGATTAAATTCCCAGAATAATATTAAATGAAATATCTATATAATTACAATAAATACAACTTTCTTTTTTGAAACTGTTGATTTAATAATTCGTACTATAAAAGCATTACTAGAAATCAACAATTTTTTGCAGCAATCTTAGTAGTTTTTTGCGTTTCTATAAAACATTTATATGAATTCATATACATATGAGTGATGTCATATTAAAAGCGATTTCCGGAAAATTTGTAGTCGAAGCGATCATAAGGATTTTTTTTTTAAGTAGGGTTAGGTTTGGCTTAATTATATAATCATAATGATTTTAAATAAATGACTATATGGACTATAGAAACCAATGCTTCCCCATGGAGACATTAAATATAAGGTACTGTTTATTTTTATTCAGAATGAATAATTTAACTTGTATCTATTATTTTTGGGATATTTCAATATATATATATATATATATATATATATATATATATATATATATATATATATATATATATATTTATTTATTTATTTTGACAATACTTCATTTAAGACTTTGCCCAAGATAGGTATGTATATATATATATATATATATATATATATATATATATATATATATATATATATATATATATATATATTATTAACTTTGTGCTTATAACACCATCAATGTACTTACTATGCGTTGAGTAAGACAGTCTGCAAATGAATACCAAAAACATAAATGCAAAAAATAACTTAAAATTGTTATTTTGTTTATATATTTTCCACTGTAGATATTTTCGTCAATTAAAATTTTGCAGTTGAACAATAGCATGATATAAGAATGCTTACATATGTATAATTAATAACACTTTGCTATAAAATTCCCATAATATTTAATTTATCATGCGAAAATTTAAATCTAGAGCCGCATTAATGCAAAATTTGAAAGGTGACTTTGATCCGTGTACAAAACAAGGGAACTTTATATATATATATATATATATATATATATATATATATATATATATATATATATATATATATATATATATATTGAACTTAAAGATGGTTTGATTTAAACACGTTTAAAAATGTATGTATAGTACACAAACAGATTTGGATTGAACGATTTATGTCGGTCTTGACCTATTTTCCTCATTTTTGTAAAAATATAAATTAAATTACCCGTGAACCTACTTATACTGACAAAAACTAAAAAAATAAACTATTTCTATTTTGCATTAAATTTGTATTAACCAGGAAACTCGTAAATTTTATTTCATGAACCAGATTAAAATTTGGTAATATGTTTGATACAAATATATTTTGTATTGTGTTTATATAGTACCGAACCCCGTACTCGAATTAGTTTATTATAATAACTATTATTACTATTTTTACAATATTCTAATATATACATATCAAGATATATATATATATATATATATATATATATATATATATATATATATATATATATATATATATATATATATATTTATATATATTCATATATATCGATAGACTTCTACCTCATCCTATTGTATATATTATACTTATTATCATCCAGATATAACTTAAATTTCAAATGGTATAGTCTTATTATAAATATAATTTTCTATACATATAATAATATTATCGTTTCTTAGTGATAAGTCTACTCGTTTACTTCATTGTACAACTGAATTTTGGTATAAAAATATACCACAGCTTTATATTTTGTTTAACAATAAATTATTATAATTTTAACTGTTATGTTTGGTGTCATTACTGTAGAAAACAAATCTGGAGTATCTTTTACTTTACTTTCTTATTCTTAGTTTTCACTATAAATGCTATATTGTATTGTAAATATTAAATTGTTTTGTATTTCAAATTTATTCTATCAGAACCTTATCAATATGTATGGTATCTAGGGATATGTAGATGTAATATTACTATTTTCAAAGGCAATTTTACAGTAAATATTTTTCGAATGAACTATTTAAAGAAAGGTCGCAAGCGATATACAAATCCTAAATTCTAAACATTTATGTTCAACGGTATTAGCTCGGGAGCTTTCACATACACATAAAAAGACAGACACGCAGACGTCTTTGGGAAGATTGTTAAAATGAATTGAGGAGCCATCAAACGGATAATTACATTAAAATGTTGAGGTCGATTTTGTTTTATTATTGCAATACTTACATTTAAACATTATGTATAAGAAAGATAAATCTGTGAATAAAAGTATTCATTATAGTTCCAGAAGTGCCCAATGACCATATGTTCGCCTTTCTTGCAAGCGCCCATGTCCATTTTATTACTCAGTAAAAGGTTCCATTTTACGGAAACCGCAGATGGGTGGAATTCCGGGTTGAAATGTATATACTTTTAGCTAAGCTGAGAAACAACAAAACTGCAACAACGACATGAAAGAAACCTATAAAAGATTTCGTCAGCGATAAAGTTCGAACATAAATGTTACTATATCTAGAATCTAAAAAATGCCCCAGGGTAGTCTTTATATAGAAATAGTTGGCCAAATAAACTGCTGTTGAAAACAAATGGGATATTTGATAGCTCGATTTTATGCAGGTTTTATCTATATATTAAATATATCGTACAGGGTACCCTTTTCAATAACTCAATGTATACATCGTTCAATGATCGTATTCATTTTCCCATCAAAAAGTATACCTTCAGTGCAACCCGAAAGTTATGGATCCAACATAACATAGGCGTGGACTTGATTTATGCTAAATAATGATGTTTGGATTGAATAGTATTTCTATAGTGATCAATGAATAAGATTATGTCCTTACGCTATTTTATAGTTATATTTTCAGTCTGATGTTTGATTAATCAAGTAAATATTTAAAGACATGATTACATAATTCTGTAATAAATTTAATGTGAATTTACAATATTTCCAATATAAATTACAGTAACAAGCTAATTAATTATTCATTATTAAAATAAAAGTACACTTGAATTTAAGTAATATCATTAGCATATTCAAAATTACATTGTTATTTTCCTCGCCGAAGTCTATAAGGAAATATTGTTATCACAAACATTTTCGAACTGGAGATTTAAACAAAAATATATGTTGGGGCCAAAACCGTTGAAGGAAAAATTATGAAACTTATACTTAAAACTTGTATATATTCCTATTTTAGGAAATATCATCTAAACCTGAAGTTAATATTTACTCTTGCTACTATTTGCATATCTCGAAAACAACACAAGTTAGAGAAGAAATGATGCTTATGAAAGTTGAAGATATTAAAATATCTAGCAATTTTTATTTGAAATGTTATTTTAGAAAAATGTAATTAAGTTTATATTTACGTTTTCCCAATTACAATACAAATTGATTTTGTTTCATAAAAATCGTAGGATGAATTTAACACATATTACAGCATTATTATAAATACAAATAATGTGAAAGCCACAAGAGTTTAAATTTTCTCTAGTTTTACTGTTGAAATAATGTAAATTTACATGATATTTTAAAGTTAAGCGTAAATCGAGTGACAGTTTGTAAAGTAATAGCATTTAATGATTATTAAATTTTAAAATATTTAACCTATTTTTTATTCTCTACTCTATAGTTGAAGTAAATAAATCATAGTGTTTATAAGGCAAATGTCGGTCGTTACCCGTCAAAAGATTATAATTATAAAATAACATGATTCTCTGAAGTGGTGTAAAAAAGGACTAATCAAACGTTGTTGTTTGTATATTATTGTAATATGATTTCTTTTGTTATTTTAATAATATATACAAGATTGTTATTTTATACAGTATTTGCAAAATTTATCATCGTTAGAATAATTTTTTTTTTTTACGCGATCAAAACATATATTTCCTGATTTAAAACCCAATGTCAATAACTTTCAAACCCAACTTGGCGAGTCCCACTTGCTATAATAATATAAATTTTATGTGTTTTTTTTTTTTAATTTTTGAAGACAATGACTGCATAAGGAATAATTTAAAAATGAGGTATGGCCTGCATTCGACTTACTTTTGTGTAGCTTTCATTAGAAATGTATATCCCAAACAACTGTCTTAAAATATCAATACTCTACATTAATACCCCGAAATTGTACAATTTTGCATATTATTTGATTACGTTATCAAAGACTGTTTCTTCAATATAATATATAGATTGTTTCTTTAATATTCACCTTATCAATATATTCAATTATAATTTTATTTACATTACGCACTCTTTCAATATATATATTTCAATATGAATCTGAAAAAACTATTACGCTGAAACTATTTGTGTTAACCGGTAGAATATGACCAATTATTTCTATTATGTTTCTCTGTGAAAATATTGTCAGGCTTAGTTCATACGATTTGACAACATAAATTAGATATTTAAGATTTTCCGTAGCAGTATTGTGCAGTAACTGGTAAATTTTTTATAGTAACAAATATTGTGCGAAATATTATCTTTCATTAGGAACTTAATAATAATTGTCATGAATGCTGCCATTCTAGTGATATTGGAGAAAGGACAAAAAAGCATAGAGTAAACATGCACCTTCGGTTTGAATATTCTATTCAAAAATAAGAGGTACACATTTAAAACATATACAAGTTTTAAGTTTAAAGATTCATAATTTTAGGTATGTCAGTTTTGACTTTAAAGTGTTCACAGACAGATAGGTCATTCCGAAAATAATCACATTCGATTCAGGGAAGGTAAAAACGTGTATATCTGTTCAAATCTCGAGTTCGAAATTTTTCATGATTACAATACTTACTTATTACTCCGTAAAAGAAAGTATAATACAACCAATGGTCTTCTTCAGATGATTAGAGATGAATATTTGTATTAAATGTATGTAGAAGTGTGCATGTTTGTACATACATTATAAATACCCATTCTAAAATCTAACTTATAAAGAAATTCTCTACTAATTTGACCATTTCTGAATCTAACCTAACTAATTTCGGTATGACGTGGGTGTGTGCCTGATTCTATACTGCTGTGTACTCTAAATGGAAATGGAATAAAATTATAAACATGTAGACCATTTACAGCGCGACCGGGAATCGACCTGGAGCCGTCTGATTGAGATCTAGATTTTTTTTTTAAAGTAATTAGATACGCTCACCCATTACGTAAACAATATATTGAAATATAATTTTTTGGAAGCAAGTTTTTCTGGGTAAAATCATGAGATATAGTATTTCATTGAAAATACACAATGGGACATATAATGGAAGTGTACTTACATAAAAATACAAATTATACAATTAAAATGGAAGTAGCATGTTCGCATACAAACAAGTTCGCAGAAGACAATATATTTGAAAATCGTCAGTACATACCAATTATATGATACAACCTGAAATGATATAAATTAATTGTAATAATTTAATATCGCGCTTATAAATCATATTGGACATTTAGAAAAATAGAATTTTAATTTATTCGTGTATCTCTACCTATGAATTACTCAGCAATCGTGTAATTATCATTTAGCAAATTCAAAGAAACCAACGAGTATGAAATCCGGTTATCGGTGATGATTCTACCTGATATTTACTCTAGCAAAACAAAAAATGAAATCCCAAGTAAACAAATCTATTTGTTCAAATAGTAATAAAGTATATAAAAATGTGGGAAAGAAAAACACTTGAATCATATATTCTTTACTAATCTAATAAATCAATATTATATCTTCTAAAGAAATTAATTTATTTGTACAGTTAGCAAATTATCATTTTTGCAAATTATTATCCAATAACAATTGAACTAATGAGCCATAGTTATTAGGTAGAAGGTGCAAATATTTTACTTTTTATTATACAATGTTATTTATTTTAAAAACTGCAATGAAGAGTATTATTTTCTAAGTTTACTACATGTCAATAAGTTTAACATCGGTTAATAGAACAAATATCAATATTGAACGTAGAATCTTGCAGTGTCTCAATGTAAAGGTTTGATAACAATGTAAGTTGGAAGCTCACCATATAGTATGTACAACAGAGCTATAGTAGTGTATCTATCAATCTCAAAATCAAATTTTTGCACAGATATATGTTTTACGTTGACAATGATTCTTATTGGCCCAAGACTGGAAGGAAAGAATGGACCCCTAAATTTATATCAAAATTATGCTTAAATCGGAATAACACCGGGCCTCTTCGGGTTCTCAAAACGGTTGGCCTGTATGTAAATCCTGCACTGATAATTACATTTCTGCGGAATAAAATAATAAATAAAATAATTACACAGAATGTGTTTTCAACACAACAATAAATTTGACTACAATTATTTTTAACATAAAAAAATCTCTGGTGACCTTCACTCGATTATCTTGTATGTGTAACGTGGTTATTTTCAATGATTATGTTTTACTGAATAGTACATTTTTCGAAAATACTCAAGTCCATTTTGAGATGTGTAAAAAATGACAAACCGTTTCGGTTGAAATATCCATTTTAATTATGATAATTTAAAAATATGTTTATTACTAATAAAATAATTATAAATTACTTAATATATTTTACATATATACTATATTTATTATAATTGAAATATAGTGTTAATATTTTCCAGTTCATAATCATAGAGGCCATATTTAGAAGCTTCATCTCTTATGCAGGTTTATGCTCAGTTAGTTTGAATTATATTTTAAGTTATATATTTCTTATAATTCTGGATTAATTGAATTATAAAACTATAATAGGTTTCTTTTTTTTTAAGACATATATGAATGTATCAAAATTCTCTACAATATAAATTAATTTGTACTCAAGGCTATGTTTTTTTTTTAATATATGCAATCATGTTCGCGCCAATTCTTTCAGGTACGAACATAGCACAATAATTATGTTTTCAAAAACAAACATGACCAGTTATTAAAATGTGTCATACATTTTAGTTAATTTAAGTTAAATTGAAAATTCTTAAAATTCTGTACAAAATTGAGTATTATTCTGATAATCTCGAATAAGCTGTTATATTCCATATTTTTCTGAATTGGAACATGCATAGTATATTCTATTTTTGTTATATCATAATGCCAATGGAGTCAATATGACAAAAAACATAATTCTCCTTACCACTTACCATAAAATATAAAATTTACCAACCTCCTTAATAGTAATAATAAGAAAAACTATCAGATTGTTAATGATATAATAAAAAAACACTTTTATCTGTCCCGATTTCGAGCTGATCAAAACAATTTAATTTATTGACAAACATGTTTAAGTTCCCACAAGAATTATAATGCGTGAGTGTGTGTGTGTGTGTGTGAGCCTGAAGCCAATCAACGAGTGAACACACATTTAGCAGCAGCGAAAACAACATCTACCTGTTTGCCGCCTGAATACGTCATAGTTACCTGATCTTCGGTCACGTCTCTACGTTTAACGATCTTTTTCAAGTAGTGGTTACGTCATCGACAATCATTCGCCAAAATTAAGAGAGTCAATTCGCCGTAACAGACCTCAATTTTCTATTACTCTTATTGGGAACTAAATTTCTTTTTTTTTACCAATTTCATTTGTTTTTTAAGATAATTGTAGGGTAAAATATATGCTGTTTAAGCAATTTTCCGTATGGCTGGGTCCGTTTTTGATAGGCCATTGTTATGATAATTAATGAAACTTTAAATATGTTAAAAAACAAAATATTAAATTATTGAGTTCAAAGAAACAAAAAATGGAGTTTACAATCTACAATAACATAGTTTTGTTTCTCATAAAAACAAACAAACAGTTAACTTCGTCGTATGTTTTTGTATTGCTGGTAATTCCAGAAACCCCTTTTACGAAGTTCAGTATATGATCAAGGTTATACAAAATATGTTAGATCATTCTTCAAAATAAGGATTCTTAATTTTTGCTTTAAAATTCGTAGATGAACTATAATTTGAAATCAATATGGGTTTTATTTATATTTGTTATTGCATGATTGCAATAATAACAATTATGCAAACTTAATTATACCGAATTATACTTTAAATTAGTGCTAAGCTGCATTATTTACGCTTAATTTTAGGTAGATTTCTAATTTAGTTGTATTTAGATATAACAAATTTATATTTAGTTATAAACTATGTTGTATTTTGCTGTCGGCGCCCATGTAGGTAATGTAATATCTTCATTTTAGTTCAAGTAGATGTCGCAAGAGGGACGACATAAGTTGACATTGCCACATTTATTATTATAAACACCTATAAAGGCACCACGTTATACACGTAAGTCGCCTCACGGCCACTGCACGGTGGTCGTGGAAACTTGACGTAAAGTGCCGTGGAAATATTTGATTATAAATCTACCTTTAGGATTCGAGATCCAGCAGCGACGAAATCTGTATCGATGTTGTAAATATTTATCACCTTTGCGCTGGGAGCAAAAGGTCTTCATTCCCCTCTCCCAAAAGATATTTTTCTTTGCAACAATACTTACATGTTTAAATGAAACATTAAAATTATTTAAGTGAAACTTAAACAGAATCTACATTAGGTCAAGTTCAATTAACTTCTGTCTGGTTATCATGTTTAAATCGTCGTTCGTTACGTACAAATGAGCTATGGTAATCGATCGGGTCTGTTAGATTTTCAAAATCCAATGTTCATTTCACTGATTGTGAAGGTATTTATAATTCATATACGATGTACCTTGCTCACTCGGCCGTTTATAGAACCTTGGATTGCAGCACTACGTCCACTGATGTTACCGATCGATTATAACCATATAATATAAGGGTCCGATTAACTTCCGTTGCGTTTAAAGTCCAATAGTGTGAAGCTAATTATATATAGTGCTGGTGAAACACAAATACTCTAAATCGAACCATCTTCAAATATTTATTTCATTTGTTATATTTATGGACACTCCATATTTAAAGGTTGAAACGGACAAGTTTAGTCGAAGCAATGTGTATGTAAATGTCGTTATTCGTATTCCATGCAGGAATAATATCCGTATGTGTTAATTGTATTTTGTAAAATAAAAGACACAAAGTTCACGGTGCCAACTACCACAAAGAGATGTTCAAAGTCGTACGTCGGTCGGCAGCATTCTGAAGCATCGAATGAAATGCGTTTGGCGAGGTGATCTCGTTTGCCAGTTGCACACAAACTAGGCGGTTAGCCGCAGCCATACAGAGCGTCAGTATTTTTCATTACTGTTAATTTTCATAATTTAATATCTCTGTGGCTTTGTATGTATGTTTAACGGGTTTATTATTTAGCCTCCTCTTTATGAAGATACATACATACATGCAGCAGGTACCTGTACTGGATTGTAGAGACAAGACACGTCGGTCGTCAAACAAAGTAATTGTGCGAATTTAATTAAAGTCTAGATATTTACATGACACATGAGAATATAAACGTAATCATAGAACATATTTAACACAAACGTACGAACACTATCATTATTTCACCCTGATAATGCTGAACATTCATTTATTATTTCGTAATTTCGAAATAATGTTTGCTTATCGCATAGAAACGCAGACAAAAAAAAAGTGCTTTTATTGATATCATGCTTTGTGTGTGTTAATACGTAAGATTTAAATAGCGTTCTAAAAGAAAGTTATATACATTTACATATGAATCTGGATATTTATATTATTATTATATCGGGGAGGAGTGAACTGTATTCTGTATTTGATATGGGCACAAAGTATCCACGGTTTCACCTAGTTCGAAATTATCTCTTTAAATAACGGTGGCTCTAAATGTAATATCTTTATTAAATTAATATAAAGTTTATATTTCCATGGAGATTTGAACTTAGTTCACCATTTGATGAACTGGGACCATTAAGGCTATCACCAAAGATTATTTCATTTAAGAATTTCTACTTTCTCGTAATTGGTGTTTGCTCCTAATTTATCCTTTTATTGTTTTTCTTTAATATATGTATATCTATCAAATTTAACCCATAGATTTCTATAATTAGATAAATTATAATTGTATCAATGCAGCACCGTGTACGTATGAGGCGAGGCAAACGTTGTTTAAAAACCACATGCAAAAGTGGAATAATTAATCTTAGGCAGAAATTATAAAAACGTACAAGCCAACAGCCAGGGATGGTAGTAATTTCCCACGACATATTCAGAACAATGGGAAGCTATAGGGGCAGCGTTATATTTGTAGGCCAAATTGGGATACCGGTTTCAAGTTTGACAGGTAACACCTACGTCTACAAAATGCTATTCTCTTGACTTCGCCAATAAGCCCCTTATAATTGATTGTCGTGGTAGAAAAAACAAGCCCGCCGAGTCGACGCACAAAAAAGGCAAAACCGATACGCCAACTTGAAACACACAATAATCCATCCGAAGGTATAATCAATCCATACATTCTGGCAAAGAGTTATTGTTTGGAATTACCGTCATTGTTTTTGTGAAAGTTTAATTATATTCGACAAAAACGAACACAGTATAAAATAATATTATAATATATTTTTCTATACGAATATAATAAGAAATGAATGTGTATCCGTTTCGTGGAAAACAGTTGAATATTAATTAGGTTGGATTTAGTAAAATGCGACTACAAGTTTCCGGGGACAACATTTTAGACGTGTTAAATGAAAATATGGAAATTTGGTGGCAAATTATTCTATAAATTCCCAAGAAACGTAAAGTACCCTGCCTGACCAAACTTAGTTTCTTATAAGCAAGAGATCATGAAAAAAATGTATTGGTAAATGATAATGGATGATGTCTGTCTGTTTGTGTGATGGTCGCATTACTTAAATACTAGTAAGCGCAGTACCGCGAAATTTAGTATTTACGCCTAATAAATGAGGCGTTTACTCTTCTCGATTTTCAGCATGAATTATTTTCATTAATTGATACTTTCTGAAGTGATATGACAATCAAGGCAAATTTATATTTAAGGATAATTTGCGATAAAGTTAAAATATTTTAATTGAACTGCAAATCAAGCTTTAATTGAATCTACTAAATATGCAGGCTTTGTTAAAATTATACCGAATTTTTTTTATTAGATTTTAAATTTAATCAGTATAGCATCATAATAATGGAAGCGACAAATACTGTGTTAACAAAAAAACAAATTAATATTTATTCTAATGGCCACTGAACGCTATAAATATTAGCCAGGATTTGCACAATGCAAGACATTATTATAAACAATATTAGAGGTGATATTTCATTAGAATATTGGTAAGCAATAACATAGTATTCCGTAAATGTTGTGAAGCAGTTGCCTGAGACAGCAGGAAGCAGGGTATTAGGTAGGGAATAGCGCGGGGTTCCATTAGGCTTCTCCGCCAGGTCAGGTCTAATGACATGGCCGTAGTCGAGTGCCGAGTTCACTTTATGTACAAATCCCAGGTGAGTGACGTAACGGCAATAAAGGGGGTTTGCTTCAATATTAAACGGGTAGTGAAGAAATTAATAGATAAGTAGTGTAGCTTGGAGCGGCACACAGGTACTGAGTGGCTGACTGAGCGAGAGTGGAATACGCGCGTCGTCGCACGGGAATAGCTATATAGCGTGTATATATCGTATGCCTACGGTACCAAGAACGTGTGACGTCGGCCTCGTCGTCGTCGCCAACCAGTGGCACTAAAAATACTCTAGACTTGTTTCCGCACGCCGCCTGCCTCAGGCAACATGCTGGTGCTGAGTCGCTATGGCTTTTTGTTCCATCTTGCGATGCTGTGCGCCACAAACAAGTTTCATCTCACGGCGGCTTCACAACGGCGGTCCTCACAGTGATTCTGGTGTTGTTTGTGTTATATGTTAGACTATATGTGTTCGCGACCAAACTCGATACTGTTTTCCCTGCTGCACGACTGGAAAATACGTTTTCCACTACCAATTTTATCTCTATCTGCAAACAAGTCGCCGGGCACTTCTTCAAGTGCTTCCGATTTAAAAGCATTTCAATTTACCACCGAGATTTCATTCGTGTGCTGTGACAGTTTGCAGCAAGTGAATCTATAATATTACTGTGTATTACTGTATCATCGATATACCCATCCACACCAACTATAACCTCTACATCGCAAATCCAAGTGAGTTCACGGATTCTCTTTTCCCCATCATAAGTGTAAATATATCATGACATGACCTACCATTCATTGGGGTTCATCCATTTTACAATAAGTTCATTTATTATTTACAAACATTTTTGTTTGTAAACTGTTAGAACAAAAGAACAAGAATCGATGTTAATAATCTCATTCTTTGTTACTACTATGTTTGAGAAATGTCACATATTTTAAGCTGATTCAATTTAAGATTTAAGCTAAATCACATTTAATTTAAATCTTTCAAAGATTATAATAGATTTTTACTGATCACTCAGAACTGAAAATGGGAAATGGTATTGCAAATTTTCTATTGAATAAAGTAAATTTAATTGAATTTAAATAATTTCTATAGATTTCTATTAAATGATGAATAATATATACTTATAAACGGTTAATTATTTTTTTTTCAAATTTTAAAATTTACTTACGGCTAATTTCATAATATGATTTAAGGCATCCTTAGTAATAGTATAGTTCTATTAGTTGCCATAGTTACGAATACTAACTCCTTTCATCGCATATACATAACAGTTTTGTAACAGTGAAATATATGAAACTTTACCCTTAGAAAAGATTAAATTGAACAAAATATTATTAAAATAAAGCTGTATATTCGTTGAAAGAGAGATATTTAATTTCAAATAATGTTAGAAATACCTGCTTATAGTATAAAGACATAAAGGCAGCATGTGAAATTAGACATATCATCCAAACAAAGTCGAAGCTTATTTTCGGATGAGGAAAACGAACATTCAAAGAAATGTTGTTTGAACACATACGTATCACGTGTTCCCTTGTTGACACTTGAAACAGTGCCAAAAAGTTATTATCCAGTCAGTGTGGCGGGCACAAAGACCTTTAGAATTCGAACCTGGGTCGGACGTATTTTTAGGATGTTCGAGTTAATTCCATTTGTGTCAGATATACAGAGAAAACACGTACAATAAACACACGTACATACATGTATGTTCAATGTTATACAAAATTCGTCGAAACTCACGGCACCGTTAGCTGTCAGTTGCATACGTCCAGCGCGTATCTCTGTTTGGCTAATACACGTTTGTATATTTGTTATATTAACCACATGAAATAGCAGACAAAAGAGTTAAACATATATGCTGAAAATATTCTGGAAATAGCCGCGCGGCATTCAAGATAGAAAGTTGAAATTTGTAAACATACATTTGCACACACGCACCGAACTCTGACAAACAGTCATCTCTTCTTGATATTATATATTCATTAGCACGTAATTGCTTTCATAATCAAAATATTTTCATTTTGATATATTTTTGAGAATGTTATCTCTTCGATGGTGATGTCAATCACCTTAATTAAATCCCAATTAAAAATCATTTATTACTCATTCCCCAACACTTGATAAGGCATACCCAACATCCCAATATATATATTTAAAATAATTATATTAATAGCTTACCTATACAAAAAATATTATCACTGACCTGATCTTTGTATTCCACGAAATATATTTTAATGTAATATTTCGCGAAATTAATTTTATATATATTAAATTATAAATCATGTGGGTGTTATTTAATATAAAACAGTAACTTAAAATAATGTTGTTAATTATGGTAATATTTTTAATATTAAAATAACAAACTTATTCCCACATTTGAAACAATTACTGGCCTGAGAACAACTTCTTGTGATATACAACGGCAGTCCAAATATTAAACAATGTTAAATTTGAATAATGACCATTAATTGCTTTTGTTTTTCTTATACGAATGTATATAAGAATGTTTTGTAATCAAAAAAACTTTCCAACTCGCGTTATTAACGGAAATAAACATGTTGACCATCCAGCCTATATTAACATCTGTGTGTGTTGAGTTGTTCTGGAGCCAAAACTGTTAAAGGTGAAATTATTGTTTGTTTTTCATTTAAAAACACGAAATATATAATTCAATATGTTACCTTGACCCATCTTAAGACGGCAGTGCCACTAACGTGAAAAAGCAACTAGCGAATTGAATACGATAAATATTATTCAAACAATCAAATTTGTTCATTGTAATAATATTTCATACGCGGAGAAAAATAATTTTTAAATTTAACATTAAAATTGTTTAGGGGGCAGCAATAAAATTTAATTTTTGTTATTTATTCAAACGAATATTTTTCTCGGTATACATATGTATAAAGAAAATTTGAAGTAGATCGGCTCAACTTTTTACTATAAACGAATTCAAATGTAGCACCGAACTATCTCGTAACGTGCAAAAGAGACGCACTTATTTGAGTTTGTAAGATGTAGATAAAAACAGAGAGTACGTGACAGACATCAGCTTTAGCAACTGGTCATACGGGTTTAAAAAAACAAACCGTAAGGCTACTACTCTTTGGTAAAAAGGAATACGCAAACGTGTGAACTGTATAACGTGCAACGATGCATCCCAAACTTTAGTTTTGACCAAGACAATGAAGAGTGTTAAGAAGTCGTCATGCAAGTTGGTGACCTTGGGTGCAAGTTGTATTTTGCTCTTCGGCAGGTAAACAGAAGAAGCACGCTGGCTAGCGTATTGGGCAACGCGATTGGCTTGCGCTCAGCGCCCGCTCGGAGAGTGCTCGCTCGCACTTGGTGAACTCACTCAATCGTCAGCGTAGCGGTAACATGTTGAAATTGGGATGCTCTCGCATTGAATTTTTGGCCGGTCGATTAAGGTTATGCACACAGAAATCGTACATTGGCAGATATACGCCCGATATTAAAATCAGAAAGAAATATATCTACTAAATTCAACCTGATAATGCAATAAATATATCTGTGGCTTGGTGCTAAAAATTAATATATACTGTATTACAGAAACGTAAAGTCATTTTAAATTGCAATTTTCTAATATTTGGCAAATTATTCGAAAAAACTTTTCAAATAATAATTGCTAGAAATTTGCATAACTTCAACTTTTGATAATTTAACTTTTTCTCTATCTCATGTCGTTTTGGAGATAATGAAAAAGTTGCAAAAGTAAATCACTATTTCTGGTTAAGTTATTGTTCATAAAAACAAGTCGTTTTTTTTTTGGACCCTATACACGTCTTAAGTTTAGAATTTTATAATATTATCATCAACAGTGTTTGTTATAGAACGTGCATAGACATACAGCAAACACACAGACATCAGTTCAAATTTAGTCAGATACGAATTGGGGAGGGTCAAAACGTATAATTCCGTTAATGTCTCCAGCCTGAATGTTTTTATGTTTACAATACATTCGTATAAGAAAGTAAAAAGAAAAATTATACAAATTCACGTGAAAATATAAATAATCTAACAAGATAATAGGAATATGTAGATACATACACGGAAACTATGGAAACGTTTATATAATGGTACACTTTTTTAAGAAAACTTATTAAACAATTTTTTTTTAAATTATTTTGAATCTAATAATGTACAGCCGTTTTGGAGATACTGGAAAAACGAAAAGATTAAAGGCCGATTATGGTGAAAATCTTATAATCCTTTAACAATTAAATTACTCTTAAATACGAAAAAATAAATAAATATATAATAATAAATTAATATATGTATAAGTAATTTAATCGACTAAAAGTCCGTATTATAAACAATTTAATCTATAATTAAATATTACTTAACAACTAAATTAAAACAAACAATGCCGTTGCATACCATCGTGTTATAATTCACTTTCCCAATTGGAATAAATTCATATTTAACCGATAGCAAATGATTAAACAATATTTTCAACAATAGATTTATTGTTGAAATGTTACCTGATAGGATTTTTAATAATTAATTTGCAAAAATAAAAAAACCCCCGGTGTCATGCAATATGCATGATGATAACACCGCAATTTTTATTTTTACAAATCATTTAAAAAACAGTGACACCTTGGTATGATAGGGATTTCCGATATATGTACGACAATATCATGTCCATAATCAATCTGTGTTTGAACTCGTTAACAGAGCATTTGTTGGCATTCTGCACGCTGATTACAAAAGAATTGAAATGAAAACAACTATGTTACGCATTGTCTATCCGCGGAAGTTAAACATACAATTATTAATCACGTTAAAAATTCAACGAATGACACATACAAATAAAAAAACCTAAAATATTATCATACAATTGATAGCGATTTTTACAACCGTATTCATACAAAATAAATTTGAAGCCGTCAGTTAAAGTATATCTTTCAAGTAACAATGACAATAACATGTATCAATCATCATCATCAAGAATAAGAAAAGAATTTACAAGAAATTGTAATATATTTTATATCTGACAAATTATATATATATATATATATATATATATATATATATATATATATATATATATATATATATATATATAAATATTAAAGTAAAAAGAAATATTATATATATATATATACATATTGACAGTATAAGAAAGTGGAGTGAAGGTCACTCCAGATTCTAGTATTTAGCACCTACATAAATATTCTAGTTTATAAGAAATTAAAGATTTTTTAACATTTGATGTATATATATGTATATTGAAATATAAAAGAAAATATTGTAACAGTTCCTCTTATTATTGTAGATCATGTCTTTAGGCAAGTCCAATCATGTTTGCTTAAACACCTGAGTGATATCTTAATAGTAAGTCGTTATGAAAATGAAAATTACAACGAATTATTAGAAAGCTTGATTTTTCGCCGAAAATAACAAGTAGTTGTACGTGCTATTGGCTTATGTCTGTGACATTTCAAAAAACTTTGATCTAGATTCAAGATTGTCGCATTGAACTGGAATTACTATATTTGATTATATTATTAAATACGAATAAATGCTTGTTTGTTTTTGAAATACATTTTTCTTACCTGAACAAAATCTTGAAAATTATTATAAATGTCAATATTATTTTGAATGTATATTTATAAATGTTTTGCTTATTCATTTATTTAAATTGGTAAAATGATAATTTTCTATATTTAAATAACCCAAAAATAAGTTTGACAAACATCTATTTTTAAATTCAAACATTTCTTAATTTATGTACAAGGATTAAAATAGCTTTAAAGATTCCACTTCACTTATATAAGCAATAAGTAACTTTAGAAATCAATCGTTTCGCTTATTTGGTTTTTCTAAATATTGTGGTCTTATGGTCACAATTATATCACAATCTAAGAATAGCGAATTCTGTACAGCGGCCAAAATTATGTTGACAGATGCTTATTTGGCATCTCTATTGTTATTCTTTTACATATTAGAATACACTACAACGTTCTATTATGCATGGCCTAAAAATTAATAGAAGCCGTTCATATGTGCACAATTGCCACTAATTTACACGACATTGTAGCAATAATCACAACGGATATTTTGAAAGATATATGGAATTTAAGTTCGGATATTCTTATATTTTCAAATATAAACTATATTCATATACTAAACTCAATTTGAATTTACTATTTGCTAAAAATTTTTCTACATAAAAAATTGAGTCATTTCTGTTTATCTTCTGATATTATGCAACTATACATACGAAACTGTAAATATGTGGTATGCTATATGCTACTTTATTTTAAAAATCTTTAGCTGGTAAAAAATCTCTTTTGTTAATGATCAATCTATTACATTGGGTGAAAAATCTATTATTCAAATAATATTTTAATTTAATTGTTTCTTAGACAGTAAATTCGGCGTTGTTTAATCATCATACCTTTGATTTTAGTAATTTAGATGAAACTACAAAATGATTCATATAAATAATTAGTGAATATATTTGCAGTTTTTTCAACATAAGTTCCAAACGAAAACGGCGTCAAAATGACGAAGGATTCGTTAACAATGTTATGGGACTATTTGGTGTTCCTAATATTCATTGTGGCAACAACCTTTGTAGCTGTGTACAGCCGATATTCGGGACCTAAAGAGAAGACAAAGGCCGACTTCGTTTTTGCAACGGGGTCAGTGTCCATGGCGGCCATGATGCTGTCCATTGCCAGGGGAACACTTGGTGTACGCTCTTTTTTAGGTAAGTTATTGTTGTAATCTTTTGTTTCTACATGATGGGTAAATCAACCAAAAAAATCTCCCAAATTAGTTCTGTCTTCTTCAAAAGTAATTACACAGTTGACATGGATGCTATCATCTGTACCTACATATCCTGCGTGTCATGCTGGGATGCACACTGTTGAAAAAGATGGTGTTCGCCTGTTATAGTATTTATATATACAGGCTGTCATGAACCTGAAGCTATATCTTCAAAATTATGAGATATAATAGAAATATTTAACCGTAATATATTGTACTAAATTACTCGTTTATCCTGAGGTTGGCAAGATGTACTACAAAAAGGAATTAGTCGATATATCGCAGATATTTTATTAGATTTTACATTCTTATTCGTTACTTATGTATAAAAGAAGAAATCAGCTACGAAATTTTTATTGAAAAATCAGTTTTTAGGATCTCGGAACCCATTTTGATTATTTTCTCAATAACGTCTCAGTTTATGTGTCTGTTCTAAAGCCAATATCGTTGAAAACAAAATTATGTTGTTTTGAAATTAAGATTTGTATGGTTAGAAAGAAGGGGAAAATTAAACAAATTAATTATAATAATATTTCTAGTAACTTTTCTTTGATTTTTTTTCAGAAAAATGTCCCATTTATTGAAAACAAGCCTATGCTTGTACAATGCGCCTATGCGACTAGCTCGCCGTATAGTAATATATGCGATGCGAGCGACGGCTTTTAATTATTATGGCCTTTTGGTTAACAATTTGAAAAAATGTTATAGATATAAAAAGTCCTACAACTTTTTGTAGACTACTTTGTACCCCCCCCCCCCCCCCCCTCCATCTATATAATATATTATCTTGAGCCCCGTAGACATGTGCCTTGTGGTTCCAATGGGTAATCCGGCATTACATTTTCCAATCAAGCACAGATCGAATGCCTAATTCCATTTAAAAACCATTTTATTACCTTTTTTTTTTTATAAAATAGGTTTCTAATCATTAATCAAATTTATAGGAGAAGTTTATTATTTGATTAGAGTTTTAATTCTATAATGATAGGTTTTTTATGATTCAATTAAGCAGTTAACTGAATTCATTTTAATTAATTGATTTCCCAAATTATAATAGCTTTTTAAAATTACAGTTGGAGATAAATTTATGATATTGAATTTTATGATATTTAAGGTGTATGTATGTTACCAAGTATAATCTTGCTACTGTTTTACTCTGTCCAATGCCTGCAGCTATTATATACATTTATGACAATCGTAGAATCACTAGCTGCAAAATGTAATTCAATATTAAAGTAAACAAATATGGAGTGCTTGGCACTCGAGATATGTGTTGATTATAACCAGTCAATTGGAGTCTTTTTTTTTAAGTTTTATATACGCATAATCATCAAGCATATTGGACCTATTTGTGCGTAAAGAAATAATATGCTACCCTTGCAAATAACCCCTTTTTCCATTTATTGCGTATTATACTAAAATCGGTTCATTGGGTTGTTCATTATCTATATAGAAATCACGCTTCAGCATATTTATGAAATGTTTAATGTGACTAAAGTTTACCGAATGAGTTGGCACGAAAAGGAGCTAATTTTCCATCTATTTTCAATAGTACTTAAAAATATATATATAGCTATAAGTATTTAGGTGTAATTCCCTATGTTCACAATTGGGGACAAAAATCGTTCAAACACCAATATATCAAAATTTGATAAATATTTCTTATTAAAAATTTGGTTAAAAGTAACCTAGTACTGGCATTCAATCAAGTACCATATGATGTGCTAATAAAACTAATGTTAAAAAATATTTCCGTATATTCTTTAAATTACTGAAAACTAATATTTCGAAGATGATAATATGAAAACATTAATTTTTGTTCTCTATAAATTAAAATATATAAATTATAAAAACGTAAAATGTTGGAATATATTATGTCACAAACATTATCTGTGAAAGAGAATTTCTGTCCGTGTCGCTAAAGTTATGAAAACAAAATTATGTTTTATATAAAGTGTACACTCATCTGGCCATAATTCTTTCTAGAAGAAAATCATTTTTGTTGCTAAAAACTTCACTATACTGATGATATCATAGCCCCCCTATTTTAATAGCAACTTCATAAAAAGTCTCGCAAGCATTTACAGGATTGAAGCAACATGACTGTTATCAATCTGGAAAGTTTTGATACTGCTGTCATTTACTTTTTCGTAGAACAAATTAGTTTGGAAACTTTTAAACAACGATATTTCATATTATGCAAATCGTGTGACCTTACCTATCCTTTGTTTGGTTCCAGTTTATTTTTATTTCTTTCGTATCTCGTGTATTCATGTTTAATAATCCAGAAAAATAAGTAACAGCCGCTTTTTAAAGCGCTTCCATCGATTTTCTTTGCTAACAATTTGCTTAAAGTCTTTCATTCGCTGGTTTATGTGTCAAAAAATGTATAAATTATGTATTTAATACTTTTATAGAAAGTTGAAAGCCACGCTAAATATATTTTGGTAAAGTAAGATAAATTTAAACAAGGAAATGTGATACTACTATACAATTCACTTTTATATATTCAGTGTTCCATAATTTATTCTAGAGCCCAGTTGCACAAAGAAGCGATCATCTGTTAGGGCAATCACACATTTTGTTTATCCTGTTTATATAAATATGAATCCATTGTATTTCCGAATTAATAAACGAACTAGAAAATACATTTTTTAATTTGTATCTAAGTCTTCATCCGTACATATTATAAAACGCAGCGTCTTTCTGTCTATTTGTACACTTATAACTGGGTGAAACGCGGATCGGATTTAAAATATTTAATTTTTTAATTTGTAATTATATTATTTGATTAGGTATAAATCAATATTTGATTATAATTGGATAACTAGATTTCACGATGAAATTACAAGTGTCGCAGACGGAGCACGATGAGGGGTGACGGGAGGCGGCCAGCAAGAGCTAGTCATCATATAAAACTCCATGAGAGAATAAAGAGAATCTTATGTTTATTATATGTAAATATAATCCTATTTATTTTTTACAATGAAGTTCAACAAAGTTTTTTAGAATAAGGAGAATTATAACTTTTTTTTTTATTAATTTTAAAAAAGTACTTGCGTATACTTATAAATAAAAGGATAAAGTTTAAATTCCCGTAGGCCACTGTCGTCTCGAAAGGCGACGATCTAACTTTTGTAAAATATTTATAATAGTATAAAATATAATGCAATATTTTCGTCCAATTTATTAGTTCTGCGCCATATTGTCAATTACATTATGCAATTGAATGATGTATCGGTAAAATAAAGACGCTAACTTTATAACTGAAAATCGAACTTTTCAAACTTACACTTCCTTAACGTACTTGTGGATACGTTCGAATAAATTTCCGTTGAAACTATAACGCAAAAGAAATTCTCTTTATCTTCTCAATTTGAAACTGAATGTAACCTAAACTAATCTATTTAGCTAAGTATACATTAAGTAATAAGTAAATTCAGTGATTTTATAATTTTCAGTGCATAAGAAATTTAGGGTCCTTATTCCATATTTATTGACTGGTGTCTAAGTCATGTCACTTGTGGTAATGATGAAGTCACGCGTAGCACCATCGGGATGAAATTTTAACTACTTCATACGAGTTGGTGTTTAATTTTGCTACCTTTAACTTTGTCAGTGATAAGATAATTGACAGTTTTGTTTTTAAATTAGTAAACAAAGACTAACATTATGTTACTTTATATGCCACCTTTTGAGGTTTCAAAAAATCGTTTTTGCATTTTTTATAGATCAATATCTCAAGAATTATGTGTTAAAGCAACATTAAGAAATTTAAAAAATTGCAATAGTTATAGCACTTTATGTCGAGTTACATAAGCTTAGACTTTTACCTAAACTTTAAACGCGTTTTCGAAACCATGTTTATCAAATCGGCTACACTCCTAATCTTGATACTAATAACTAGTGTTTGAGCGATTTTTTTTTTAAAAATATAATTTTGTAACATATTCTTAATTTTATTTTAAAAATCGAATTTCTTACCAAAAACTCGAATGGGTTTTCCAAAGGCCTACAGAATGGATAATTTTTTGATAAGGTCAGTCAAAAACCAGATAATGTACCATACTTCAAGGATCTCTTGTCGATTATGTTTCAAATGAACCGGTCGTGGACCATAACTCTGTCACTTGTTGACGAAAATACGAATAATTAATCGTGAAAGTATGTTCATTCAACCCCAAAAACACCGGATTAATATCTATTTTGGTTTATTATATTGTATTCAACATTTTTACGTAGTTTGGAATATTTTTAGTTTATAGTGTTTGCAATAACGTGGCATGTTCAGTTCAGTATCATATCATCAAAGGCTTATAAAAATCGAACCTTTTTACTTTCTTTTTACGAAGTATTAAGTAAGTATAGGATCACCAAAAAACTCGAACTCGAGATTTCAACGGATATACACGTTTTGACATTCTCTGAATCGAATGTGACTATTTTCGGGATGACGTCTGCGTTTGTGTGTGTGTGTGTGGGGGGGGGGGTTTGAACGCTCTAGAGCCGAAACTGTCGAACGTAAAATTATGAAACTTCAAACTTAAGACTTGTATATAGTCTAGTTGTGCATCTAATATTTTTGAAAAGAATATTCAAACCGGCAGTGCATGTTTACTTAATGCATTTTTTGTTCCAATATCACTAGAACGGCAGCACTTACGGCAAAAATAGTTATGTTCATAATGAAAGATATTAATATTTCGCACAACTTTTGTTTGAAATATTTTTTCAAGAAATGTACCAGTTACGAAGAAATTGCTACTAATAATCATAAGTATCTTGTTTACTTTGTCATGGATTCGAATGTAGCTTAATTAATCGGATCATCTGCGCCTAACAAAATTTCGACAAGAAAACAAAATAGACTGAATTAGATAAATGACATTACAAATTGGCATTGGTATAATTTTCCACTCATTTATTTATATAACGTAAGCTTGGTTTTCATATTGTTTCAGTAGGATTATTATTTCCTATTATTATATTTTGATAATCAATAAATATTCATGATACAATATTTGTTAACATAATAAAATAATAAGATAATTGGTACAATTTCAGTGTATTACTGTGAAATATTGGTATTTCTTAATAGTTTGTTTGGAATATATATATATATATATATATATATATATATATATATATATATATATATATATTTATATATATATATATATATATATATATATATATATATATATATATATATATATATGTATGTATATATATTAGCTTACAATAAAATTGTAATTTATTGGTTTAGTTATTCAATATCCAATTGGAATTTAAAGTTGTTTTTATTGATCAACATATTACGCAATTTTGACACATTTCGAATAAAATTGTTTTATACAAATATTTTGATATAAACATGTGTGTAAATATACATAACGTTATGCCGTTTTTTAAATAAAATTCAATCAACTGTATATTGCTGCCAAATAATCAAAACATGCTATGCAGTGAAGTAACAAGATGAAACCGGAGTGGTATTCACCCCCCTCTTTAATAAACGTTTAATTGGAAAATTTTCAAAAAGAAATATATTGGTTGCTTCTGGCGCTAGTTGTATTGCACCATTGATACAATGATAGCTACAGCACAAAACCTTACAGTTTCCCATGGTGTATCTCTTCCAAAATCAGTATATGTAAATTTTGAAGATGTAATTATGAAACTTTAATCTTGTACATGGTCCGAATGTGCACATCTTATTATTGAAAACAATATATTAACCGGAGTTTACTATTGATATATTTTTTTTAATGTCTCGGAAATGGTATAAAAAACTCATACCATTTCTCATAATGAGTTAGTAAAAATAAGCTTTTTATAAAAGTTGAAGATATAAACATTTCTAGAAACTATTATCAGTTTTTTCATTTCTAAAGATGTACTATTTACTGCATAATCGTCCTAGAAAATGGTTACTTTATAATTTCGCTTCCTTCGTGATATTGTTTCATTGCTATCATAAGGTGAATTAAAAAACAAATAAGGCATTATTATAAATACAGATTGTGAAATGACAAGTAAGTCGATATATATATATATATATATATATATATATATATATATATATATATATATATATATATAGGAGAGTAGCCTCCATGTTATGTTAGGCCCAAAACTTTTCAGACTACCCTCGTGTATATATATATATATATATATATATATATATATATATATATATATATATATATATATATAAATACATATATATATATATATATATATATATATATATATATATATATATATATATATATATATATATATAATTTAATGTATCACGGGAGATCTAAATAATCTGTTAGTACTGTTATATGTGGTTCAGCCTGAACAATTTGTATGCAAATTAATGTGCAGCGCATTAGGGACATAATAAAATAAATAAAATTGAAAATGGAAACTAGCAGAATTAGAGAATTCCCAAATGCAGTGCAAAATAATTACAATGTTGTTATGTATGTTATAACTGATTGAACAGATGTACATAAATCGTGTAGCTAGTGTAAGACTGTCATATAGGTATAGAAATGATACGATTTGACAGGAACAATTTTGTCGAAATCTGCGGCAATTCTGTGAATTATATTCCATGCACTACATTTATCATGCGATAGGATTAGGTGCGCGCTAATCATGTATGCTCCAAGTAGTAATTGTACGACAACCAAATTACGTGTGTGCGATGCGGGTTGCATTAATTCCGCAGTGAAGAGCTCGAACATACGTATGCACATGTATATTAACCAATTATTATTAACCATCAATGTGCACGCATATACATATATAAAATCATTAAATCACTAAACAAAAACCGAGATATCGCTGAAAAAATTACCAGCGCATATTCGTTTCAAATTTTGTTAAGCATCATTGTTATATTAGTGTACCCTTCCACAACGGACTGTGTTTTTATAGATTTTTTTTCAAATTAGTTAAACGGGGCAAACATTTGCACTCCGTTATTTGAACATTAATATTATCGACGCTTTTTTTACAGTTACTAAAATTTTATAGGAGACAAAAACTTCAACACATTTTTACATGTTGCATGCATTAATTTACAATACTACATTCACAAATTGTAAATAAAAATTTACGTAAATTGTTTAATTGAAAAGTACAGCAATTTTTATTTAAACATTGATTTAAATCCATACAAATATAGTTTAGTTATTATATAAATGAATACTCAGATATATGTGTTTATATTTATGTGTAGAACGGTTTTTCATATTTTTTTTAGGCAGGAATCGAACCCCAACTTTCAACGTGGAAGTCGAATTTGGGTTTAATAAATGACAGTCTTAAATACGTAATATTGAATCTTGCTTTCTTCATGATAGTTTAAATTATGATGCTATTTCAAATTTTGATCAAATAAATGAGTAGAGAAGATGAAATGAACTCAACTAATAAATCCGCTGACCGAAGTTGTCATATATTTCCTGCATGTTTTTTATTCAGTTTGATAAATAGCAAATAGTAATGTTTTCCTTCACACAATGCTAAAAACACATTAATAATAATAATAGTAATACGTGTGCTTTTGTTGACAGGATATCCTTCTGAGCTGTTCTACCGTGGCAGCGCGATGTGGGAAACACTGTACGGCATGATCATCGCCTATCCCATCGTGTGCTTTGTGTTTGTGCCCGTGTACTTCAGTTTGGGCATCACCTCCGTCTACCAGTACTTGGATCTGCGATTCAAAAGCCGACTGGTGCGCTGTCTTGCCTCTGGCACGTACATTGTTCGTCAGCTACTTAATCAGGGTGTCACCGTGTTCACGCCTTGCGTCGCACTCAATACAGTTATTGGCGTTCCGTACTGGGCATCCATTATGGGAATCACTCTCGTCAGCATCATATTCACAATCTTGGTAAGTAGCGATGATGAAACAGGGACGTCCCTTCAATTGAGTTTTAAGGCACCTATTCACTTTCGAGAATTGAATGCGAATAATGAACCAACTATAACTAAAATAAACGCAACACATGCATTGTCATGAGTCTATACAGATACTCAAGCTCGAAAGATACCCCGAATTATTTTTATTAAAACAATATCAATCATGTGTAATTACATAAAGAATATCTGGTAAAAATATGATTTATTTTGATTACACTATTTCTGAAACAAAAATAAAAATCCTTCAAAATAGACCCATTTTTATCTCCGAAACTGTGTATTAAAATAAAATGCATACTTATACCAAGCAATTAATTAGTGGCAATTACGTCATAGAGACTTCGGTATTAAAATTATATTGACATAAAAATTACAGTTCTTGACGAATCGTCTCATTAAAATTTTACTTAAATTTGGTTTAAATAGTGGCAATTTTTATATAATAATAAATTATATGATAATTGCCTAATTTAAATTCAACTCAAATTGAAATAGAGATCCATCTTACAATTTTGATATCATTTACTAAAATTATTGTAAATGCGAGGGCTATGTAAAATATTTTTTATAAATTCGACAACAAACAAATATGGATGTAAATAAGAATTAAGTTAATACCGAACTACGCGATGCATAACAATAATATGAAAATATTTTATAACTTCAATCTCTGCGGAAGTACATTTGGTTTATTGTTTATTGATATTTATGTATTGGAAAAAGTCGTTTCTTTCGTATATGTCGTAAAATACAAAAAAGCTTTATATATAGCCATAATAACGTTGTATTCTGTACCTAAACCGATTTTTCCTTTTGTTGAATATAAAATGAGTGTTGCAGTTGGCGCAACAACATTAGAAACTATTGCTAGAAAAGGACGAAAACAAATCTAATCGAAAAACACCGTAACATACTTTCAAACTGCGAATAAAATTGTACCTTTTGTAGACAGAAATGTAGACTTTGTTATATATTAACAATTATTAGTAATTTTCTTATCTAAGTGATTTGTATGCATGTATTATTTGGTCTATTAAAAAAAAAAAATTAACGAAGCATCGTTTCTTCACCTTAATTTTCAGTTTATTAATGAACACATATTTCTGTATAATTCCTTGCACATAGCAAGAATTTGTAGATTCAATCCAATTTTCATTTGCAATTAAAGTAAAATATTTGAAACACTAGAACATTACTTAATTAATTTGCAGAAATACAGAATCATAAGTTTTGCGATATTAATTTAATTGTTTCTTAAGTTAATGTGGTCTTAAGATCAGGCATCTTAGGATTATTTTTCAACTGACCCACCATGTTGAGAAACATAGGCTTTGATAACGATGCGCAACCAATCAAAACACGATATGTCAACAACAGCGATTTACGATGCCATCCATGTGGAATTAACTTTATTTTCTGTTAAATTTAGAGTTGTAGATACATATGTTTGATTAAAACAAGCCATACCAGCATACATGTCTGTGTAGCACATTTAACGGTTAATGATTGATGAGGCAAGAACTTGGTCTATTAGCGAATACGGGGCTGATGCTATTGCACTAATTTTGCACGGTAGCCTAACGCCGCTCTGTGTGTTTGTACCTGTGAGTTGCTGCACCGTGTCGCGTCGGTAGTCCACCAGGAATTCGTTGCCAAGACGAAGAGAAGTTAATTACAAATGAATAATGAACAATGAATTACTAACGCTCGCGACGACCGGCGACCGTCAGTTGCCATTTGCATAGCTATTGTTTGGCCAACGGAATTTTTATTCCGGCAAAATCTATTATTTCTTTTACCGATTTGTTGAGAAAACGAAGAAGTTTGCGTGAATCGCATAAAATAGTGCAGAAATACATTTATTTGCATATATATGTGCGCACGTATCCACCCCGCTGTTGCTTTGAAACCTCGTTCAATTTTAACTCTAATTAGACAAAGGCACACATGACGAATGTTTTATTTGCACGGGACACATATTTAGTAGTTCTTCGGCAATGATTCATACTTTAGATACCTATAGGCCTATTCTGTAATTCCAGTTATACCAGTTAAAATAGTATGGTGCAAAGAACTTTTATTTTGGATTTTTTTCTTAATCAAAAGTTGATATAGTTAAATTCGATGTTAGGGAAAAGTATGTTTTCGTAATACTTTATTGCACTACATAGAAAATAATAAAGGATAGCTACAATTAGAGTTATTATAAATAATAAGATTTAGTTTAAGGTAAAAAAAAAAATTGAATATAACGTATGGTGTAGGTACCCACTACAAAGTGGTACTTTCTACATGACTAATAATTAAACGTGTGTGTTGAATTTCAGTATTAGTTGGTTGGGGGAATTAGTTGTAGTCATTTTGACACAATCCTGTTTATAATAGCCATATTGTTTATATCCCGTTGTGTGCTTATCAATAATGTGTGTGCTTCAGGGTGGCCTAAAAGCAGCCATACACGCGGACGTCATGCAGGGACTCACTATGATCATGGTGAGCATGGCAATCATCATACAAGGCGCGGTGGAAGTCGGCGGCTTCGGCAATATTTACGAAGTGAACAAGGAACGCGGACGATTGGACTTCCTCAAGTAAGTTTACTAATTGCCAAGTTTTAATTATTTTAATTCTGTCGCCTGGAGACGAACGACGGAAAGTTTTAACAAGTGCGCCCCGAGTGCTCGCAGCACAGCTAACCGAGTTCGTGTTTCTTGTGTTCACAGCCCTGATTTGGATCCGACCATACGGGTGACCACCACTTCGGCTTTGATTGGTCAATTATTCATGTCACTTTCCATATTCGGTTGTCAGCAGAACTTTGTGCAGCGCTATTGTAGTATGGATTCACAGAAAAAAGTTACAAAGTAAGCAAACGGAGACAAAGTACACATGTGCTTTGAAGAGAACACTGCGTGCGTGCGTGCGTGTGTTTGTATAGATGTATTTTTATATAGTGAATATGTGTGTGCGTGCGTGCGAAAGGTCACATGTTTTGTACCGTGGCACTATCGTTTCACGCAATGAATCTCATTCCTCTTCTAAAAGGGTTTCATTTTCAGGACGCTGATGTTCAACATTCCTGTCATCACGGTTTTATTCAGCTTATCATGGGTCGTGGGCATGGTTATTTTCACCGTGTATGCCGACTGTGATCCCCTTACAACAGGCTATATCAAGAAATTCGATGAAGTCCTTCCGTTCTTCGTCGAAGATAGGTTCAACTATCTTCCTGGTATCCTCGGCCTGTTCATGGCCAGTCTTTTCAACGGGGCTCTCAGGTATTTACATCACAACCATCACTTATTCCCCAAAGTGGCGGACTTTGAAACATCCGTTGATAATGTGATTGCAGCCTGAACGTGTCCAATTTGAATTCCCTTGCGACCGTCACTTGGGAGGATTTCCTCAGTCACGTGCCGTGTTTCCGAGGTATGAAGGATGGTCAACAACTTTGGATAATCAAATCTATTGGCATCTTCTACGGATGCGTGATAATGGGTATCAGTTTCGGTGTTGGGCTCCTTTCCGGTGTCATTGAATCGTCTATGCTTGTCACCTCCGCCACCAGTGGACCCCTGCTCGGCGTTTTCATTCTAGCTATGCTTATACCGTGTTCTAATTGGAAGGTAAGCGTATATTTCAAATGTACTAATATTTTCTTTTTATCATAATAGATAACTTTCAAAACGACAGGTACATCTTAAAAGATTTTTTAAAGTTACAGTACTGGGCAAAAATTACCTACGTGAACGTGCACGATATACCTGGTATATTTTCTTTTATAAATATAATATGCAAAATCAAAACAACCGTAATCAGTAAACAATGGGGTATTTGTATCATTATGATGCGTGTGCAATGAGTTTCCAGAGTAGTCAATTCGAATAGCTATAGTAGTCACATTTTTAACTATAGCAAATTACTATAGAACCACAGTTTATTGACCATTGAATCAAAAATTCGTTTTGTCACAATTATTATGAGTAAACATATAAGAATGTATAATGGAAAAGTATTAACCCCTCGCATAGAATATATTATTCGAAAATGGAAATATTGGTTATAATGCAAATAAAATATTCAGACAAATATTATATTATTTGTTTAGGGTGCTGCTACGGGCATGATTGTTGGACATATCGTGACCCTCTGGATAACGTTTGGTGGTCTGACAGTAGATAAGCCGGCGGCTAAAATTTTGCCGCTCTCAACATCCGGCTGTAACAACGACAGTTTCAGTTCGCACATACTACTGCCGTCGCATTCGTGGACTACAACTCCTAGTCCAACACTAGTTGATTTGTATGCAATTAACGAAACAAGCCTGTACGATACTGATATAGTAGTCAACAGTCCTGCTCCAAAGTAAGTTATGAAAATATTAAATAATATCTACATTAAATTTACACTGGATATTAAATCAGAGGAATTATTTGTATTTAAACTCTGAAGGTGGCCAGAAATTTTAATTATTGTATTGGCTACTTTTAAGAACATCAAACAAAGTGCTAAAATTTAATATGAGAATTAATACATGTGTGTATTTAATGTACATGCAAATATTAATTTATTTGCCAATATGAATGATTGAGATGTAAATATTGCATCAAATGTTGAATAGAGAGCAATATTGTAGTATGAAATTTTAAATTTAATTCTTTTCAATCTTACACACGTCAGCATAAATGCATAATGCACTCTTTAAAATTAGTATCAGTCAATGTAAATAATTAATTGGTGGCAGTCAGATTTCATCAATTTGTCTGCAATTTAGTTAATATGCGATCTGAAAGATTGATGAGGTCTTCGCCAGTGGCAGACAGGCGGTTAAAAGATAAAACTGAAACGAACCAATCTATTTAGTGTATTGGCAGTCGATATATAATTTGTAGTATGCGGCTGTGTGTGTAAGAGAGAGAAAGAGACACATGATGCACATGTTAGTTGGTGAGCACAACATATTGACGCGTGTGGCGCCTAACGCGAGCGATTCGTGTCTAACGTGTACCGCCTGTTGCAGGGACGTGCTAACCCAACTGTATTCGGTGACCTACATGTACTATTCGTTCATCGGTTGTTTCATCACCGTGTTCCTGGGCTGGACCGTATCCTACCTGGTCGGCTCAACCGACGCTGATTTGTACGACGAACACCTGCTCCATCCAGTAGCTCAAAAGTTAAGTCGCTGGTTGCCTGGTACGCCGCGGCGCTACGCGGACAAAACGCAAACTACGCCGGACGCGAATGCCAACACCAACAAAACGCTGCCAACCGTTTCTCATACGGTAGAGAAAGCAAACACTCCGCCAGCGCCGGACATACAGCTCAACGTTGTTTACAGAACCAAGTTGTGATTAAAAATGAATTCGAACTTTGTTTAACGTTCTTCACCAACTCGCTCGCTCGCTCGTTCGTCAACAGCGGCGATAGAGGAACGGAAATTCTGATTATTATTTTTGCCAGTGTAGTGGCCACGTCTGTGATCTCTAGCAGATATGTTATTAATTAGTTTTATTCAATAGATTAGTAAGAGTTTTCGTTTAATTTAAAAAATCAACTGCATGTTTTTCATATTAGGAAACACGAACAGTGTTTTTAGTTTTGTTTTTTATTTTACGTGATAATGCGAAATTTTATAGCTGTTCTGTCATGTAATCATACTCCATAGATAGGTATATCGCCAAGTTGTTGCTCAATGTAACGCAGTATGTGCACTATCTCCGCCAAAACTGCTTCGTAATTTCGACAATACTGCACCGCAGATGTTTGATAATTTGTAATACGTGATACAAACTAGAGCCATCCCAACGCAACACATCCATGTCCGAAGTCATTCAATATTGTCAATTATATAAGTGAAGTATCATTCATCGACAATAATTAGATGTAAGATTAATTATAAGAAATAAATACTTGTTATAGTTTTCTACAAATTGTACTACTAGACAAATTGTGTGTATACGTTTAACGTAAATGAAATATCTATCAATTTATATACTAAGAATATAAATAAGTTTTCCTAGTTATAATTGTAAATGTACATAAATCCTACTTACGTAGTTGTATTATTTGTGTAGGCATTACTTATTGATAGTAAGTAATATATTATTGTATCTCGTCGTATCGTTAGTTTTGATATTGTTTCTAATTATGTACATATATTTTAATGCGATATTTAGTGATCTAATAAATTTGGCGTTCAGAATTGGAGACATTCCTTTCTATACCGAGCCCCTGAGTCCTTGGCAGTTGATCCCGTACTCACGGCATGCATGGGTGTGGCTCTCTGGTTGATAATAGAATAGAATAGCCAGGCCTGCAGCAGAAACAAACGAACTGCCTGCTCCATTGCACTCGCACTCTGTTTTCATGACAAGTGCCCTTCACTGTAGGTTAAGTGTTGCAGCTACCTACAGCTCTGACTGACTGTCTGCAAAGAAGAGTCCGTCCCCGTACAGCCAGCTAATGATCTAGCTACCAGAATGATGACATCACTAAACTTTAAGCACGCATGCAAATAACACGGTTCATATAGTTCATTGTGCAATGGCGGCGCTAGTTACAAAGGTAACGATCCGAACAACGCACTTCGCTGCCGGCACTCGTTTCAAAATTATTATTCATATTCATAACCAGCGATTGAACACATAGATTATGTTCAACAAATGTAAATGCAGAGCCGATATTTGGAGGAAAAGAAAATTAATTAGACAGAGAAATCATCTTCGCAAAATTATAGTCACAACACAATTTTACTAATGCATGTAATTCTGTACTTATAGAATATATTTCGAGGTATCTATTTTGAACATTCGTAGAAAAACGCTTGTAAGAATTTAAAAAAAAATACTAATCATCCCGAGCACTTGAATTTGCACTTCCGCCGTAGCCGTACCATTCGTCACGAGGATCGAGCGTATACCTGCATTTTTAATCATCGTATTTAATTGTTCTTACTTAGATTCAGGAAAACATTGTTATAAATTATAAAATTTGTATGTTTCATGTGATTTACTTCTACAATTATCGACATATAATTTTCATTAAGTGCATTTCCCGTGAATTTCTTTTCCATAGTGTTTTAATTTTCATTTACGTTATATACTGAAGAATATATAACGATTATAATAAACAAAATGACTTTCAATTTTTTTTAAGTTTCTTCGACAAATGTACCATTTACTAAAAAGTTTCTTTTGAAATTGGATATGTTACATAATAAAATAGTTAAATGGCAATGGTATAAGGAATTTTAAACACAATATACCGAGTGTAACACAAAAGTTGTGTGTTGGAATTAGTTTAAATAAGAAAACAGTATTCTCAAGCCCATTGCATCTCAAATTATTTTAAACAAAAAGACTTTTTAATAAAACATATAAATCAATAATCAATATTCAGGTTCTTAGTGTTATAACTGCAAAAATTAAATATGAATACGTAAAATATTTCATTATTGTACTAAAACCATGTAATTAAAAGCAAAAAATATTTCATCAGTGGATAATGAATTTACTTTCTTTTTTAATTGAATGTATATTGTGCTACTTTTAATTGTAATATGTCACAAAGCTAGCTGAAATATTTTGATTAATTTTGTTTTCTAAATAAAAAGTACAAAATCGTGAAGCACAAAGCCTTCATTATGAAACGCCATATGCGTATTATGGGAATTCTCCCTAAAAATTATATAATTTCGTCGCTCACACCGCAATTTACTTTATCGGAATTACCGCCGTTCGTTGTATATCGCGAATTAATGTTGGATATGGTGTGGTTACTCTACTGGGTAGTTCCCTCGAGATTGTGTTTACTATATCGCGAGTGTACATATAGTACGTATAGAAAAGTGATGAATGTAGAGGATATAATAGGACAGTAACTGCAATTAAAAGTTTTTGAATGATACTCGTGGTATTTCAGGGAGAAATACCATTTAAAATGAGCGTTAACCCAACATGAAAAACCATTCGGATAGAAAAACGGTTTTTGATTGGTCTGCAAAATTCTAATTCGGAATTAAAATATTTACATTTGGAACTCGTAAACAAAAAATTCCGCTGAAATTTAATTATTTTTGTTTGAGTTAGGTAAATTTAAACAAATTAAATACCTATAAGTGAATTATTTTAACGAATTTGTGTTGAACATTTAATACGATTGTATGGCTGTTTAGACTGGAACCAAGCGAACCGTAAATGAAGGAGATATATCGAAACTGATATAATGCTGGTTCGCTTGCAATTTTATCTAGATTTTACGTTTGTGGTATTTATTGATTTGTATTGTATATACTTTAACATTTTCTAATCGTACGATAGTACAAGACAGCTATAGTGGTTGGTCATGTGTCTGTAACATACTTTCTTCTTATTCCTTGTCTTGTCGTCCTGAATTCAAAAATATAATATATAACTCATTTACTTGGATGTATGTGCCTCACTCGCTCGGTCGGTCGTAAGATCTGACTTTTTGACCGCAACTTATCGGACTTAATACTACCCTTAGCAGAAAATTTAAAAAATTGAAATCTATAACTATTTTTCAGATTATGATTAAAAAAATAGAAAGATATTTTTGTAATTTAAAACATTGTACCGATCGCATTTATAGACTGACTATTTTTGTAATCAATCGGTAACAATTATTATCATTTACATATTATTTTTTCAACATTCAGATTTTCTACAAAATAAACATAATAATAAACCTTCCACTAAATAGATAATACGGCGAGCTGTCTGCCACCTATGTTTATTATTTCAGTGAATGATTACCATATATTTAAATTTAATTAAAACATGCTGTTTTAAGAGTTCATCCATTTTTTATTGTACCGTACTACACACGCAATTTAGGTACCTATACATCTTTTAAAATTAAACTGTCAACTTTTAAAGGAGTACTGAAAGTAATATCGACAAGAACTGCGGCAAGTAAAAGAGGAATGTGATTGAACAAGATTGAGTATGTGGTGCATTATAGAAAGAAACCATCTTATAATATATTTTATTTATTATAATATATTTTATAAATAGGTACAATGAAATAGTTCTTTAGTTATAACAACGAAATGAAATTTATGAAACCGGCCGAGAGAATCAAATTATATATTAATAAAATATTCAACATATCGATTTGTAAATAAAAAAAAATGAAGATTGAAATGTTGGGCTTATTCAATAAGCAGAAAAAGAAATTACATAAAAATGTGATCAGATGAAATGTTTGCATTAAACAAGTATTTCAAATATCAGATGTATTATGTGGATATTCGATCTCGTGGTAATAATTCGGAGCCGAAGTAATGCGGAGGGAGCTTACGGATCAAATTGAAGAAGGGAAATTGAATCCATTCAAACGGATCAAAGTGAAACCATTTCAAACACGCCACTGTCTCATTTTATACGTACGTCGAATGATGCCAGCGGTTGTTTATATAGATATAAAAATGCGAGTACCGCCACGGGCAAAGGTGTGGTGACTGTAGTCAAGGCTACGGAACGACCTTGAATCTCACGCGGGTCCCTTGTTTCACAGATTACCATCCGATCGCAGACAGCTGCTCTGCCAATCGTTAAGCGTGTGTGCGAAACAGTGGTTCTACCACGTTTTCGACAAGCTTACAAATAAGGAATCAAGTTCCGCCCAGCCAAGCCGATGTTATATTATACAATAACAAAACAATTGAAATAGGTACCTACAAGCTCACACGCCACATTTAATCATATCAGATTGATCAATGACTTCGTTATTAGTTTCCAGAATTTTCCGTCGCCGGATCTAGTGTATTCAAGTACACCTGTACGAACACGTTTACTGAAGCGTATATATAAAAAAATTATGATTTGCAGAATTGATAATTTGACTATGCGGAATGGAATTTGTTGACTTTAAAATATGCCCACGAGTAGCATGTATGTAAGAATAACTAATATCATAGAACAACCTTGAAATAAATTGTTCAATGTATTATAATGAATGAGTTCTGAAAATGAAATCGAAAGGTTTTTAGCAAATGTAGTAATATGTGATATATCACTCCTGAGCGGAAGATAGGACTTTTTCATCAAGGACTCATCGAAGATTTTTTAACATGCTATATTTTGACTTGTCAGCTTATAGCTTGCGGGTGACCGATAGCTTTACGTTGACTCGAACAAAATGATAATATGAGTTATATTAAATCAATTTTGTAATAAATATCATTTGGCTATTCTTTACTTAATAGCACTACTTATGTAAATATACATACATAATTCCGCAGAAAAGAATTATTTACACTTCCACTATATATGCATTTATTATAATATTGCCTTATTTTGTTATAAATTCATAATAGATTTTCGTAAAACAAAACAATATGTGCAGTAACTAGGCACAAAAGCGATTTCTTAGTAAAAGGAAATTTTTTCGAAAAGATTATTAAAATATGTTACCCTAACTTATGTTGCTTTCGAGATATTAAAAAAGTAGCAGGGTTACTTCCGGTTAAGATATTGGTTTTGAATATATAAGGAACCATATAAAAGTTTTAAGAAAATCCACCAGATACGTCTAGTTTGAAGGACATATTGTTACACGTTTGTCTTAATTTCATAAAACTATTCTAAATCTATCATGGTGGAACAAAGTTTGCAATAGAAAAATTAACCCGAAAACAGTTTTTTTTAAATGTGGTTTTAACAGGTATGGTTTTATACAATTACAGATCGACAGGTATCTTTTTATATATAAAAATACTAGAACCAATTTCATTCGTTCGATATTGCTGTTGTACCTTATGTTTAATATTTCATAATTTGCCCCTAGAGTATTTACACACGCGCAAATGCACACAGATCCGATAAGGCTCAGAGATGGTTAAAACGTGTATTCCGTTAAAATCTCGAGTTGGAAATTATTCATGATTACAAGACTTATTTATTACTGCGTATATGAAAGTAAGAAATGAACGAATAGGTAAGCAGTAAATAAAAGTTTGTATTTCTTCAAAATTTGTTAAAATAATAGAGGAAAGAATTGTTTGAATATTTTATTAATGCTAGTGTTATGCTATGCAAGCAAAAGCAAGCATGAAAATATCCTGCGTGAATGGAAATTAAATTTGCTTTAGACAGAAGCGAAACAAAACCGCCGTTTGTCATCCTTGCAAACCAGCCACTTCCGTGCCATGGAAACTGAATTATTCTCGTAGCGAGCGAGCATAGCAATAGGGTTATATTTACATCAGACAATATTTATTGCACATGTAACGCGGGGCAACGGACGTCGCACGTTTCTCACGGTACGTTGCGTTGTGATACCATCATTAATGCAAGCAATCGCCCGGCAACGCGAACATTTTTATATACGTACATACAGAATCAAAACCCTCTAAATCAATACTCATAACTCAATACGCACACAATAGCGAGACGCCTGCCTGGTGCTTGGTCTGCAAGAGCGCTAAAAACTGGAAGAAGAACAAAAAATTGCTTGCCTACGATAAAACCGAATGTGCGAATGACTAAGCAGAAAATTGTGACACTCCCTGTGAACCTGTTTCAAGAGATTGACTTTTATCCCTTTTGTTCGCTGTACAGTGATATGGCCGTGCATGTGTGCCTCTGTATACCTATTCGGCAAATAAGAAATGATGATAGGTTACAAATGTCACACGTGAAGCTCAACCTGCATTTTAGCAACTCTTCTTTGGATGGGGGACGCCAATTACCTACCTATATCTATATCTATTTTGTCACCTCTTCAAATATAATTGTGAGAATACGATTTTGCCACTCTGAACTTTCACAAAGAAATGCACATGTAAGGAATATTTGCGGAATATATTACAATACATTGAAAACAAACACAAAACTACATACAAGCCAAGTCAATCGCGAACTACATCAGACTGAATGCCGCTCGAATTGATAATGTCATGTACTATATAAAATGTACGTATTGGTTGAATAGCAAATATTAAATCTGTAATACAAAGCACTGAAAAATATCTATTTTATTGACACGGAATGATCATTATATTTGACTTAAATCTGTTTCAAGAATGGCATTTGAAATAAAGGTTGCGGAAAATATTTTATTCTTCTAGATAATAAATATATTTAAATATTCTTTTCTCTTATATATATATATATATATATATATATATATATATATATATATATATATATATATATATAAATATATATATGTATCATCACGATTTTCCCAAATTATACACACACTCATACACACATACACAGACGTCATTTCGAACATAATTACATTCAATTCAGGGAGGGCAAAACGTGTATTTCTATTTAAATCCCGAGTTGTAATTTTTTCATCATTACATGACTTTCTTATTGCGGTGTATAAGAAAATAACAAAAATAGTAAAATATGTATATTATTTTAAATTTATAATATTAATTCTAAATTATGCCGAAGCAAAAATTAGAAGAAGCAAACAATATTTTTCTAGTAAAAAGTATATATTAAGTCCGAGTTTGTCAAAACTTGTATACTTCCTTATATACTTTCATATAAGGAAGTAGAAATGCTGTACAAAGGTATAAGTTTTCTTTGTATAACAGTGTAGCATTTCCACAGTTATTATTTAATGTTTTCCTCGGACTGGGAGATAAAAGTTAAATGCTTTTCGTTAGTGACATTTCATTTTCTGTAACTAGCTCTTATCTGCACAGTACAATTTTGGCAGCAGTGAAATCCCGACGAAGCTGGGGCTTTTCGATATGGTCGAAAGGACAATAGGAATCGGACCCTGAGTAAATCAATTTGTTCTGCTATTTACTTCTGCAGCTATTTCGTTTCTTCATTTTTACGGGCGACTACATGCGTGAAAATCATTGGACCAAACTTACTATTAACTATTCTCTGCAAAACTCCAGATTCTCAAACTCTTTTTCATAAAATTTTTAAAATCTGACCTATCACGCATTATTTTTTTGTTAAATTCAATTCACTCGTGCGTGGTATCTTCCTACAAGGTCAGACATGATTAATTCGTTTATTAAATTGTTAGTAAAATATAAACTACCCGTAAGATCTAATTTGTACCATAACATCTCTCAAAGTACTCGAGGTATTTGAACCAAATTTGCTACACATATTCATTCTAGTTTGAATCCGTTGGTAGTTTATATTCAAGCACCCTGATTCTTCATAATATATTCCAAAAAACCATAATAAAATAATAAATATAATAATTATGAAATTATTAAATATATTTTTGTATGTATACAACAAAGAATATAATATATTGTAAGACTTTTCTAGAAATAACTATTTTCAGATTGTGAACCCAAGGGTAATAATAATTAAAAATAAATATTTATAATTTTAAAATAACATACAACAAATTGCTGGAATAAGTGCCTGTACATTGGGTACAATGCTTGTTCATTGGCTTACTCTTGGGTGACCAAAAAGTGCCCGTCGCATTTTATATCCAATCGTCTGTACAGATTCAAAGTAATAGGACCCAAAAATGTAGAGCGTCCCTAAATACTTTCAAAATTTCATCATCATGCATTTTTGAGTGGAAGTGATCACACACACATATGTAATATTTCGAAAAATAGCACCAAACGCATTATTCCGTTACAATTTTCATGGTAACAATATATCCATTACTACTACGTATAAATTTTAATATACGTTTTTTGCTTGGAACGTGTTGCAATAAAAAATTCTATAGTTAGTGGTCACATGTGCTGAGAATATATTTTTGAAAAAGCAATATTTATAGTACCAATAGTAATATGAGTAATTATAACTTAAAACATACACTTGTTAGAAACTAGTTCCGGTAAATAAAAACCACATAAACGTTAACATGTTACATTTATAATTATTGCGCGTTGAATGATTTGACCTCGGCAAAGAATTTAATTTTAATGGAACGACTTATTGATTAATCTATTGCTCAATATTAATTATACTTCTATACTTAACATAGTACTTCTAATTAAAGCTAGGGAGTTGCGAGAATATTTTTTATACTTTGACAAATCTTTTCGAATGTCATGCACTCGTTATACCTTATATGGTATAATTAAAAATATAATTATTTTTCTTCGTAAAATAAACCATATATTATGCAAATATAACCAAATCGCATGTTGTTTAAAAATATCTCACAATTTATTCTACACTGAATGATATTTACATTACTTAACCACAAAATGTCTGGATAACAATAATTGTCAAATTATGATTATTTTGTATAATTATATATTTACGGATTAAAGTTAATATTTAAAATAGATCTATTCTATTGTAAAATTTGGGTCTATTGAACTAATTTAAGATTTTATCATCAGCCAAATTTCAGAAATATTCCATTGTAAATGCATTTGGAAGTCATCAGGTGTACTCACATTCGAAACATATACGGCCTAAACTCATAAACGAATCCAATCTCGTTTCATTTTCATTGCTCCAGGAAACCAGGCTAATTATTTACACATCAAATCTCAATATCAAATACCTATAATATAATGGACCGAATATTGAACCTTGAAATATATAAATCTTATAATTTTCTTAATGAAACAATATATTTCATTATATTACGTGTTCAATTGGTATGTACGTTACTGAAAGTGAAAACGCTTAGAAAAAAGATAAGCATGCAATTATAAAATAACTTTACAATCACCGAATTAAAGAAATGACAAGGTAACAGCTATTTCTCATAACATTGGTTTTTATCCATACTGAAACCGAATATATCACTCTCATAATTTTTCTATTAATTTTTTGTTTGTTAATAAACCGAAAATTAATTTCATTTATAGTAGAAAAATTAATAACCTGTAACCATAATTTTGTTACACATTAAATAAAAAATTCTATACATGTAATAAATTAATTATAACGATATTAATTTCAAAAATCCAATTATTTTGACGGAATATACTTGAAAATAAATCTAAATAACGTCACGCTATGTGAGAGTATTAATGATATGAATTTGAGTAAGTACACAGGAAGGCGACTGGCCGAAATAAGAAATATATATTATACTTAAATATATTAATTAATTAACACACATAAATATATAAATTCCTTTAGTATGATTGGAGATATATTAGATTAGATTGTTTAGAATAATTTGACGGTATTATAAAATGTAAGTATACTTACATTTTATAATACCGTCAAATTATTCTAAACAATGTTCATATATGAACAAAAGTATGGTGAATACCTATTTATTAACTAACCAAATATATTTGATTAATGCTTAAATATAGCATATTTCTATAATGATTTATATAAATATTCCTAGTTGGTGATGGCGCCGTCTATAGAAATTACTCACAGCGGAACGAAGTTTATTCGAATTAGATGGACCTGATGGTGTATCTTAAATTATAAAATACTTCTATATATATTTTAAGGCATTACTGTTCATACTTTTAATATTTGATTACTTTACTTCAGCATTTCGTCGAGTGATATCAAATATTTACAAGTCTTGTTTTATTTGTGATGTCTCATCGATCGTTCGAATCCAAATCAAACAAATTAACAAGCAAGAATGATTTAAAAATGTTGTCTCTTAAAACATTGTTACCGTCAGTAAATTTATATACTATATAAAAATACTGGTCAAAGTTAATTCCATATGGAACATTGTCAGCGTAAAAACGTTTACCGTTACCGACGTAATTCGTTTTGATTGCCTGTGCATTGTTCTCACGACCATTGATCACAGAACAGCCAATCAAAATATGGTCGACGACCACGCTGATTGCTTTTACGCTGACATCGTTCCAGGTGCGATAAACCATAAATATAAATTTGTCAGGCGGATAAAATGTATAGTATCAAACAAGTATGTAACTATTTGTAAATTGAAAGTGTCCATAAACCTATTTGAAATCATCCTTCAAAAGTTCTAAGTAACATATTGTCAATTAATTAAAAGATCAGAATTGTTTGATCTAGTTTTTTTTTGCAGCTTGCTTTAATGTGTTTGCAGTTAAACTAGTTATAGTTATTAATATCTTTGCTTAGGCGTGACTTTTGCCTGGGGACAAGGACTCTGCATACTCTAAAATAAAATCAATCCGGTTTTTTATTTCTATTTCTAAACCCGTATTCGATTTGTATATTTTCCTAAATAACGATCAATTAAATATACATAATTCACATTCGACCACATATGCAAATAGTCAGCTCGGGCAGTGTTTATAAATTAGGTCTCGCTCGTTAAGTGTTAAAAAATGGTAATATATTACTTTGCATGTTGTAATTTTGATATCACACTACTTTTTTATCCTGTATTGCATCTTTGTACCTGCATTTGCAACGTAAACCCAGATAATTTAGCTACAATATTTAATCTGATTTGAGTCAGTTCCTTCAATAAAACTTTTTTTTTAAATATTATTCATAACAAAAAAATATAATTTGTTAAATAATTATTCATGATTTCAATACGGAGATATTATAATAATTATAATAATGATTCATAATATCTATAATAAAATATAATCAAAAAGTATTCTCTCATCTACACTGTTAAAAAAAGCATGAATTAAACTATATTAGAAACTTTAATGATACTAATTTGAGATATTTTGTATAATTTGTGTATGATTAATCATGTCGCAGAATATTTATATATATAAATTGGAGAATCCACGACGTTTCAGGGAAGAATGCGAAAATTTCGCAAACAGTTATCTGTCAGGGGTAGCGTCGATGGCCAATGGGAATTTATTAAAAAAGGAAATAAATAAATAAACGGCTTAAGGCATGCTAATGCGTTAGTTATAGTATATGTGCAGGCACCTATGCCTTCATCTCGCCAATTTTACAATTGTCAATGCGAAATGCACCTTAAACTGACCTTTGCAAGATAATGTTGTGTTCACATTTAGGATTCAATATTACATCGAATTCAAAGTTAAGGCGTGTTCACAGCGAAGTATATAATTTCTAAGCTTAATTACTGAATGTTTCGCTGTGAAATACTTCATAATAACTCGATAGATAAGCTGTGATTACTATTAAATGTTACATTTGAAATATTGATCCTAAATTCGATATAAAGAAAATTATTCTTAGGAATGCAATCTTGTTTTATAAATCATTTATTTATTTTTGACGTTTCAGCACCTTTACCTTCTTTAGAATAAGTTAATCCGGGAGAAGGTATAATAAATGTTAAAACGTCGAGAATGAATAAAATATTTACAAAACAAGACTGCATGCTTAAGACAAATTTTTATCATCAATAACTACAGCTATGATTTTTGACTAATCAGGCCCAGTCAGTCAGAGTAGATATACGAGGATAGATGCTACACCAACAGCTGACCAGAGAGCAGAGAAGCATGATGTACTATTTTCTATCATCAATAACTTGAGTTAAGAAAACAAGCATAGATACAGGCACCAATACCTTCTGCTCTTACTTGTGTGAACAATTATAATATGTATATATTCGAGAGACTGAGATAAATTAGTTTATCATTTCGCTGGCTTGTATACATGTGGTTTTTAATCCAATTGAATTCAATGCAAACATGTAGATATGTTAATACTGTTATAGTATATTCCAGAATTGCACAATAACAAATATTCGATTCTAACACAACCAGAAGTATAACCTCTCTGTCTAACATACAAGCCACATGAAGCACATGAAAATCGTATCGTAAGGACGGGGTTAGCGAACAATTGATTTTGCGCAATACTCATCAGAGCTGGAATATATTATATTGGAATTAATATTATTAGTTGGGCCGATTTTGCCATAGATGCTTAATATATTCAATTTGTTATGCTAATTTGAATATGTTTTTTTTTTGCCACATTATCGGCATTTCTAAGAGTATAATAAATAAAAATTGACAACACCCTCTGCCAGTATGTAAAGTAAATGACAGTACTATTAATAAGAACTAGAATAATATGCAGTCTCAGGAATGAAATTCCTAATATTAATATCAATAAATATATGTTTGATATGTTAATAATTCAATATGAAAATTGTATTTGCATAGAAATCGAATCATTTATCACAAATCAATAATAAGAAAACATGAGATAACAAATTAATATTAATTATTTGAAAGAAACAGAAGCAAATGTATATAAGTATATAATATATATGTAGGTATTCTGAAGCATACATAAACAACTGCAATAAACCGCACTGCCATATTTTACCGGATAGTTGCGAACGGAAAACAAACAATTATGTACTTATTCGTACAAAGGTTCATTTAATTTAGTAAACAACAATAATAAAATGTATTTGTTAGCAAATTTTAATGTTATACATACATAACCTATATATGCATGAAATATTTCCACATTTATTGTTAATTAAAATAAATTAGAAAAAATTTTTTTTTCAAGTAACTTCCTTTGCATGTAAAGCAGTTACGGTCAGTAACGCAGAAAGTGCGAAATATTTAAATTTTTCAAAGGGACGAAATTACAAATGTATGAATGGAATGAATATGTTCGGTGGGCCGAGCCCGGATCGCCTCTTATGTTTTCTGTACACTGAGTGTAATATAGGACCCGTCACCACCACTGACAGTCTAATTAAATCCATATTTTAACTATTCACCGAGAAGACGGTTGTCATCATATTATTTACGTGAAACAATCTTCTGTTAAAATATGGAATCATCAGCTCGCAAAAAACGTGGTATTTATCATAGATTTTGTTGTAGTGGACTTATCAAAGTAGCATTTTCTTAGTAAAGTGTGAAACAGAAAATACATTACAATACGTACAAATTATCATAGAGAAAACGCAATCGATCAATATTTAAGAGATTCTCTGGAAAAATATATATATTTAACTTTTAGCTAGTTTTCTGCATAAGTTACAACTACAACGCCTTGTACCTTTTATTTAATTTTTCTTTTTAAATTATTAATATTTTAAACTATTAGATATGACAATTTGCATAATTTTCAAGCATTGTTTCGTGTGTTAATATTCAAATATATTCCTATTTGCATACGACACCGTAGATTACATCCGTAATGAATGTAAATTTTTAATGTTAAACTCAATTGTTAAATATTATCGGCGTCCATTTAATACTACATCTGTGATATTTATCCATCATAACAAAACGTAGAGCACAAATAACTCCGCATTGGAGAGTCGTTAAGTCAAGCGTGTTACAATGAAACTAGATACTAGCATATAAAAACGCTAAACTATTACAAAACACGATATTATGTGCGCATTCAAAGCTTTGTTTACATACCAAAATCCATAAATTTGAACATTTGTAATGCAAAAATGTTTTCACCATTCTGTGGTTTTGAAACGCATACACGAAAAATATATTGGCCAACAATATAAATAGAACATAACAACATAATATTGTGTGTCAGTATTACTGTTCTTATATTAATAAACATTTGTTGAAATTAATATTGATGATTTCTTGATTTCCAACCTTGAAATTAATTATAAATTTTCACTAAAGGTGAACCACTAAATTTATCACATGCTCATACAATTATTATTAGTTTTCTTTTTTTTAAGTAATTTGTTTTATATTTTGCTTGTCATAATTAGAATAAATTTCTATCGACAAATTGCCGTGTACACAAAAAAATTGTCAACCGTTTAATCACTTTGAATTATTAATTACAATATATACACTCAACACCTCTTGCATTAATTTTAATATAAATCAAATCTCATCATAGTTAACAGTTCGTGCAATTAATTTACAAAGATTAAATTTGCCGCTATCAAAGCAAACTCAATTAAAACATATAGCTATACAAAATTACAATATATTTTATATTATTTTTAGTAATTTTTATGTTTACGTATTATAAAATGAAAGTAATATTAATAAATGTATACATATATAAGTATGACAAAGAAGAATGGTACTGAAAATTCGAAAAGATTGAAGTTTGAATTTGAATACTTTTATCTATAGCTACAAAAAATATAAATTTTAACCTCAAACATTTAATTTATAATAATAATAATAATAATAATATATATATATATATATATATATATATATATATATATATATATATATATTCGCCACATTTATAATCAATGAAATATCCCAATTAGTTCTGCTACAATATTTCAGCTACGAATTTCTACATGCGTACGTGATGTACTTAATTAAATTCATATTTTATTCAAGGATATTTGTAATTGTACATTCTCATATATAGATATTCTATTTTTTATAAGTATTGCATTCCAATGTATCAAGTGCATGTATTATAGTCCCGCTAGTATTACAATATCACTCAACTCAGTAATTTTTAAAGTGTGCTAATTTTTCGGAGAAGTATATAAGCCGGTTTATTTTGGAATTTAGCACGCGATTATCTGTCAACCTGCAAATCATCATAAAATAAAGATCTTCTAAATCTAAATTACTTATAGCGAATATGTGTGACAATATCATCCTGCGTATCACAAGAGAGAATAAAAATTCTACAAGCATTACTTAAATCGCAGATATTCCCACTAATGTTGTTATATAAAGTATGATTTATTTAACATATTCACTGATGTAAGTTTATGTGGAATGGTTAGTAAATCGATCGCTTTTAATATATGTGTAGAAGGGTATCCGGAGAATTAGACGACATAGACAAATTTCCGGTATGGAGAAAAGGCCGAATTGGACAAAAACACGACAGACAGATGGCCTCAAAGACAAAATGTTGATTTGGACAAAAGACCAGCATGGACAGAAGGTTGTCAGCCAATAGGCCGACATCGACCAAAGACCGACTGATAATAGGCCGAGGAACAAACGGCTGGTTTGGAAAATAGGTTGACAATGACAAAAGGCCGGCATGGATTGAGAGCTGATAAGAATGTTAAGGGCGATTTGGATAAAAATTAACGTCCTATGAAAAAAATAATTAATTGGAGTTATCTTGAAACATAAATATAAACGTATGAACTCCCACATAATAGAGTTAATCATTCCATAACTATGGCAACATTGTTATGTCTGAATTTTATACATTTCGATTTTATATCTATGTCGTATTTTTGTCCAGGTTGGTCTTTTGTTTCGGTTGGCTTTTTGATCATGTCGGCCTTTGTCGATGTGGACCCTTTTTCTGTCAACCTTTTGGCTATATCAACTCTTTATGCATTTGGGACTATTGTCCATGTCGGCGTTTATGTGGGACTTTAGTCTATGTCAGCCTTTTGTCCTAGAACCTTACAGAAGTATTCTAATACAACTTGTATTACTCTTATAATATTTTTAGCTAACGGCTTTTGCTCTGATCTAATCTTCAAATGTATCCAAACTTATTGCAACCGTATCTTGCCTAGTAAATAGTAGTAGTGTTATAATATATAATTATTGCAATCAAGGTGTTCCACCCAAATTCATTTTTTGCAAGCCAAAACTTAAATTTTCCCAACATTCCTAACCTTGTCTAGTGGTGTTGGAATTGTTAGTGTCGCATCAAAGATTATTCAGGACAATGTCATAATAATAGAAGCATGACAGGTACAGTTGCAAGTTGCTCAAACACCGAAGAAATCAATAAAATATTGTGATTCGATCATTTTTATCGTTTTCATCAATTTCAGAGATGAATTGAATTATACACGGCACGCACTTTCCGTAACAAACTGAGCAAGCATCATCAATTAGGAAAATACCGGTGAAAAATCAATATTCATAACGGTAAACTCATAAGTTTGCTACTAAAAATTTATAAAATAATTGCAGAATTAACACAATTACATGTGTAGGTACACCTATGCCATATACAGAATATGCAAACGTTTGAAGCGTCGCCTTTGAACTTTCAAACGAACATAACGACCTAGTATGTATTTGGTGTTCTTGTAAGCAATTAAAATTCTGTGAATAATTTTAGCTCGTCGTACTATAGTACAAGACAGCTATAGTGTTTGGTCGAGTACCTGTAGCATTCTCGCTCGGACGGTCGTAAGATCAGACAGAATTTACTGAAATTTATAATACTTAAAATATTGGTGGTCAAGAAGTTTCCGTCGCATTTTAAATCCAATCGTCTATAATTTTGATGTGTAATTATTTACGATTATTAAAGGTAATTTACATGATGTTAGCCAAGCTAAAGTTTCTTGAATTGTGTATAAAGTTTTACGACAAACAGTACTGCTCATATTTGTAAAAATGTTGGTGAATTTAGCAGCAGTCAAACAAGCTTTTTACAATTATTCACAATTCTCTGCCGTTAACGAATGTCTAAGAGTATACGCATATAAGAGTAAAACATCGCGATGGCACATACCTGTTATTATATTTTATGCGCAAAATATTTTACTATTTAAATGTACAAGTGGTATGCGATGCCAAAACTAGAATTCTAGACATCGTTGGTAGATGCCGAGGAGGAAGCACGCATAATTATGCATTTGGGCAATTGTTCAAGATGACCTTCAGGTATCATACAAATATAAACTATACATACGATATATGATATAAGGCAATTATCCAATACCTACTCATAGTATAATATAAACAACAACACATATGTTTGGCCATATAACATAACAAGATTAGGTACAAGGCACCTATGCCTACAGCTCGCCTTATAAGTAATATTTGCGATGCGAGCAGCGCACTTCCCCATCCTACTCCACACTTGGCATTAAAATTCAAATATTTCTTTTTAAATTATTATGGCCTATGAGTTTACAATTTGAAAAATAGTTATATATATATATGAATATCTTACAATTTTTTGTAGATATTTTTGATATAATAAAAAAAAAACGTAAATTTCAAATTGCAACCTTATAATTTTTAATAATTTTTCATGGTCATTGGGTTACCAATATGAAAAAATCTTGTAGAATTAAAATATCTATACTCGGGAAGTACACGGGCAATTAAATTTATACTGTGAGCAGATTCAAATGGGATGCCAAATAATATGTGTAGCCAATTTGGTTCAAATCCCTCAAGTACCTTCAAAGGAGTAGAAGGCACACATTATATATAATTTGGTTTCAGAGCGGCGAGACAAACATTTTTGTTGGAATTTTTTAAACGAGAATACTACAGACACACGATTGAGTGCATTAGCTCTTCGGTACTTCGTACGGCGAACTAAATACATGACATCTGACATCTAAAATATGAGTTAAAATATTATTTTTTTATATTATTACGCACATAACATTATAATGCGTTATTTGCAACTATACCCAATTATTTCTGTATTGTGACCAATAATTGTAAATTTGAACTACTTTACTCACAGTATTTATTCGAGTTGTTACTCATTTGTAGTCAGAAATAAATATTATATTTTTGGCTTGCTGTACAGTATGACAGAGATAGAAACGGAAACAATCATTTTTTGTGTAGAAATTTGAATTGAAATTAAATCATTTAAACAAGTGGTGAGTACTTATATCTCTAAATATGTACGTTTCATAAAACACATGATTTGCTATCCAATGCGTAACAACAATTTTAAAACACAAACTTGGCAGTTTCTTATATTCTAAGCACGAATGAATTTTAAAATGAATTATTGCGTATGTCCAAATAAATCTCATGTAATCGAATGGTGTTTGTTTTTGCCGGTAATATTTCTTATTAGTCTATTCTAATATCAATATTGAAAAAGTGGTATTAAATTAGATTTCTGATTGTGTGATAAAAATTACAAAATATTCGGTTGCCAGAGCGAACCGGCTACCTTGAGTTGTATCCATATTTTGAAAGCGATTTTCGAAAAGACAATTATCAGTTACGCAGACGCCCATGAGACGCTCCAATTTTGCGGTCAACCAATATAATTATATATGAACTTGTCTAGCAATTATCCAATTACCATTATGGAGCTGATCCGCTATTTTCCATCATATGATGATTGGTATCAATCATTTATAAAGTAGTGAGTCATATTATGTCTACCAGTAATTAATATTATAATAATAAACAATTATTGATGCAGACACCAATCATCCAGTTCGCTTTGTGTACAGTTTATAATTAATCTCGAAGGAAATTTAATCTTTATAATAATACTTATTAATTTTAAGGATAACACATTTTTATGACAAAGATTTTAGAAGAGATAACTACTAGTTATTGTTAAGGGTGAGTAACATACATCCATGTATCCATATACTTGTACATAATTAGAATCAGGGGAGCGTGAAACGAGTTTCCTTCCAAAAGAAATGCTTCTGAGATTGATATAGGCACACAATGAATAACGTGCAAAAAATACGAAATCATTTTGAATGTATTACTAAATATATCCATTTTATTCAGTAACTTATTTGGTATTTACATGCGAGTAAATATGTTTAGGGCTCAGACGCATTAGTTTGCTCTATTCGTGTAGAGCAATCAAAAAGCTATATACACTAAGAGATAGGGATGACGGCAAAATTAAAGTTAAATATTCAATTGTCGTTAAATTACTGTTCAATTAGACCCTTTAGAATATTATTATTGAAAAAGAGTTATAATAAATCAATTAACTATTCCAAAATAAATATGTCAATAAAAATCCACCAATTATTTTGTTTTAACTCATCTACGGGACAGAACGGGGCATACCTATAGAAGTGTATTTTCGCTAAACTGAGAAGAACCTCTATCAAAATATGCAGGTATCTAATTAATGCAAAATTAAATCAAGTTGTGAAGCTGAATAAACTAGAATATTTATTTTGCTATTTCGATAAGAACATACGAAAAAATTAATTATTTTAAGTGAAACAAGCTATTAAAAATCCGACCTCGAAATCGCCCACGATGTTAGGGAGTGACTGTAAATAAATATGTAAAAATGAAATACTCACAATATATTCAATAAGCACATTCATCTTCGAATAAATCAAACATTCGAAACAAAAAACTTCCTTCATTTTTAAATTAAGTTATATAAATAATAAACATAATTCATTTTTGCTGCCCGGATTTCGGAAATGGGCTGAGCTATGTGTTCTTGAAATTGATTTTTTACACAACAACAATGCTGAAACGTGGTCAGTAACGTCAACATATGTTTATTAATTCAGTGTACCTACATAATTCATAAGTCACCAGGATCATTATATATTCATATGTCTATTTTAACACTGTACAACGCAATGTCAATGGAAATGCTAAATTTTGCATCAGCAGAAAAATTACTGAACAACGCGTGGATGTTTACGTTGCAATATAAAGTTGCACGGGGAAACAACATTTATTACACATTTTAAGTTTAATTTTACTTTTTACTCGTGCATTAATCGCAGTTTTACGATTTAACAGTAAAATATAATTTACGAGTGCATTTAGAATAATGAACGTAACTGTAGATACAAGTATGTTTAAATACAAATTACAGTATTACTTAAACCGAAGCACAAATATATTAATTTTACTAATACTCAAATAGTAAGTTTTAAATATTTATGGGTAGTTGAGAGAAAATTGCAAAATTATTCGACATATTTTAAAATTAAATACGTAGTAACATACCCGTTTATCCTTAGCTTTATTAGTTGTCTGAAATATTCTATTTATGGCAACAATCTTACATTGGTCCCGCATATCAACCAAGTTGAAGCCGTTTGAATATTTATGAGAATTCACAAAACAAAAAATAGCCAAAAAAAGATATCACAAATAAGAGCAGACCGTTTGACGCATTCGTAAAATATTGGCACCACCCAACGATGATAAAATACAATAAAAATACAAATTGCGTATAGTACGGCGCATAAAAGGAGACCGTAGTGCTAAAATCATTTTTTTTATTTTTATTTTATTTTTAATCTACTAACTATTTGGTTAAAGGACTCGTCTCCTGCCTCATTTCAACACTCGAGCATATTGGAATAATGGAACAATTATATAATATATATGTAACGAAGGAAAGCTTTATGTAACCTAGGATACATAATTGATACTAGTAATATACAATTGTTTTGAAGTATATATGTCAAATAAATAAAAGGAATATATCTTTTGGGTTCTTGAATAAAGCGATTGAGTTTTCTGTGTATTTTACCTGCGTCTTATGAAAATGGTTTTGGGGGAATTATTATATACCCATTATGGCCTAGTGTTATATACATAGAACAGCATAAAAATATTGTATTAAAAATTACTGAAAACATTAATATCATAAATTTCAAATTTGAACTTGTCCCATGTATATGACATTGGGTGTTAATGGGTTAAGTCTTAATAACCAGAATGTTAAATTTGGAATAAATATTAAAATATAACGATAATGCGCATTGGCTCTATGCCACAATAACATAGAGAATGAAAGCATCTTAGATATACATCCTTTTATATTTGAATGATTATTTGATGAATAATTTATTTTGGTAAATATCTCTCCAAAAATCACAAAATTTCGAAAACATATCGCTATTGTGAAATAATGCAAACACGGAATATCATTGATGCATACTAGTTCAGCGGGACTAGTATATTTATATATTTACAGTTTAAACCACAAGCCGCTACATCATGATATACTTATTGCAAACAGTGTCGTACTTTTAAAGATTTTTGCGGGCACCAGAAACAAGAACATCTTCACCGTTTAAAATATGCATTTGCACTTGAACCATGTCTACCATGCTTATATTTAGAGAAATAAACTTGTACTTAGGTCGTTGTATAGTATGTGGAGCTAAAGTGTTTGGAGCCATAGTGTTTGGTCGTGTATTTGTAATATTCTCGGAATTAAAACAATAATGCACAGAAATTCGTTTGGATGTACATATATCGCTCGCTCGTTTGGTCGTTGTGGCTAAATCACTTCTGAAGGAACCAGACTGCTTTTATCGAAATAAAGTTTCCGTTGCAATTAAAATCTGAAAACCTTATTCCTCCCTAAGTTATAAGGACATAAATACGTCAGCCTTTCTAAATATCGTTTATAAAATTTTTGAGTACCTATATCTAAATAATCTGATTTCACAAGTAATTTTAACTTAATAGCTTTTGAGAATTTAATTTTCAAAAAAATCAAAAGAATTAATTATAATAATTTGCAAATTAAAATATATTAATGAAACATCAATTGTGCAGCATTGAATTGTTACATGGCTGCCAATTTACTGCCTGCATAAGTTCAGTTTGGAAAAGTCTTTTTATTCAAAATAAATCAATGGGTATAAATATGTTTGTTTAATAATTTATTTATTGACTGAAATCACATAATTTCTCATATTACACCTTTTGCTGTTATAGAAAATACTTTTTTATTAAAGAAATTTTGATGTTTTTTTTTTTTCTTTGTCATTTACACATTTTTATTAAGGGCAAATTTCTTAAAAGTAGACAATGCATAGAAATGATCTGCTGGTTCTTGATTCTAGATAAAAGTAAGAAAGTGTGTAAATACGTCTCTGCAATATAATAATACACCTAAACATATAAAATGCATAAAGCTTTTATGATAACAATAAATACAGATCCGTTCTGACTATAATCCGTGTAAAGTACCATAACGGTAAACAAAAAATATTAATAACATTTTCATTTTATTGCTACACTAGTATTTCCTTTATGTAATTAATTATTATTACTCAATTATAATATACAAGGCAGTCATTAACACGCGCTAAACATATTTTATTTTTAATAAGTTAACTTCCAGTCTTGACTTTTTTAATGAGCATACAAAAAATAAAAAAATACAAAAATGATATATTTTCTCGAGTGAATTCTGAAACACTAACTAGTACGATAATGACAAGAATTTTACATTAAACATTAAACGGCATTAACACGATTTTATTTATAACTAATTAACCATGCTATTATGGTACGTGTATTATTAGTATATGGCTAATTATAATAATGTAGTACCTACGCGAGTAATTGTATTAAAATTTGGACACATTATACAGATATTAGTTCGGAACCTTGAGTTGATAATGGCATGGTATGTATGTTGATTACAGATATTTGCATTTGTTGTACTCATGGACAACTTGAACCATATAATTTTAATTTATAACCGCACGTATTCTGTCTAAGAAACAGGATCAACAACATCAGACAGTTTTGCAATGGCACGTAGCCACGGGATTGATATCCTGGTGTATGGTATCTCAATTAGTTGGTATTTTGATACATTTATCCGCTTCTGATTCCTATTTAAAATTCTCAATTGCATTTATTCTTTCGCAAATAAATACATTGGACATATTCCTACATTAATTTTATTTTAACATGATTTCCTAATTTCAAAATGTGGAATGTTGAAGAATCACCCAATGAAGCTGTAAAAAATAGTTAATATTATTTAGTTCGTCGAATCTATGTGCAAGGAGTTATAGTGTTCGATAGCATATCTGTAACGTTCTCGAATTAGATTTTTATTTGTACCCCTTCCTGATTTGAAAAATGTCCATTAATCTTTAAATATATATATTTTTTAATATTTAATGAAACAATTGCTTGCATTGTTGTGTATTGAATTGTATTATGAAGTAAATGAAGTTTGTATACATCTTCAGATCGTTTACTTAAATATCAGTGGTAATTAATATTTTTCTTAATTAATAGAATCAGTGTTTCTAAATTTCTTCTCTTTTAAAAATGTACGACTCGATATTGATGGTACGGCAAGCTGAAGTTATTCGTGTCTGTATCTATGCTTGTTTGTACTTTGTTTTGTCCTGATGACGGATAATTTTTACCATAAGAATTTCAGTTGAAAAACAATATCAAATAATAACAAGCTTAGGTACAACGCACCTATGCGTCCAGCTCGCCTTATAAGTAATATATGCGATGCGAGCAGTTTTTAATAATTATGGCCTTTTGGTTAACTAATTGAAAAAATGTTATAGATATAAAAAGTCTTACATTTAATTTTAGATTATATTAAAAAAAAAAAAAATGTTCAAAATTTGAAATTCAAAATTATAATATTTAATAATTTTTTTCGGGCTTTGGGTTAACAAAATGATAAAATCTTGTAGACAAAAAATATCTTAGAATTTTTAGTAGAATTTTTAAGTGTTTCAATTATTTTTATAAGGGCAGTATTAAGGGGGGCTCCAAATTTTGGGGCCCTATTACTCGGGAAGTATACGGACGATTGGATTTAAACTGCGAGCGGATTCAAATGGGATGCCAAATATTATGTGTACCAAATTTGGAGTGAATCGCTTTGGTACCTTCAGAGGAGTAGAGGGCATAAATTTGGTCTTACGAGATACCGAGCGAGCGAGCGAGCGACGACTAACATCCAAGTATATAAGTTATATACATTTTCGGAATCAGGGCGACGAGACGAACACTTTTTCTTAATGAAATTTTTTGATCCGAGAATGCTACAGACACACGACCGAATGCTTTAGCCTCTTCGGTACTACGTACGGCGAGCTAAAAATAAGGGAAAATTGACCACATGAATGTGATCCTAAATTATCTAATTAAGCTAAACATATTTTTGCTAAATTACAATTTAAACATAACCTAATCGATTTTTTATGTTTTACGCTTATTATTTTACAATTATTATTAAGGTTATAAAAATAATTGAATTAAATCATATTTATTGATGATTTGGTAAGAAAAATATTTTTTGCACCGTGACATCGTTCTATATATTTTTCCTTTAATTTGTGATTATTTCTTCCGCAATTTTAAATTCAGTAATTTTCAAAGATATAGATTTTTATTTGGATTAAATTAAATTAAATGAATTTTCAGGTCAAGGCAAAAAAATAAATTGTGGTGACATAAGACATTTTTGCCGCCGAAAAATGTCGTTTGTCATTAATGTACCAAACCATTTTTGTTAAAATTAGAGCATCATATAACACTGAGGAAAAATGTGTAGTAACAAACAAATATATAATAATTTGTAATTTCAATGTGTTCTTAAACCCTAACTACATTGGATTTTAATATTTATAATTAAATCATTCTACCTACTATTAAAACTCGTTAGGCTCCCTACTTTCAGAATAAGATTCCAACAACACAGCTCCACTTACAGAATTTGGAAACATTTTGCTTTTACTAAAAATATATACAAATAATTTGTATTTCTACATCAACATAGCACTGCATGGCATATTTTATATCGTAAATTGATAATTGAATGGATATAAATGGGTTCATCTAGAAAGCATTGTATTTTTGATTTAATGCTGTACAAATGTACATATTTGCTTTGAATTTTGCAATAAATTTTTTAATAGCATTGCTAAAATTTCATGAATAATTCTAATAATTAATATTAAATGAATACCGTATGCTGCTGGTAGGGTAAGGTTATAACATTATGTTTCATTTGAATATGTTCGCATGTCATTTCATTGATATTGATGAATTTGCTTTTTTAAATTATGATAATTTAGTTGTACTACACATATAACAATTAGCATCATTGATTCCAATAAAATCTATATTTTCATAACATAGTTATTACTGATATTCGGATAACAGAAAAATAAAAATGTATAATCAAAAGTATACTATAAAACATATTAATGAATTAAATATTAAATGCATTGATGAACACATATTTTAAACTGACTTAAAGTTCAACTATACCACGTATTTAAATAATGATTTTACTCACAAATATATTGCAAAAATTCAGATAATTATTAGTAAATCTAATTAATTACAATTATACAATCAACAAATTGAATAACATGAAATATTTTCACTTTTCTATAAAAATTGCTGTCATAGTGCACCTTTTGTGTAAACTATTTTTTCATGAACTATTCAGAAAACTATTACAAAATAAGCGTTCTTAATTTATTTTTATGAAAATGTCAAATTAAAATGAAAGAAAATAAATAATAATAAAAATCAATTATCATTAATAAACACACTTTGTGTGCTAATTCACTGAATGAATATGGCACTAAATATAATCTCACGATTTGTCGAATACCAAATGAAATATCTAAACACCAACAGTTAGAAGAGGAATGAAACAAATATGATAATCCAGGTGTGGTCATCGCAATGTAAGATGTCTGAAGTACAGTAACCGACGTGCGCGGACACCGTTTCGGAACTGGGATGACAATAGTAGCAAGTGACCGCCGTCGAGAGTGAAAGGGACCTTGTCAAGCCGAGGGAGTAAGACCACCACGTTACTGAACCACCTATATAAACCCGCGGTGCTCTTCGTAACATCACAGTTCGCTCAACAGTCCTAGTGTTCTCTCACATAGGAGGTTTAGCTAGCATTCTAACAAACATGAAGGTTTTGGTGAGTACAGCACATTACTCAATCTGAAATAATTATCTTGGTCATCCTACTTGAGATTTTATACAAACACGTAGGCCATAATTTAATTTGATATTAATTATAATCTGTAAAATTTCTACAATCCATTAACTTTTGATAACAATAGACCGGGCATGAAATAACTTCAAATTATTTAATTAATTCACAAATTTTTGCAACATTTAATATGTTTTGTTTTGTTATAGATCGCAGTTTCCTGCCTTTTGGCAGTAGCATCCGCTGGTTATGTGCATTCTGCATACAACTATCCTTTGGCCCAACATGTGCCAGTCATCGGTGCAGGCGGTGTCCCTCTTGATGAGCCAGCCGTTGCCCATGCTAAAGCTGAACATGCCGCCGCCCACGCCCAGGCTCATGCCCGCAATGGATACGCTGCTCATGAAGCTGCTCCAGTAGTCTACGCTTCTCATTACGCTGGCCACTACGCCGGACCCCAGCACATCCCCGTCATCAACCATCTTGGGGTGCCAGTAGATACACCCGCAGTACAAGCTGCACGAGCTCATCATGCCGCTGCCTTTAACGATGCTCAAGCACGCAATGGTGATGCTTACGGGTATTCCCATGTTGCTCCATACGGCTATGCTGCCCATTCCGCTGTACCACTGGACACCGCCGAAGTAGCTCACGCTAAAGCCGCTCACTTCGCCGCTCATGCTGAAGCCAACGCCCGCAACGGCGACTACCATTACTCTCCATTGGTCCATTACCGTAAACGTCGTGGAATCTACGGATATGCCGCTCCCATCGTTGCATATGGCGGCCACTATGCTGGTGCCCAACACGTCCCCGTGATTGGCGCTAATGGAGTACCTCTTGATGAACCCGCTGTTGCCCACGCAAAGGCAGAGCACGCTGCCGCTCATGCTGAAGCTGCCGCTCGCAACGGAGATTACCATGTCGCTGGTCCAGTTGTCTCTTATGCTGGCCACCTTGCCGGTCCCGTCGGCTATGCAGGTCATTATGCTGGTCCCCAACACTTGCCTGTCATTGGTCCCAACGGTGTCCCAGTAGATGAGCCCGCAGTGCAAGCTGCGCGTGCCCACCACGCTGCTGCGTTTGTCCAAGCCCAAGCACGTAACGGAGATGCTGCCGGACACTATGCTGGCCCAGTCGCCTACGCTGGACATTACGGATATGCAGGTCCCCAACATATCCCAGTCATCGGTCACAACGGAGTGCCACTCGACGAACCCGCAGTTGCTCACGCCAAGGCTGAACACGCTGCCGCTTTTGCCGAAGCCGCCGCTCGCAACGGAGCTGCTCATTACGCGCATCCCGCTGTCCACGCTTGGTAAAAACCTTTATTGGTTAGTGAATGTTACTGACGAACTTCCACCTAAATCGTAACCGTTCTCTGAGCGCTGTCGCCCCGTACCCTATACGTTTCTCAACCCGTATCGGGTGGACAGTCGTACTCGGGTACGGGGCATGTGAATACAGTTTTTGTGTTTGTATTTGCAATTCTTACGACGACCACAGCATTAATATCAGTGTTATCTTTATAGTTATTTCTTGAAATTCTTGTTTATATTGTACATTATTAATTTGCAGAGCAATAGTTTTGTATACAATAAGTCATATTGTTATACCACTGAGATTTGTAAATCATTTGCAACTATGCCGTAAAATATACCTATATATATAATTAAAAAAAATATCTTGAAATTTATTGTCTATTTTGTTCCCCCATTTCATTACATATATGTATGTATATATTTATCTGATTATGAATCCATAAGTATAATAAGACAAGATTTGGTACGCGTAAAACGCACTAATGCGTAGAGCTCGCCTTAAGGTAAGATATGCGTTGTGAGCAGTGGTTTTTAATTGTTATGGCCTTTTGGTTAACATTTTGAAAAAAAATTATAGATATAAACAGTCTAACAAATTTTTGTAAATTATGTTGATAACAAAAATTTTTAGTGCATATATCAAAATTAAAAATAATAATATTCAATATTTTTTTCCGGGCTTTGGGTTTACAACATTAAAAAATCTTATAAATATATAATATCTTTAATGTTTAGTAAAATTTTTGAAAGTTTTAATTATTTTTATTAGGGCAGTATTAAGGGGGGGCTTAAATTTTGAGGCCCTATAACTCGGGAAGTATACTAGTGATTGGATTTAAACTGCGAGCGGATTCAAATGAGATGCTAAATAATATGTCAACCAAATTTGGTGTGAATCGCTCCGGTACCTTCAGAGGAGTAGAGAGCATAAATTTGGTCTTATGAGTGACCGAGCGAGCGAGTGACGACTAACATCCAAGTATATAAGTTATATATATTTTTGGATTCAGGGCGACAAGACAAACACTTTTTGTTAATGATTTTTTCCGAGAATGCTACAGACACACGGCCGAATGCTTTAGCTTCTTCGGTACTTCGTACGGCGAGCTAAAAAGTTGAAATGACTTTTACTCGACTTTTTTATAATTTCATCAACTATATTTATAATATTGCTATATTTTATTTGAAATTGATTCTAAGATTGTTGAGAAATAATGTCACCAGGTAACGTAAATTTAACAAGGCATTTTAAACTAGCGAATTGTCAGTAAAGTGTACATATTTCAAAATAAGTTGCATACAAAAAATTATTAAATTTTCAATATCTTCAAGGGGTGGTTTATGAAACTTTGCCCAAAAAATCGCATGTTTTTTGTGAATTTTTTTCTCGGATTGGCTAAGTGATATCAACTACGCGTAGTTTGTTATTCTTATTTCAACTACATTTTTTGATTATATTGAACTGTTCTTTGCATATAGTGCCGAGAAATTACACCCCCAACCTCTGCGTGACACCGTACACCTCCACACGAGCGAAAACCTATAAGAAATCCGGGTTATCTTTAATGAAACCTGGTTTGAAAATCTTGAACTGGACAAGATTAGTTGGAGCTTTGACCACGTTGAGGTCAATTGGTCGATAATTGACAAAATGGTGGGTGTTCGAATAAAAGTCATGTTTTTATTCAAATTTTCTTGGTTTTGGTGAGTTGCAAATAAATATTTATTATTGATGGAAATGCGTGAATGTGGTAAAAGCTCCAATAAATTTAGTGTACTTTTATTTAAAATAAAGAAAACGAAAATCGAATGATAGGTTTTTGGGTTATCTTTCCGCCCGGTAAAAAAAGATGGTTTCGTGAAAACCTCCTTTAAAGTTTTGAGTTCATTTGATCCAAAAATGTAGTCGAAATATGAATAAACAATATGCAAAAAACCCGGAGTTGATATTATTTACCCAATCAGAGAAAAAATTTCACGAAATACATGCTTTTTCTTTGAACAGAGTAACGTAAACCTCCACTTATAAAAATCACTTTTTTAACTTATGGCGTTTTTGAGACATTTATTAAATAGTAAATGATAGAAAGGCTGCATTGGGAGTCAGGGCCAACTGAAAGTCCTTTGAAACCTGGTCAATGTGTGTCACCAATAGGCAAAAATACATTTGTATCGCCGCACACAAAATCAGTATAATATTTTTGATCCTTTAATTTTTAGCTCGCCGTACGTAGTACCGAAGAGGCTAAAGCATTCGGTCGTGTGTCTGTAGCATTCTCGGATCAAAAAATTTCATTAAGAAAAATTGTTTGTCTCGTCGCCCTGATTCCGAAAATGTATATAACTTATATACTTGGATGTTAGTCGTCGCTCGTAAGACCAAATTTGTGCCCTCTACTCCTCTGAAGATACCGGAGCGATTCACTCCAAATTTGGTACACATATTATTTGGCATCCCATTTGAATCCGTTCGCAGTTTAAATCCAATCGCCCGTATACTTCCCGAGTTATAGGGCCCCAAAATTTGGAGCCCCCCTTAATACTGCCTTTATAAAAATAATTGAAAAACTTAAAAATTCTACTAAAAATTCTAAGATATTTTTTGTCTACAAGATTTTTTCATTTTGTTAACCCAAAGCCCGAAAAAAATTATTAAATATTATAATTTTGAATTTCAAAATTTGAAAAATATATATATTTTTTTTTTATATAATCTTAAATTAAATGTAAGACTTTTTAAATCTATAACATTTTTTCAATTAGTTAACCAAAAGGCCATAATTATTAAAAACTGCTCGCATCGCATATATTACTTATATGGCGAGCTGGACGCATAGGTGCGTCGTACCTAAGCTTGTTTTTTAGAAAATCCAACAAAGTGCATTTACACTTTTGCAATTTTGAAAGTATACGATAACCGAATTTATATTGCAGTCTGAGATAAATTAACATTATTTTAGCAAGGTTTTACACTGAAATCTATTTGAGATATTGTTGCTGTTGTAAAATTGCCATTTTCGATGTCAAAAATCTTAAGATTAAATTTAAAATATCAATATGGGTACATTGGTCAAAAACAAAAATTAGATATGGAAATAGAGACGCAATAAATAGTTGCCATTTTCATAGATTGCAATTAAAATATTACTAGGATACTAGGACTATTGTTTTTCGATCCAATACTGTTATAAATACCGTTCGTTGGCAACCATTAACTAAGAAACTAAGTCATGTAAAACGCAACCCAATGTTCATATCATAGATAACTTTGGGTCCTAATATAGACAAGAATATTGTTTTCTTATCGGAGACAAATTTGGTTTCGATAAAATATGCTACGAATGAATTTGACATAATTTTCTTTGTAAATATGAAGAACAGAATTATTATAGAAACAGAAACTAACTCAATTTTTAAAATAATTAAATCACAATATGTTATTTACTTAATTTCAAATAGCCATATTAAATTAAATTTCATGTAATTAGAACACACATATTGGTTGCGTCAGTTAAAAATAACGTAACCGACATGCGTGGCCAGTGTTTCGGAACTGGGATGACAATAGTGGCCAGTGACCACCACCTATAGTGAAAGGAACTTTACTAAGCCGAGGGGAAACACCACAACATATTCGGATCACCTATATATACCCGCCGGCTTCTTCGTAACTTCAGTTCGCTCAACAGTCCTAGTGTTCAATCACTTAGGAGGTTTTAGTAGTAATATCACAAACATGCAGGTTTTGGTGAGTACAATTTATTGAAATACATTTTTACAAATAATTTCATACATAGGCATAATTTTTTTGATTATAATTACTATATTGATAATAATATAAATTGCAACATGATGGACACGGTGCTAATAGATTTTGCTTAAGATCGCAGTTTCGTGCCTCTTGGCAGTAGCCTCCGCTGGCTATGTGCATTCAGCATACAACTATCCATTGGTGCATGCCCAGCATGTACCAGTGATTGGACCCCATGGTGTCCCCCAAGATGAGCCAGCTGTTGCCCATGCAAAAGCTGAACATGCAGCTGCGCACGCCCAAGCCCATGCCCGCAACGGAGATGGCTATGGATACGCTGGTCACGAAGCTGCTCCAGTTGCCTATGCTTCCCATTACGCCCACTACACCGGACCACTACACATCCCTGTCATCAACCATCTAGGAGTGCCAGTAGATACACCCGCAGTACAAGCTGCCCGTGCCCATCATGCCGCTGCCTTTAACAAAGCTCAAACACGCAACGGTGATGCCTACGGGTACTCCCATGTCGCTCCAGACAGCTATGCTGCCCATGCTACTGTACCACTCGACACCCCCGAAGTAGCCCATGCTAAAGCTGCTCACTTTGCCGCTCATGCTGAAGCCAACGCCCGCAACAGCGCTTACCACTACGCTCCATCAGTACATTACCGTAAACGTCGTGGAATCTACGGATATGCCGCTCCCGTCGTCGCTTATGGTGGACATTACGCTGGAGCCCAACACGTGCCAGTGATTGGTGCTAACGGAGTGCCTCTTGATGAACCCGTTGTCGCTCACGCCAAGGCCGAACACGCTGCCGCTTATGCCAAAATCGCTGCTACTCACGCAGATTATCATGTTGCTGGTCCAGTCGTCTCTTATGCTGGTCACCATGCTGGTCCAGTCGCATATGCTGGTCATTACGCCGGACCCCAACACATCCCTGTCATCAACCACAAAGGTGTCCCAGTAGATGAGCCCGCAGTGCAAGCTGCCCGTGCCCACCATGCTGCTGCATTTGCCGAAGTTCAAGCACGCAACGGTCATGCCGCCGAACACTATGCCGTCGCTGGCCCAGTCGCCTACGCTGGACATTACGGATATGCTGGTCCCCAACATATCCCAGTCATCGATCACAACGGGGTGCCACTCGACGAACCCGCGGTTGCTCACGCCAGAGCTGAACACGCTGCCGCTCATGCGAAGGTCGCCGCCCGTAACGGAGGAGCTCTTTTCGCTCATCCTGTTGCCCACTCTTGGTAAAATCCTATATTGTTTGTGTATATTCATGACGAACTGCCGCCTGTTATCAAAACCTTCCTAAGTTCTGCTGTCGCTCCGTATTTTCTCACGAGCGCTACTTATATTAGTGTTCAGAACTTGTCAATATAGTTTTTGTTCTTGTATTACAAAGACCATCAGAAGTCAACCCCGTAATTATATTTTTAATTTCTAATTTTAATTGTACAGTTTGTATATAACTAGTCATACTCTTATATAACGTTTATGTTAACTCTTTTACTGTCAGATTCATCTAAATATTTAGTAAAAATGTATCTTGAAATATCATTTTTCTTTATAACCATCCATTTCTTGTACCTACTTATTTCAGAATTTACATTGGATCAAAATGTATACACGTGATATCATGATATACAACGCAATGTTTAACTAGATTGCTTTGGCTTGAAGAATATTTTTAAACTAAGATATTTAGTAGAAATTGGTTTGGAATTCGAAGGCGAGTAATTCTTCAATTGATGAACGTCAGGACATAGTACTTATAAGTTAAATATATGAGATAGTATTTTTGTGAGGAATGTTGAAGGCAGTATACACACATTTCTCTGGCCGTTATCAATAGGAGTAACCATTGTCTCATTTAACTTTGAAGCTGGTTTTTATTCACTTATCCTCGTAGTTTTATGAGTAAACAATATTTGACAATGAAAATTAAATTACACTATTGTGTCAATTGTTTCAAATTTTGGCAATGGATCTAAGACACTCTGTTACTAAATTATTCATAAGGATAATGTTGTTTACAAAAACTGTGAATTCGGAACACCGAATCATATAAAACACATTCGTTAAAAAAATAAAATCATTTGTATAGATATGTTTACAATTTTTAGCTGGCCTTACGAAGTAAAAAAGAGCATATCGTTACCGATTCCGCAAAACCACGTAAGTGAAAAAAATGGCAAATGAGATTTTTATATATTTAAATGTAACTTAAAAAGAACTATTCAAATGTATAAAAATCTCATTTTGCCATTAATTTCACTTACGTGGTTTTGCGGAATCGGTAACGATATGCACTTGATTGTACGTCTCAAACAGTTTTGGATAAAAATATAAACTTAACAAAAATATATAGATCTTATATACTTGGTTAATAGTTGGCGCTCACATGGTTCTCGGTTCGACCAAATTTGTGCCCTCCACTTCCTTGAAAGTATCGGAGCGATTTCAAGCAAATTTGCTATAATTATGTTGTAACTTATTTTAATTCGCTTATAATATAAATATAATTTTTTTAAAAGTTCTGGTGTTATAGAACCTCAACATTTTGAGCCTTCTTTTATACTACTTTTAGCGAAAAAATTAAAATTCAAAAATTATTATTTCAACAAAATTTGTTCATATTGTGCAGCCAAGTGCATTACAAAAATAATATTAATTAAATTTGGATTCTTAGAAGGAAAAAAAAACCCGAAAATTCTACAAAGTCTTCTAAAAGCGGTATCACACTACAAGGTTATCGATATCCTCCTTCTTTAGGAGATACCAATGATCGATATCTGTTTCTACCACATTAGCAAATTGACATCAGAAATTTAGTAAATTTCATTACTTGGTGATGGTATTCCATTTGATTTTAAAAATGATATGTAAACAAGCAGAGATATTTTTATTTTCCTTCTTGCCTTCGCCATTTTAAAATAAATATAACTATCAACAAACACGACCAGTATATAAAACTACAATGAATGCACACATCACAACTGACAGGTAACAACAACAACAGGGACATTTCTTTAAATTGATCATGCGCACAACACAAGACGTCGATAATTGGATACCGGTAAGCCAAGGAATACGAACACGTTTCATATTTAAACACCTATTATTTGCTCCATATCACATTAGAAATGATATCGGAAAACTGAAAAAACGTCGCAAAATTAATGTCAAACTATCAATAACCTCGTATTGTGATACCGCCTTAAGATTACTTCGGTGGGACTGTTATCTTGTAACGGCCATTGTGTTGCGCAATGTTCACAAATACAATTCTTATACGGCGAGCTGAAAACATAGGTACCTGGACCATGAATCTAATATTTTAATATTATTATTTATATTTTCCTTATTAGATGATCAAATCATCCTACAGTATATACTAATGAATTATTGTGTTCGGTAAAATGTCTGTAACATTCTCGTAATAAGAACCATTATCAAAGGCTATTTATCAGTAAATGGTACATTTTCGAAAAAATCTTTTAAACCAAAGTTGCTAGAATTTTTAATCTCTGCAACTTTAATTATAATCACTACTTCTCTAACTCGTGTTGTTTTCAAGATATGTAGAAACTAGCAAGAGAATACATTTTTGTTTTCGGCTTACATTTCAAACCGAGGAGGTGCACAACCGGGCAATTTATATTTCTTAAGCTATATTTACTGCAAGGTAATTTGTATGCAAGGTTAGAATTTACAAATAATAAGCCAGTGTTCAAAGCGTGTATTTCCGATAGAATTTCAAATTAGAAAATTTCAAAATTACGGTATTTCCGTTATACTACCTTCTTCAAAGAAAATAGAAATCGAAATTTAATTTAATTTAATTTATATAAAAAAGTTGCAAAAATTGTTGATACTCGGATTGTTTGAACTCTATCAATCAGAGTTGTCAAGATGCATTATTTATCTTTTCAAATGAATGAAGGCAACTATATTTTAAATAAATTATGTCTCCATTGATGAGAGTCGTACGGCGAGCTGAAGGTATTTGACTTATGACAAAAATTATCTATTATTCGACGTGATTTTACTTCTTCTCGATAAGCAATTGTGTCTGTATTAAAAATTTAGCAGATGAGCAGCTTGAAATAGAATTAAAAGTTGAGTCGAATAATAAATTTAAAGGTATGTAAAATTACTGCAGAACAAATTATTACTGTTTGTGTAATGATCTCAGCTATTATACAAATTAAAAAGAAGGTCTCAAACCTAAATTATAATAAGTCCACATTGAAATTGGTTAGAACATATCTGGTTCAATTTACTTAAATAATTCTCAATATAATTTTATTAACTGATCTCGTAACAAAGTGATTAAGGTTTATGAACTTTAATCACTTTGTTACGAGATCAGTTTACATAGTTCCCTATTTACAATAAAAAACTAAGACAAGTAGGTACTAGGTATTTGACAAATATAGTGAAATAAAAAATTTGATATGACAAGATACATTATTATAATATATTTAGATGATTCTTACAATCAAATAGTAAAGTAAAATACAATCAACGATATATAGAATAATAACACAAATTCAAATTTGTGTTTTAATATGTACAATATAAATAAGAGTTTGAAGATATAAGTACAAATATGAAAACTGATTTTCTTAAAGAGAAATAAAACACAAACACTGTATTCACAAGTCCTGTAGGTCAATAAAAGTAGCACTTCTAATAAAGAATTAAAGATATAAAAAACAGGTGGCAGTTCATTAGTAACATTCACTAACCAATATTGGTTTTTACCAAGAGTGAGCAACGGGATGAGCGTAATGAGCTCCTCCGTTGCGGGCGGCAGCTTCGACATGGGCGGCAGCGTGTTCAGCTCTGGCATGAGCAACCGCGGGTTCGTCGAGTGGTACCCCGTTGTGACCGATGACTGGGATATGTTGAGGACCAGCATATCCGTAATGTCCAGCGTAGGCGACTGGGCCAGCGACGGCATAGTGTTCGGCGGCATGACCGTTGCGTGCTTGAACTTCGGCAAATGCAGCAGCATGGTGGGCACGGGCAGCTTGCACTGCGGGCTCATCTACTGGGACACCTTTGTGGTTGATGACAGGGATGTGTTGGGGTCCGGCGTAATGACCAGCATATGCGACTGGACCAGCATGGTGACCAGCATAATAGACGACTGGACCAGCAACATGATAATCTGCGTGAGAAGTAGCGATTTTGGCATAAGCGGCAGCGTGTTCGGCCTTGGCGTGAGCGACAACGGGTTCATCAAGAGGCACTCCGTTAGCACCAATCACTGGCACGTGTTGGGCTCCAGCGTAATGTCCACCATAAGCGACGACGGGAGCGGCATATCCGTAGATTCCACGACGTTTACGGTAATGTACTGATGGAGCGTAGTGGTAAGCGCTGTTGCGGGCGTTGGCTTCAGCATGAGCGGCAAAGTGAGCAGCTTTAGCATGGGCTACTTCGGGGGTGTCGAGTGGTACAGTAGCATGGGCAGCATAGCTGTCTGGAGCGACATGGGAGTACCCGTAGTCATCACCGTTGCGTGTTTGAGCATCGTTAAAGGCAGCGGCATGATGAGCACGGGCAGCTTGTACTGCGGGTGTATCTACTGGCACTCCAAGATGGTTGATGACGGGGATGTGTAGCGGTCCGGTGTAGTGGGCGTAATGGGAAGCATAGGCAACTGGAGCAGCTTCGTGACCTGCGTATCCATAGCCATCGCCGTTGCGGGCATGGGCTTGGGCGTGGGCAACGGCATGTTCAGCTTTAGCATGCGCAACAGCTGGTTCATCTTGGGGGACTCCATGGGGTCCAATCACCGGGACATGCTGGGCATGCACCAATGGGTAGTTGTATGCAGAATGCACATAACCAGCGGAGGCTACTGCCAGGAGGCAAAAAACTGCAATCTGAAATAAAATTAACAATTTTCTTTTTATTTAAATATCGAGCATTTGCTTGGCCTTATATATTTTCTGATCTAGTTGGCTCTTTTAATATTATATTAAAATGTAATGCAAATAGATCTGTCAATGCAGTTTTGATGCAAAATATTATCTAGAATTAAAGCAAAATAGTTACTATAAACCTGTATTATTATATTATGTGTTTTGGTAATAAGTTGTACTCACTAAAACCTGCATGTTTGTGATATTGCTACTAAAACCTCCTAAGTGGTAGAACACTAGGACTGTTGAGCGAACTGTGATGTTACGAAAAACATCGTGTGTATATATAGGTGATTCGAATATATGATGGTGTTACCCCCTCGGCTCAGTAAGGTTCCTTTCACTATTTGTGTTATTCTCTTGCCTGTATTGTCATCCCAGTTCCGAATCGCTGGATACGCATTTCCAATACGTTACTATTTATTGACGCAATTATATTTTGGGTAAATTTAATTCATACAAATTTGGAATTTTAATAATATTGGATTTATAGATAGTAATATAATATTGTAAATATCAGTTAATGAGTTCCTTAACTAATAATTATTATAGTAGCATGTATGACATTTTCAGATTGACTACTTGCTATTTAGCACTCAGAGCGTTTATTATTCATAAGAATTAGAATTTATATATAATTATTATATAGAAAGCATTATTTTAACCATTGATACAGAGCTAACTAAAAATGGTACTTTGTCCAATGAATTTTAAAGTTATAATATGTAAATTGTTATTATGAGATAGTTATTTATTGATTGTAACATTAACGTGTCATTTAATGAGATCGTGAATTATATAAGAAATTATAATTTTAAAATTAAAAATATAAATTGTCTCAAACATTTATATGGCTTTTTATATCTATATATAATTTTCAGAATATAAACTCAAAGGACAGAAATAAAATGTAGCGATACATATTTTTGAAACTTAAAACCATATGGAGATCGCACTAAAATGTGCTCTTGTTGCAATCAATCAGCAACAATATCATTATAATCTAATTTGTTTTATCATTTCAAAATTCAGTGGTTATTAATAGATATTCTTCTTTAAAATCCTCAGTGGTTAAACATCTGATTTCTTTATAAATAGAAAAAATATAAACATCTACTGAATAGATAATACGGCGAGCTTAAGGTTCTTGCCCCCTATGCTTGTTTAAATTATAATTTCTATTTATTCACTTATCGCTCCTGGGCTTAAAATTTAAAGAAACTATGTAGACATATAATATATTAAAATCAGATTTTGAATGTGCCTACTTCAAAGACATATAAATTAGGCATATCTAATTTCATTAATATCAGCCCAGTAACTTTAGTGGAGATACGTCTATAATAATGGTCTTACAGACGAGGGACCGACATATTCCTAGTATATACAGTAATATTCATCTTTGTAGGCAAGGTAATGAAATAAATACTTTTTGTTATGATAATTTTTGATGCATGACTATAGCTATCTTGAAATATCGTACGAGGAGCTAAAAATATAATAAGTTATTTAATTTAAATACATCTATTATACAAATATATAATACTATTTTTGAAATATTAATTTACTTATTAATAAGCCGCCTCATGCGGCTCCCGTATGACGTATATATATTTTGCATGTTGAACAATAGAATATTCTAATTTTTATGAAAAATAGAGGCACTGAGTGATACATAACAGTCAATCTGAAAATGTAATATAATGTATATCACATTCGACAATTTAAATCATTAGCTAAATAACTCATTAACTGATATTTACAATATTATATTACTATTTATAAATCCAATATAATTAAAATTCCAAATTTGTATGAATTAAATTTACCCAAAATATGGTTGCGTCAATAAATAGTAACGTATATGAAATGCGTGTCCAGCGATTCGGAACTGGGATGACAATACAGGCAAGAGAATAACACAAATAGTGAAAGGAACCTTACTGAGCCGAGGGGGTAACACCATCATATATTCGAATCACCTATATATACCCACGATGTTTTTCGTAACATCACAGTTCGCTCAACAGTCCTAGTGTTCTATCACTTAGGAGGTTTTAGTAGCAATATCACAAACATGCAGGTTTTAGTGAGTACAACTTATTACCAAAACACCTAATATATTAAATTCAGGTTCATATTAATTATTTTGCTATAATTCTAGATAATATTTTGCATTGAAACTTAATTGACAGATATATTTGCATTATATTTTAATATAATATTAAAAGAGCCAACTAGATTAGAAAATATATAAGGCCAAGCAAACGCTCGATATTTGAATAAAATGAAAATTACTAATTTTATTTCAGATCGCAGTATTTTGCCTCCTGGCAGTAGCCTCCGCTGGTTATGTGCATTCTGCATACAACTACCCATTGGTGCATGCCCAGCATGTCCCGGTGATTGGACCCCATGGTGTCCCCCAAGATGAGCCAGCTGTTGCCCATGCTAAAGCTGAACATGCCGTTGCCCACGCCCAAGCCCATGCCCGCAACGGCGATGGCTATGGATACGCTGGTCACGAAGCTGCTCCAGTTGCCTATGCTTCCCATTACGCCCACTACACCGGACCGCTACACATCCCCGTCATCAACCATCTTGGAGTGCCAGTAGATACACCCGCAGTACAAGCTGCCCGTGCTCATCATGCCGCTGCCTTTAACGATGCTCAAACACGCAACGGTGATGAATACGGGTACTCCCATGTCGCTCCAGACAGCTATGCTGCCCATGCTACTGTACCACTCGACACCCCCGAAGTAGTCCATGCTAAAGCTGCTCACTTTGCCGCTCATGCTGAAGCCAACGCCCGCAACAGCGCTTACCACTACGCTCCATCAGTACATTACCGTAAACGTCGTGGAATCTACGGATATGCCGCTCCCGTCGTCGCTTATGGTGGACATTACGCTGGAGCCCAACACGTGCCAGTGATTGGTGCTAACGGAGTACCTCTTGATGAACCCGTTGTCGCTCACGCCAAGGCCGAACACGCTGCCGCTTATGCCAAAATCGCTACTTCTCACGCAGATTATCATGTTGCTGGTCCAGTCGTCTATTATGCTGGTCACCATGCTGGTCCAGTCGCATATGCTGGTCATTACGCCGGACCCCAACACATCCCTGTCATCAACCACAAAGGTGTCCCAGTAGATGAGCCCGCAGTGCAAGCTGCCCGTGCCCACCATGCTGCTGCATTTGCCGAAGTTCAAGCACGCAACGGTCATGCCGCCGAACACTATGCCGTCGCTGGCCCAGTCGCCTACGCTGGACATTACGGATATGCTGGTCCTCAACATATCCCAGTCATCGGTCACAACGGGGTATCACTCGACGAACCCGCGGTTGCTCATGCCAGAGCTGAACACGCTGCCGCTCATGTCGAAGCTGCCGCCCGCAACGGAGGAGCTCATTACGCTTATCCCGTTGCTCACGCTTGGTGAAGACCTACATTTGTTTTGTGAATATTACTGACGAACTTCCACCTACCTATAAGATGTTCTATGAGCACTGTTGCCCTATACCTGATATGTTTCTCAACCCGCATCGGGTGGTCAGTCATACTCGGTTACGGGACAAGAGAAACAGTGTTTGTATTTCTATTTTCATTTCTTACGGCGACCTTAGATCAGTGTACTATTTTTTTACTGTTATGTCTCGAATTGCTAGTAAATATTGTACATTTTAGAAAATTGTCATTTTGTATATATCTAGTCATATTTGTATATAATGCTGATTTCTAATATTTCTTCATTTGAATAAATAATTAAAACATATTTTGAAATTCATTATTTCACATTATCTATTTACCTGTATTTATTTTAGGTAATAGGTACAATAACAAATATAACCACACTATTTAGGTCCACTATCATGTCTACGACCGCTCAAAATCATAATACAATTTAAATAGGCTTAATTATTTTTGTCGGTTAGTTATTAATTTAATGACAAATCAAAAACAGGTCAGATTGATATTGAATTTTTTTAATAGTTAAATTAAATTCTCTAAAATGTATACGTTAATTGTTACAGGTAATAATTAAATAACAACGTCATTTGATTAATCGATTAAAATTTTATATTGTAACTCATGTGACACTATTGTAAACCTAATTATTTCTTAGATACTACCCCATAATATGCCATTTTCAAACTTGCTAAACAATCAATATAACACCTACTTTTAACAATCGATATGGAGAACTACAAATTTCTGAAACAGGAAAACGTGAAATGATTTCTCTTGCAAAACAATTTTATTTCCAAACATGCACATATTGTACGATGAACGGAACATTTATTAAGTATATTTTACTCTTATCAATTTATAATAAGAATTTTACAGAATATATTATTATTCTAGTCGCACTTGAAAATGTATATTACTTAAAATTCCAACTCAAAAGAAAATGTTTTTAACCGAATGATTTTTATGTGATTTGCCTACGTACTTACTGTTTTTTTTAAATCAAATATTAGAAATATGAGTAATTAGAATGCCAGTAGGGCTTCTAGAAAATCATTGGCAATACAATAGTGGTCGACGCATGAAACTACGGTTTACCTTGTTAATTTTTAACTTTTATTTAATCCCTTATGCACAGTAATAAGTAAATCATGTAATCATGAAAATTTTTGAATTCGAGATCTCCACGCATATACACGTTTTGAGTCTCCATGAAACGAATGTGACTATTTTCGGAATGATGTCTGTGTGTCTGTCCGTGTTTCTGTTTCCGTGTGTCGGTGTGTAACTGCTGTGTGTCTGTCTGTGTGTATCTCTGTGTATGTGTCTGTCTATCTGTGAGTCTGTATGCCTGTGAATGCTAAAGAGTTAAAATTGTCGAGTATAAAATTATGAAACTTCAAACTTATGACTAGATCAGTACCACTTATTTTTAAAAAGAATAAACAAACTGGATGTGCATGTTTACTCTATGAACTTTTTGTCCCTTATGTAATATAACTTGAACGGTTTCACTTATGGCAATAACAGTTATGTTCATAATTGAAGATAATAATATTTCGCAATACTTTTGTTTGAAAGTTTGTTCAATAAATAAATAGTATGAATCGATTCAGGTAGGGTCAAATCGTCTATTTCCGTAGAAATCTCGAGTTCGAAATGACCTTGGTAACAAGACATATTATTGTGTAAAAAAAGGATAACCAATAAAATGTTTATACAGCAAGTTGAAGTAATTGGTGCCAATTTGAACGATTTAAACGAATCCCAACAGAATTAAAAAGTAATATACAACGCATTGTTTTATTAAATTAATTTTGCAATGCTGAGAATAATATATATATATATATATATATATATATATATATATATATATATATATATATATATATATATATATATTATTCTCAGCATTGCAAGATTAATTTAATAAAATAATGCGTTGTATATTTCAATTTAAGAAATAAAAATTTTACTTTACCAATTATATTCTGAAATTAAAATGTGTGGTAATATAGAGAATCTCATATTTAAAGATAAGTTTTTATTATTATATGTAGATGATGTTCAAGGTCCAGTAGACGAAATAAAGACAATAAATGATACATAAATGCATGGACTAGTCATATAAAGAAGGCCTTACATAATGTCCAACATTGATTACAATTTGTAGATATAATATGAACACTGTATTCACAAGTCCTGTACGACAATAAAAGTAGCACTTCTAATAAAGAATTAAAGAAGATAAACGGCAGCACTTAATAAAGATATAAAATACAGGTGGCAGTTCGTTAGTAACATTCACTAACCAATATAGGTTTTTACCAAGAGTGAGCAACGGGATGAGCGTAATGAGCTCCTCCGTTGCGGGCGGCGGCTTTGGCATGAGCGGCAGCGTGTTCAGCTCTGGCGTGAGCAACCGCGGGTTCGTCGAGTGGTACCCCGTTGTGACCGATGACTGGGATATGTTGAGGACCAGCATATCCGTAATGTCCAGCGTAGGCGACTGGGCCAGCGACGGCATAGTGTTCGGCGGCATGACCGTTGCGTGCTTGAACTTCGGCAAATGCAGCAGCATGGTGGGCACGGGCAGCTTGCACTGCGGGCTCATCTACTGGGACACCTTTGTGGTTGATGACAGGGATGTGTTGGGGTCCGGCGTAATGACCAGCATATGCGACTGGACCAGCATGGTGACCCGCATAATAGACGACTGGACCAGCGTGAGAAGTAGCGATTTTTGCATAAGCAGCAGCGTGTTCGGCCTTGGCGTGAGCGACAACGGGTTCATCAAGAGGTACTCCGTTAGCTCCAATCACTGGCACGTGTTGGGCTCCAGCGTAATGTCCGCCATAAGCGACGACGGGAGCGGCGTATTCGTAGATTCCACGACGTTTACGGTAATGTACTGATGGAGCGTAGTGGTAAGCGCTGTTGCGGGCGTTGGCTTCAGCATGAGCGGCAAAGTGAGCAGCTTTAGCATGGGCTACTTCGGGGGTGTCAAGTGGTACAGCGGAATGGGCATCATAACCGTATGGAGCGACATGGGAGTACCCGTAGTCATCACCGTTGCGTGTTTGAGCATCGTTAAAGGCAGCGGCATGATGGGCACGGGCAGCTTGTACTGCGGGTGTATCTACTGGCACTCCAAGATGGTTGATGACGGGGATGTGTAGCGGTCCGGTGTAGTGGGCGTAATGGGAAGCATAGGCAACTGGAGCAGCTTCGTGACCAGCGTATCCATAGCCATCGCCGTTGCGGGCATGGGCTTGGGCGTGCGCAGCTGCATGTTCAGCTTTAGCATGGGCAACAGCTGGCTCATCTTGGGGGACACCATGGGGTCCAATCACCGGGACATGCTGGGCATTTCCTAATGGATAGTTGTATGCAGAATGCACATAACCAGCGGAGACTACTGCCAGGAGGCCAAACACAACGATCTGAAACAAAATTTATAATTTTCTTTTTTTATATATCAGGCGATTGCTTTTTCTGATATAATTGGCCCATTGAATTTCATGCAGAATATAACCATTATGGTAAGCAAATTAATTACTGTGGACGTTTAAATACAACATGTAATGGATGAAGTAATTTAATTAGCTGTACTCACCAAAACCTGCATGTTTGATATATTTGCTACTAAAACCTCCTAAGTGATAGAACACTAGGACTGTTGAGCGAACTGTGATGTTACGAAGCGTGTGGTGGGTTTATATACCATAGTTGATTCGAATGTGTGGTGGAGTTGCCCCCTCGGATTAGTCAGGTTCCTTTCACTATTGGTGGTGGTCACTAGTAACTATTGTCATCCCGGTTCAGAGACACATTACTTTTTATTGACGTAGCCAATAATTGCTGTAATAATTTCATTTATAAAATTGAAGTTTTTGTTAGTATTACTTATAATATGAATTATAAAAAATACTAAATTTTACGGCAGAATTAAGGTGGACTCTAAGTTTTCGTCGTTAGAACTCCGAAAACATAGCTACGATTTAAATTTTACAGCGACGTAAACTTTTTTGACATTTACATTACCAAATTTCGTTATAATCGGTCATATTGTGCATCTTAATATATTTCAAATGCAATGAATGAAGCCATTATTCTATTTGGCTATGGAAATTAAAACGATTGTGTAGTTAGCATGTCTGCATTCCTATTATATTGGTTAATCAACGAACTGTTTAAATAAAAATTAATTTGGAACTCATTATATTTGAATAATAAGTATTAAGAAATGTAATTAAAATAAGGTTCATGTTTCGTTTGTAAGAAGTATAAAAGTTTTCAATTTTAACCTTAGAAATATATATATGCAAATTTTAAAGTAAGTTATTGATTTGTAATGGTGTGGCGTATTTGAACGAGTAATCTCTGATGATATTGTAATTCTTTCCTTATTCATGGCTCTCTTGCCTTCGATGCTTTCAATATCACATGCTATCTCATTTCGATATAAATTTACTCTTGCATTATTTGTAATGTCAAGATCACTATAATTTTTATGGAGGTAATGGACTATCTATGTATATCTTATGTTAAATATGCAAGTTCATCTTTCTCCATGATATATTATATTTACTTGTAATAGAAGCATATTTCGTTTTAATAAATTCGTTTTACTGTTTATGTATTATGAATTTCTATTATTATGAAAATTTTACATTCTTGGCATATAGGCATGGTGCGGTGAATATTGTAATGTACATAAATATGTAAACATTCAAAATGTTGACTACCAACTTCGAGGAAGTTATTGACACAGAACGTACGAGCGGCTGGCACGCACAGCAACATGTGATTTTATCACACAGACCGTAACTTGTTCTGCAATACTTTTACATGTCTAGGTTAATGTATTATTAGGCGCAACTTTCAATTTCAATTTAGGTTGCTCATCGACAAAATATAAAGCGCAGGCATTTGTTGCATTAAAAATAATCTGGGCGTAAAATACATATTTTTAGTAATATATTTTAATTTTATAAGCATATTAAACTGTACGGAAACCTTCCTTCTGGTGCTCTGCAACAATTTCTTTTATTCAATTAATTTACCAATACATTTTGAAAGTAACAATCATAGGTGTTGGCACCAGTACCTTTAGTTCTTCGTAGTGTGAGCGGAGTTAAAATCTAAGAAATTATTCTTATAACCACTAATTTTTCAAATCTAAAAAAAAACATTTTTACATTTAGTGATATTTGAAGAGGTAAATCAAACCTCTGGACAATCATAATTGGCAGAGTTTAAACTATTCGGGACTTAAAAAGCAATTAAATGTTGTTCTTTCTTTATTTATTATTTTGCTAACCCCAATATAACTTTATAAATATAAATAAATTTACATTTTCTATAGATTAGTTTGATACATTAAAATAATATTTCTAAGGTTGGTAATCAGCAGAACAGTAGATGTATAAAGGCATTGAATTTGCAATGCGACGGGAACTTCCTGGACACGCAAATATTATGCGAACACCTAAAGCGAACAATCGACACACAGCCACGTATATTAGTGATCAAGGAGACGTGAAACAACTTTCTATGCAAGCGCTCTTTTGGTACCGAGAATGATACGACGAGAAGAAAGTATTATAATCAAAAATAACTTATATATATATATATATATATATATATATATATATATATATAATTATATTATATTATTATATATTTCAAGATGTTAACGGGTATACGGAATGACGTCTGTGTGTGTGTGTATTTATCTATGAGCGTGTGTGTGTGTGTGTGTGTATTTATATATGTGCGTGCGTGCGTGTTTGTGTGTGCGTGTGTGTGTGTGTGTGCATATCTTTATCGGTAGTAACGGGGTACTCTTGCTAAATTTTCAATATCTCTTATGAGTCGAAGATATTAAAATATTTAGCAACAATAACTATTTCAATATATTTTTTAATTTTCTAAACAATTGCCTTTGTCAATAAATGTGTTCGTATTTTTTTCTAAATTTTAATTTTCATTTAATTTTCAATACAGTGTATAATGAATGTAAGAAATTAGTGTGACGGGCACTCCAACTTTATTTTTATAAAATTTATCGTACGCGTAATTTAGCAAGGTTCTTTTGAACATATAATATTTATTTTTGTTTTGCTATGAATAAATCATGAAACTACTGATCAGCGTGGAACATTTTTTCAAATTTACAATTATAAAAAATTATCCTCTCTTAAACAGTTTTGAAGATGGTTAATCATTTTTATTCCTAAGTTAGGTACTGGAAATTGACGATAATATAGACAAATTGAAAATTCAAGGTATATTTATTTTATTTTATTATGATGAATTTCACGATCTAGCAGTTAAAATCAATACAATAAATAGTATACAAAAGTATGACTAGTCATAGACAAAATAGTTTTCTAAAGAAAACTGTTGATCCTTGTAAGATATTAAAATACACACACAAACATTGTATTAACAATATCAGAACAATAATAATACTTGCATTTCTGAATAAATATTACATATGGAGCGACAGAAGCGCTTACAGAATATATAAAATACAGGTGGCAGTTCGTTAGTAACAATCACAAACCAATATAGGTTTTTACCAAGAGTGAGCAACGGGATGAGCGTAATGACCTCCTCCGTTGCGGGTGGCGGCTTTGGCATGAGCGGCAGCGTGTTCAGCTCTGGCATGAGCAACCGCGGGTTCGTCGAGTGGTACCCCGTTGTGACCGATGACTGGGATATGTTGAGGACCAGCATATCCGTAATGTCCAGCGTAGGCGACTGGGCCAGCGACGGCATAGTGTTCGGCGGCATGACCGTTGCGTGCTTGAACTTCGGCAAATGCAGCAGCATGGTGAGCACGGGCAGCTTGCACTGCGGGCTCATCTACTGGGACACCTTTGTGGTTGATGACAGGGATGTGTTGCGGTCCGGCGTAATGACCAGCATATGCGACTGGACCAGCATGGTGACCAGCAACATGATAATCTGCGTGAGTAGCAGCGATTTTGGCATATGCGGCAGCATGTTCGGCCTTGGCGTAAGCAACAACGGGTTCATCAAGAGGTACTCCGTTAGCACCAATCACTGGCACATGTTGGGCTTCAGCGTAATGTCCGCCATAAGCGACGACGGGAGCGGCGTATTCGTAGATTCCACGACGTTTACGGTAATGGACTGATGGAGCGTAGTGGTAAGCGCTGTTGCGGGCGTTGGCTTCAGCATGAGCGGCAAAGTGAGCAGCTTTAGCATGGGCTACTTCGGGGGTGTCGAGTGGTACAGCGGCATGGGCAGCATAGCTGTCTGGAGCGACATGGGAGTACCCGTAATCATAACCGTTGCGTGTTTGAGCATCGTTAAAGGCAGCGGCATGATGAGCACGGGCAGCTTGTACTGCGGGTGTATCTACTGGCACTCCAAGATGGTTGATGACGGGGATGTGTAGCGGTCCGGTGTAGTGGGCGTAATGGGAAGCATAGGCAACTGGAGCAGCTTCGTGACCAGCATATCCATAGCCATCTCCGTTGCGGGCATGGGCTTGGGCGTGCGCAGCTGCATGTTCAGCTTTAGCATGGGCAACAGCTGGCTCATCTTGGGGGACACCATGGGGTCCAATCATCGGGACATGCTGGGCATGTACTAATGGATAGTTGTATGCAGAATGCACATAACCAGCGGAAGCTATTGCCAGGAGGCAAGACACTGCGATCTGAAACCAAATTTACAATATTATTCCTTTCAAATATTAGACGATTGATTTGGCTATATTTTCTGTTTAAATTCGCCCATCGCATTTTATATTAAAATATTATTCAACTACACTGTCAGGACTGTTATTGAAGTATTCTATCTAAATTATTATTCAATAATTTCTATCAACTTTTAGTAATATAGTAATTTAATAAACTGTACTCACCAAAACCTGCATGTTTGTTATATTTGCTACTAAAACCTCCTAAGTGATTGAACACTAGGACTGTTGAGCGAACTGTGATGTTACGAAGAGGCCGGTGGGTATATATAGGTGATTCGATTGTGTGGTGGTGTTGCCCCTCAATTTACTAAGGTTCCTTTCACTTTTAGTGGTGGTCACTAGCCATTATTGTCATCCCAGTTCCGAATCACTGGACAAACATTTCTGCTACATTTTTTTTATTGACTCAACCGAAATTTGCTCCAATTATATAAATAATAATTTATTTCTTATCCCAGGTATCATTCAGTAAGGTATTCATTATTATACGAATGTATATTAGGAAATTTTGTAATCATGAACATTGGTATGTGCGTGTATGTATGTGTGAATTCTTTATCGATAAGTTTGTTTAAAATTATATATTTTATACCTTAAGATGTTTATACGATCCGGAACAAAATCTAATATTTAAAAAAAATGTAACAAGGAGTACAGGTTTGTTTGATATTTTTGTATTTCTTAAAAATGGTACAATTTATAATTGTGAAAGGTACTGATATTTTTACCATATTTTGTTAGATTATTTTATTTTTAATGTTCCAGTGATTGTAATATTGCTTTTGAAATTGTTTCATAGCATACGTTGCATGAATTTAAGTCAAATTTAAGAAATTACCAGTTCTATATAACAAAGTGTTGTGCTGGCCTCAACAGTTATATGTTTTTTATAAAAATATGGTTAAATTTTATATTTTCATGTTAAATATGTTATGGACATATTATTATATTTCATGTACATGAAGCCATGTTTTTATTTGAATTTGGAATTTTAAATTTTGTTTAGCGAGCATGACTACTTTTCTATTAGATTATTTGTTCAACGAACTGTATAAATAACAATAAATTTTGGAGCTCATTATTACTTGCTCTGAAGCAATGTAGAAGTGAGAATCTTGGTTATGTTCCGTTTGCAACCAATTTAAAAAGGATTGTATTTTATCCTTAGGGATTTGTAAGTCATATATTTACGTAATTTATTTATCTGCTAAGGTACTGTAGTTTTGACCTATTTGATTGATTAATTTATAATGAAATTTTATATTCATTCTAAATTCGATGCACTTTTGCCTTCGATTGTTTTCATTACCACATGCAGTATGATTTCGATAGAAATTTACGCCTACAATAATAGTAAATTTAATGCAAATTGAAAGAAGAAAATGGTATACTATTTATATATATTTGTTACAAGTTTAAAGTTTGCTAATCGGTTTCCAAGAACAATGGAATTTTTCATTACAAGTAATATTTAGGGGTTATTTATACCATTTCATAAAACTACAGCCCGACTTGTATATTTCGAACTAGGTGCTGTCGAATTTTTCCTTGTGAGATTTATGTATTCTGTACAATTTTCTTTTTTATATATATTCGAATTTTCTACATCTTGAAGTTCTATGGACTTGAATTTCTGGACGAACTATTTGTCCATATTTTATTCAGAACACTTTATTTATATGTTGTATCCATGCTTACCACGTTTACGAAATTATTTCATGTAATCGTAGCCTTCATCAAAAGTTAACATTTGGAAAATTATTAAACAATTATTTGATGTTTGCCAGCTTTATACTGAGGGATAGATGGATCTGAATATATAATATTGAGGGGGGTGGAATGCACTCAGCACATAGTGCCCCCGGGAGCATGTAGCTATATATAAGGAAATACATAAAATTCAAAATATATATTATTATAATGAAAATTACGTATAAGAAACTCATTTCTGCTATTTATAAATAAAGATCAACCAACATTGTTTAACGAAATAAACTAAGCCACTGGAAAATCATGATTGTCGGAGCATAAGCTACTGTAGACTGAACTATTATAGTTATTGTTTTGTTGAATGCGTATTTTGATCATAACTTTTCTAAACTTAGATTATATATTTGATTGCTACACGAAAATTCAACTTTTATTTTAGTACTTTATCTAAATGAATTAAACTTTATAATTCAACTGAGCGCAATTTTATATTAGCCTCACACATGTTTTAGGTACAAGAAAATAATGTGCCCCTAAAAATTTTCAATCAAACTTGAATAATAATACATATTTATTGAAATTGGTTAAAACATATTTGGCTACTTACTTTTATCTCTCTATATATATTTTGGATTTTATCTCATATTCAAAATAATCCCAGCGTCAAGGTCCGTACGTTTCCTAAAATGATATTAGAAACTGAAACAAGTAGGTACTTGACATAGAAGGTGATATAGAAAATCTGATATTTCAAGAAACAATGTTGTTATATATTTTGATGAACCATACAGTCAAGTAGTTAAAAACAATATAATCAACGATATTTATATATAAATATATATATATATATATATATATATATATATATATATATAAATATGACTAGTCACATACGAAGTTGTTTTCTAAAATGTACAATATACACTAGAATTTAAAGATATAAATACAAAAACGAACATTGATTTTCGTAAGAAGAAATAAAACACAAACAATGTATTTACAAGTCCTGTACGCTAATAAAAGTTGCTATTCTAATATAGAATTAAAAGAGAATAAGCAGCAGCGCTTAAAGAAGTTATAAAAAACAGCTGGCAGTTCGTTAGTAACATTCACAAACCAATATAGGTTTTTACCAAGAGTGGACAACGGGATGAGCGTAATGAGCTCGTCCGTTGCGGGTGGCGGCTTTGACATGAGCGGCAGCGTGTTCAGCTCTGGCGTGAGCAACCGCGGGTTCGTCGAGTGGTACTCCGTTGTGACCGATGACTGGGATATGTTGGGGACTAGCATATCCGTAATGTCCAGCGTAGGCGACTGGGCCAGCGACGGCATAGTGTTCCGCGGCATGACCGTTGCGTGCTTGAACTTCGGCAAATGCAGCAGCATGGTGAGCACGGGCAGCTTGCACTGCGGGCTCATCTACTGGGACACCTTTGTGGTTGATGACTGGGATGTGTTGCGGTCCGGTGTAATGACCAGCATGGTGACCAGCATAATAGACGACTGGACCAGCAACATGATAATCTGCGTGAGTAGCAGCGATTTTGGCATATGCGGCAGCATGTTCGGCCTTGGCGTGAGCGACAACGGGTTCATCAAGAGGTACTCCGTTAGCACCAATCACTGGCACATGTTGGGCTTCAGCATAATGTCCGCCATAAGCGACGACGGGAGCGGCGTATTCGTAGATTCCACGACGTTTACGGTAATGGACTGATGGAGCGTAGTGGTAAGCGCTGTTGCGGGCGTTGGCTTCAGCATGAGCGGCAAAGTGAGCAGCTTTAGCATGGGCTACTTCGGGGGTGTCGAGTGGTACAGCGGAATGGGCATCATAACCGTATGGAGCGACATGGGAGTACCCGTAGTCATCACCGTTGCGTGTTTGAGCATCGTTAAAGGCAGCGGCATGATGAGCACGGGCAGCTTGTACTGCGGGTGTATCTACTGGCACGCCAAGATGGTTGATGACGGGGATGTGTAGCGGTCCGGTGTAGTGGGCGTAATGGGAAGCATAGGCAACTGGAGCAGCTTCGTGACCAGCGTATCCATAGCCATCGCCGTTGCGGGCATGGGCTTGGGCGTGGGCAACGGCATGTTCAGCTTTAGCATGGGCAACAGCTGGTTCATCTTGGGGGACTCCATGGGGTCCAATCACCGGGACATGCTGGGCATGCACCAATGGGTAGTTGTATGCAGAATGCACATAACCAGCTGAGGCTACTGCCAGGAGGCAAGACACTGCGATCTATAACACAATTTACAATATTATTTCTTTCAAATATCAAGCGCTCGCTATGCACTATAATTTCTATATTATATATTACATTCATTTTCTAAATTAAGATAAGTCATTGAAAAACACTGTTAATCTATATAGTAATACAGTAAATTAATATAACACTGTTACAAAATTGACTCTTAGTAATTATGAAATTTGGTAACTTGTTCTCACCAAAAACTGCATGTTTGTAAAATTGCTACTATAACCTCCTAAGTGATAGAACACTAGGACTGTTGAGCGAACTGTGATGTTACGAAAAGGCCGGCGGGTTTATGTAGGTGATTCGATTGTGTGTTGGTGTTGCCCCTCTGTTTATTAAAGTTGGACGGATGGCAATAATGGAAAGGGACCAAAATCAAAGGTGAAAGGAACTTTAATAAGCAGAGGGGCAACACCAACACACAATCGAATCACCTACATAAACCCGCCGGCCTTTTCGTAACATCACAGTTCGCTCAACAGTCCTAGTGTTCTATCACTTAGGAGGTTATAGTAGCAATTTTACAAACATGCAGTTTTTGGTGAGAACAAGTTACCAAATTTCATAATTACTAAGAGTCAATTTTGTAACAGTGTTATATTAATTTACTGTATTACTATATAGATTAACAGTGTTTTTCAATGACTTATCTTAATTTAGAAAATGAATGTAATATATAATATAGAAATTATAGTGCATAGCGAGCGCTTGATATTTGAAAGAAATAATATTGTAAATTGTGTTATAGATCGCAGTGTCTTGCCTCCTGGCAGTAGCCTCAGCTGGTTATGTGCATTCTGCATACAACTACCCATTGGTGCATGCCCAGCATGTCCCGGTGATTGGACCCCATGGAGTCCCCCAAGATGAACCAGCTGTTGCCCATGCTAAAGCTGAACATGCCGTTGCCCACGCCCAAGCCCATGCCCGCAACGGCGATGGCTATGGATACGCTGGTCACGAAGCTGCTCCAGTTGCCTATGCTTCCCATTACGCCCACTACACCGGACCGCTACACATCCCCGTCATCAACCATCTTGGCGTGCCAGTAGATACACCCGCAGTACAAGCTGCCCGTGCTCATCATGCCGCTGCCTTTAACGATGCTCAAACACGCAACGGTGATGACTACGGGTACTCCCATGTCGCTCCATACGGTTATGACGCCCATTCCGCTGTACCACTCGACACCCCCGAAGTAGCCCATGCTAAAGCTGCTCACTTTGCCGCTCATGCTGAAGCCAACGCCCGCAACAGCGCTTACCACTACGCTCCATCAGTCCATTACCGTAAACGTCGTGGAATCTACGAATACGCCGCTCCCGTCGTCGCTTATGGCGGACATTATGCTGAAGCCCAACATGTGCCAGTGATTGGTGCTAACGGAGTACCTCTTGATGAACCCGTTGTCGCTCACGCCAAGGCCGAACATGCTGCCGCATATGCCAAAATCGCTGCTACTCACGCAGATTATCATGTTGCTGGTCCAGTCGTCTATTATGCTGGTCACCATGCTGGTCATTACACCGGACCGCAACACATCCCAGTCATCAACCACAAAGGTGTCCCAGTAGATGAGCCCGCAGTGCAAGCTGCCCGTGCTCACCATGCTGCTGCATTTGCCGAAGTTCAAGCACGCAACGGTCATGCCGCGGAACACTATGCCGTCGCTGGCCCAGTCGCCTACGCTGGACATTACGGATATGCTAGTCCCCAACATATCCCAGTCATCGGTCACAACGGAGTACCACTCGACGAACCCGCGGTTGCTCACGCCAGAGCTGAACACGCTGCCGCTCATGTCAAAGCCGCCACCCGCAACGGAGGAGCTCATTACGCTCATCCCGTTGTCCACTCTTGGTAAAAACCTATATTGGTTTGTGAATGTTACTAACGAACTGCCAGCTGTTTTTTATAACTTCTTTAAGCGCTGCTGCTTATTCTCTTTTAATTCTATATTAGAATAGCAACTTTTATTAGCGTACAGGACTTGTAAATACATTGTTTGTGTTTTATTTCTTCTTACGAAAATCAATGTTCGTTTTTGTATTTATATCTTTAAATTCTAGTGTATATTGTACATTTTAGAAAACAACTTCGTATGTGACTAGTCATATTTATATATATATATATATATATATATATATATATATATATATTTATATATAAATATCGTTGATTATATTGTTTTTAACTACTTGACTGTATGGTTCATCAAAATATATAACAACATTGTTTCTTGAAATATCAGATTTTCTATATCACCTTCTATGTCAAGTACCTACTTGTTTCAGTTTCTAATATCATTTTAGGAAACGTACGGACCTTGACGCTGGGATTATTTTGAATATGAGATAAAATCCAAAATATATATAGAGAGATAAAAGTAAGTAGCCAAATATGTTTTAACCAATTTCAATAAATATGTATTATTATTCAAGTTTGATTGAAAATTTTTAGGGGCACATTATTTTCTTGTACCTAAAACATGTGTGAGGCTAATATAAAATTGCGCTCAGTTGAATTATAAAGTTTAATTCATTTAGATAAAGTACTAAAATAAAAGTTGAATTTTCGTGTAGCAATCAAATATATAATCTAAGTTTAGAAAAGTTATGATCAAAATACGCATTCAACAAAACAATAACTATAATAGTTCAGTCTACAGTAGCTTATGCTCCGACAATCATGATTTTCCAGTGGCTTAGTTTATTTCGTTAAACAATGTTGGTTGATCTTTATTTATAAATAGCAGAAATGAGTTTCTTATACGTAATTTTCATTATAATAATATATATTTTGAATTTTATGTATTTCCTTATATATAGCTACATGCTCCCGGGGGCACTATGTGCTGAGTGCATTCCACCCCCCTCAATATTATATATTCAGATCCATCTATCCCTCAGTATAAAGCTGGCAAACATCAAATAATTGTTTAATAATTTTCCAAATGTTAACTTTTGATGAAGGCTACGATTACATGAAATAATTTCGTAAACGTGGTAAGCATGGATACAACATATAAATAAAGTGTTCTGAATAAAATATGGACAAATAGTTCGTCCAGAAATTCAAGTCCATAGAACTTCAAGATGTAGAAAATTCGAATATATATAAAAAAGAAAATTGTACAGAATACATAAATCTCACAAGGAAAAATTCGACAGCACCTAGTTCGAAATATACAAGTCGGGCTGTAGTTTTATGAAATGGTATAAATAACCCCTAAATATTACTTGTAATGAAAAATTCCATTGTTCTTGGAAACCGATTAGCAAACTTTAAACTTGTAACAAATATATATAAATAGTATACCATTTTCTTCTTTCAATTTGCATTAAATTTACTATTATTGTAGGCGTAAATTTCTATCGAAATCATACTGCATGTGGTAATGAAAACAATCGAAGGCAAAAGTGCATCGAATTTAGAATGAATATAAAATTTCATTATAAATTAATCAATCAAATAGGTCAAAACTACAGTACCTTAGCAGATAAATAAATTACGTAAATATATGACTTACAAATCCCTAAGGATAAAATACAATCCTTTTTAAATTGGTTGCAAACGGAACATAACCAAGATTCTCACTTCTACATTGCTTCAGAGCAAGTAATAATGAGCTCCAAAATTTATTGTTATTTATACAGTTCGTTGAACAAATAATCTAATAGAAAAGTAGTCATGCTCGCTAAACAAAATTTAAAATTCCAAATTCAAATAAAAACATGGCTTCATGTACATGAAATATAATAATATGTCCATAACATATTTAACATGAAAATATAAAATTTAACCATATTTTTATAAAAAACATATAACTGTTGAGGCCAGCACAACACTTTGTTATATAGAACTGGTAATTTCTTAAATTTGACTTAAATTCATGCAACGTATGCTATGAAACAATTTCAAAAGCAATATTACAATCACTGGAACATTAAAAATAAAATAATCTAACAAAATATGGTAAAAATATCAGTACCTTTCACAATTATAAATTGTACCATTTTTAAGAAATACAAAAATATCAAACAAACCTGTACTCCTTGTTACATTTTTTTTAAATATTAGATTTTGTTCCGGATCGTATAAACATCTTAAGGTATAAAATATATAATTTTAAACAAACTTATCGATAAAGAATTCACACATACATACACGCACATACCAATGTTCATGATTACAAAATTTCCTAATATACATTCGTATAATAATGAATACCTTACTGAATGATACCTGGGATAAGAAATAAATTATTATTTATATAATTGGAGCAAATTTCGGTTGAGTCAATAAAAAAAATGTAGCAGAAATGTTTGTCCAGTGATTCGGAACTGGGATGACAATAATGGCTAGTGACCACCACTAAAAGTGAAAGGAACCTTAGTAAATTGAGGGGCAACACCACCACACAATCGAATCACCTATATATACCCACCGGCCTCTTCGTAACATCACAGTTCGCTCAACAGTCCTAGTGTTCAATCACTTAGGAGGTTTTAGTAGCAAATATAACAAACATGCAGGTTTTGGTGAGTACAGTTTATTAAATTACTATATTACTAAAAGTTGATAGAAATTATTGAATAATAATTTAGATAGAATACTTCAATAACAGTCCTGACAGTGTAGTTGAATAATATTTTAATATAAAATGCGATGGGCGAATTTAAACAGAAAATATAGCCAAATCAATCGTCTAATATTTGAAAGGAATAATATTGTAAATTTGGTTTCAGATCGCAGTGTCTTGCCTCCTGGCAATAGCTTCCGCTGGTTATGTGCATTCTGCATACAACTATCCATTAGTACATGCCCAGCATGTCCCGATGATTGGACCCCATGGTGTCCCCCAAGATGAGCCAGCTGTTGCCCATGCTAAAGCTGAACATGCAGCTGCGCACGCCCAAGCCCATGCCCGCAACGGAGATGGCTATGGATATGCTGGTCACGAAGCTGCTCCAGTTGCCTATGCTTCCCATTACGCCCACTACACCGGACCGCTACACATCCCCGTCATCAACCATCTTGGAGTGCCAGTAGATACACCCGCAGTACAAGCTGCCCGTGCTCATCATGCCGCTGCCTTTAACGATGCTCAAACACGCAACGGTTATGATTACGGGTACTCCCATGTCGCTCCAGACAGCTATGCTGCCCATGCCGCTGTACCACTCGACACCCCCGAAGTAGCCCATGCTAAAGCTGCTCACTTTGCCGCTCATGCTGAAGCCAACGCCCGCAACAGCGCTTACCACTACGCTCCATCAGTCCATTACCGTAAACGTCGTGGAATCTACGAATACGCCGCTCCCGTCGTCGCTTATGGCGGACATTACGCTGAAGCCCAACATGTGCCAGTGATTGGTGCTAACGGAGTACCTCTTGATGAACCCGTTGTTGCTTACGCCAAGGCCGAACATGCTGCCGCATATGCCAAAATCGCTGCTACTCACGCAGATTATCATGTTGCTGGTCACCATGCTGGTCCAGTCGCATATGCTGGTCATTACGCCGGACCGCAACACATCCCTGTCATCAACCACAAAGGTGTCCCAGTAGATGAGCCCGCAGTGCAAGCTGCCCGTGCTCACCATGCTGCTGCATTTGCCGAAGTTCAAGCACGCAACGGTCATGCCGCCGAACACTATGCCGTCGCTGGCCCAGTCGCCTACGCTGGACATTACGGATATGCTGGTCCTCAACATATCCCAGTCATCGGTCACAACGGGGTACCACTCGACGAACCCGCGGTTGCTCATGCCAGAGCTGAACACGCTGCCGCTCATGCCAAAGCCGCCACCCGCAACGGAGGAGGTCATTACGCTCATCCCGTTGCTCACTCTTGGTAAAAACCTATATTGGTTTGTGATTGTTACTAACGAACTGCCACCTGTATTTTATATATTCTGTAAGCGCTTCTGTCGCTCCATATGTAATATTTATTCAGAAATGCAAGTATTATTATTGTTCTGATATTGTTAATACAATGTTTGTGTGTGTATTTTAATATCTTACAAGGATCAACAGTTTTCTTTAGAAAACTATTTTGTCTATGACTAGTCATACTTTTGTATACTATTTATTGTATTGATTTTAACTGCTAGATCGTGAAATTCATCATAATAAAATAAAATAAATATACCTTGAATTTTCAATTTGTCTATATTATCGTCAATTTCCAGTACCTAACTTAGGAATAAAAATGATTAACCATCTTCAAAACTGTTTAAGAGAGGATAATTTTTTATAATTGTAAATTTGAAAAAATGTTCCACGCTGATCAGTAGTTTCATGATTTATTCATAGCAAAACAAAAATAAATATTATATGTTCAAAAGAACCTTGCTAAATTACGCGTACGATAAATTTTATAAAAATAAAGTTGGAGTGCCCGTCACACTAATTTCTTACATTCATTATACACTGTATTGAAAATTAAATGAAAATTAAAATTTAGAAAAAAATACGAACACATTTATTGACAAAGGCAATTGTTTAGAAAATTAAAAAATATATTGAAATAGTTATTGTTGCTAAATATTTTAATATCTTCGACTCATAAGAGATATTGAAAATTTAGCAAGAGTACCCCGTTACTACCGATAAAGATATGCACACACACACACACACGCACACACAAACACGCACGCACGCACATATATAAATACACACACACACACACACACGCTCATAGATAAATACACACACACACAGACGTCATTCCGTATACCCGTTAACATCTTGAAATATATAATAATATAATATAATTATATATATATATATATATATATATATATATATATATATATAAGTTATTTTTGATTATAATACTTTCTTCTCGTCGTATCATTCTCGGTACCAAAAGAGCGCTTGCATAGAAAGTTGTTTCACGTCTCCTTGATCACTAATATACGTGGCTGTGTGTCGATTGTTCGCTTTAGGTGTTCGCATAATATTTGCGTGTCCAGGAAGTTCCCGTCGCATTGCAAATTCAATGCCTTTATACATCTACTGTTCTGCTGATTACCAACCTTAGAAATATTATTTTAATGTATCAAACTAATCTATAGAAAATGTAAATTTATTTATATTTATAAAGTTATATTGGGGTTAGCAAAATAATAAATAAAGAAAGAACAACATTTAATTGCTTTTTAAGTCCCGAATAGTTTAAACTCTGCCAATTATGATTGTCCAGAGGTTTGATTTACCTCTTCAAATATCACTAAATGTAAAAATGTTTTTTTTTAGATTTGAAAAATTAGTGGTTATAAGAATAATTTCTTAGATTTTAACTCCGCTCACACTACGAAGAACTAAAGGTACTGGTGCCAACACCTATGATTGTTACTTTCAAAATGTATTGGTAAATTAATTGAATAAAAGAAATTGTTGCAGAGCACCAGAAGGAAGGTTTCCGTACAGTTTAATATGCTTATAAAATTAAAATATATTACTAAAAATATGTATTTTACGCCCAGATTATTTTTAATGCAACAAATGCCTGCGCTTTATATTTTGTCGATGAGCAACCTAAATTGAAATTGAAAGTTGCGCCTAATAATACATTAACCTAGACATGTAAAAGTATTGCAGAACAAGTTACGGTCTGTGTGATAAAATCACATGTTGCTGTGCGTGCCAGCCGCTCGTACGTTCTGTGTCAATAACTTCCTCGAAGTTGGTAGTCAACATTTTGAATGTTTACATATTTATGTACATTACAATATTCACCGCACCATGCCTATATGCCAAGAATGTAAAATTTTCATAATAATAGAAATTCAATAATAGAAATTCATAATACATAAACAGTAAAACGAATTTATTAAAACGAAATATGCTTCTATTACAAGTAAATATAATATATCATGGAGAAAGATGAACTTGCATATTTAACATAAGATATACATAGATAGTCCATTACCTCCATAAAAATTATAGTGATCTTGACATTACAAATAATGCAAGAGTAAATTTATATCGAAATGAGATAGCATGTGATATTGAAAGCATCGAAGGCAAGAGAGCCATGAATAAGGAAAGAATTACAATATCATCAGAGATTACTCGTTCAAATACGCCACACCATTACAAATCAATAACTTACTTTAAAATTTGCATATATATATTTCTAAGGTTAAAATTGAAAACTTTTATACTTCTTACAAACGAAACATGAACCTTATTTTAATTACATTTCTTAATACTTATTATTCAAATATAATGAGTTCCAAATTAATTTTTATTTAAACAGTTCGTTGATTAACCAATATAATAGGAATGCAGACATGCTAACTACACAATCGTTTTAATTTCCATAGCCAAATAGAATAATGGCTTCATTCATTGCATTTGAAATATATTAAGATGCACAATATGACCGATTATAACGAAATTTGGTAATGTAAATGTCAAAAAAGTTTACGTCGCTGTAAAATTTAAATCGTAGCTATGTTTTCGGAGTTCTAACGACGAAAACTTAGAGTCCACCTTAATTCTGCCGTAAAATTTAGTATTTTTTATAATTCATATTATAAGTAATACTAACAAAAACTTCAATTTTATAAATGAAATTATTACAGCAATTATTGGCTACGTCAATAAAAAGTAATGTGTCTCTGAACCGGGATGACAATAGTTACTAGTGACCACCACCAATAGTGAAAGGAACCTGACTAATCCGAGGGGGCAACTCCACCACACATTCGAATCAACTATGGTATATAAACCCACCACACGCTTCGTAACATCACAGTTCGCTCAACAGTCCTAGTGTTCTATCACTTAGGAGGTTTTAGTAGCAAATATATCAAACATGCAGGTTTTGGTGAGTACAGCTAATTAAATTACTTCATCCATTACATGTTGTATTTAAACGTCCACAGTAATTAATTTGCTTACCATAATGGTTATATTCTGCATGAAATTCAATGGGCCAATTATATCAGAAAAAGCAATCGCCTGATATATAAAAAAAGAAAATTATAAATTTTGTTTCAGATCGTTGTGTTTGGCCTCCTGGCAGTAGTCTCCGCTGGTTATGTGCATTCTGCATACAACTATCCATTAGGAAATGCCCAGCATGTCCCGGTGATTGGACCCCATGGTGTCCCCCAAGATGAGCCAGCTGTTGCCCATGCTAAAGCTGAACATGCAGCTGCGCACGCCCAAGCCCATGCCCGCAACGGCGATGGCTATGGATACGCTGGTCACGAAGCTGCTCCAGTTGCCTATGCTTCCCATTACGCCCACTACACCGGACCGCTACACATCCCCGTCATCAACCATCTTGGAGTGCCAGTAGATACACCCGCAGTACAAGCTGCCCGTGCCCATCATGCCGCTGCCTTTAACGATGCTCAAACACGCAACGGTGATGACTACGGGTACTCCCATGTCGCTCCATACGGTTATGATGCCCATTCCGCTGTACCACTTGACACCCCCGAAGTAGCCCATGCTAAAGCTGCTCACTTTGCCGCTCATGCTGAAGCCAACGCCCGCAACAGCGCTTACCACTACGCTCCATCAGTACATTACCGTAAACGTCGTGGAATCTACGAATACGCCGCTCCCGTCGTCGCTTATGGCGGACATTACGCTGGAGCCCAACACGTGCCAGTGATTGGAGCTAACGGAGTACCTCTTGATGAACCCGTTGTCGCTCACGCCAAGGCCGAACACGCTGCTGCTTATGCAAAAATCGCTACTTCTCACGCTGGTCCAGTCGTCTATTATGCGGGTCACCATGCTGGTCCAGTCGCATATGCTGGTCATTACGCCGGACCCCAACACATCCCTGTCATCAACCACAAAGGTGTCCCAGTAGATGAGCCCGCAGTGCAAGCTGCCCGTGCCCACCATGCTGCTGCATTTGCCGAAGTTCAAGCACGCAACGGTCATGCCGCCGAACACTATGCCGTCGCTGGCCCAGTCGCCTACGCTGGACATTACGGATATGCTGGTCCTCAACATATCCCAGTCATCGGTCACAACGGGGTACCACTCGACGAACCCGCGGTTGCTCACGCCAGAGCTGAACACGCTGCCGCTCATGCCAAAGCCGCCGCCCGCAACGGAGGAGCTCATTACGCTCATCCCGTTGCTCACTCTTGGTAAAAACCTATATTGGTTAGTGAATGTTACTAACGAACTGCCACCTGTATTTTATATCTTTATTAAGTGCTGCCGTTTATCTTCTTTAATTCTTTATTAGAAGTGCTACTTTTATTGTCGTACAGGACTTGTGAATACAGTGTTCATATTATATCTACAAATTGTAATCAATGTTGGACATTATGTAAGGCCTTCTTTATATGACTAGTCCATGCATTTATGTATCATTTATTGTCTTTATTTCGTCTACTGGACCTTGAACATCATCTACATATAATAATAAAAACTTATCTTTAAATATGAGATTCTCTATATTACCACACATTTTAATTTCAGAATATAATTGGTAAAGTAAAATTTTTATTTCTTAAATTGAAATATACAACGCATTATTTTATTAAATTAATCTTGCAATGCTGAGAATAATATATATATATATATATATATATATATATATATATATATATATATATATTATTCTCAGCATTGCAAAATTAATTTAATAAAACAATGCGTTGTATATTACTTTTTAATTCTGTTGGGATTCGTTTAAATCGTTCAAATTGGCACCAATTACTTCAACTTGCTGTATAAACATTTTATTGGTTATCCTTTTTTTACACAATAATATGTCTTGTTACCAAGGTCATTTCGAACTCGAGATTTCTACGGAAATAGACGATTTGACCCTACCTGAATCGATTCATACTATTTATTTATTGAACAAACTTTCAAACAAAAGTATTGCGAAATATTATTATCTTCAATTATGAACATAACTGTTATTGCCATAAGTGAAACCGTTCAAGTTATATTACATAAGGGACAAAAAGTTCATAGAGTAAACATGCACATCCAGTTTGTTTATTCTTTTTAAAAATAAGTGGTACTGATCTAGTCATAAGTTTGAAGTTTCATAATTTTATACTCGACAATTTTAACTCTTTAGCATTCACAGGCATACAGACTCACAGATAGACAGACACATACACAGAGATACACACAGACAGACACACAGCAGTTACACACCGACACACGGAAACAGAAACACGGACAGACACACAGACATCATTCCGAAAATAGTCACATTCGTTTCATGGAGACTCAAAACGTGTATATGCGTGGAGATCTCGAATTCAAAAATTTTCATGATTACATGATTTACTTATTACTGTGCATAAGGGATTAAATAAAAGTTAAAAATTAACAAGGTAAACCGTAGTTTCATGCGTCGACCACTATTGTATTGCCAATGATTTTCTAGAAGCCCTACTGGCATTCTAATTACTCATATTTCTAATATTTGATTTAAAAAAAACAGTAAGTACGTAGGCAAATCACATAAAAATCATTCGGTTAAAAACATTTTCTTTTGAGTTGGAATTTTAAGTAATATACATTTTCAAGTGCGACTAGAATAATAATATATTCTGTAAAATTCTTATTATAAATTGATAAGAGTAAAATATACTTAATAAATGTTCCGTTCATCGTACAATATGTGCATGTTTGGAAATAAAATTGTTTTGCAAGAGAAATCATTTCACGTTTTCCTGTTTCAGAAATTTGTAGTTCTCCATATCGATTGTTAAAAGTAGGTGTTATATTGATTGTTTAGCAAGTTTGAAAATGGCATATTATGGGGTAGTATCTAAGAAATAATTAGGTTTACAATAGTGTCACATGAGTTACAATATAAAATTTTAATCGATTAATCAAATGACGTTGTTATTTAATTATTACCTGTAACAATTAACGTATACATTTTAGAGAATTTAATTTAACTATTAAAAAAATTCAATATCAATCTGACCTGTTTTTGATTTGTCATTAAATTAATAACTAACCGACAAAAATAATTAAGCCTATTTAAATTGTATTATGATTTTGAGCGGTCGTAGACATGATAGTGGACCTAAATAGTGTGGTTATATTTGTTATTGTACCTATTACCTAAAATAAATACAGGTAAATAGATAATGTGAAATAATGAATTTCAAAATATGTTTTAATTATTTATTCAAATGAAGAAATATTAGAAATCAGCATTATATACAAATATGACTAGATATATACAAAATGACAATTTTCTAAAATGTACAATATTTAGTAGCAATTCGAGACATAACAGTAAAAAAATAGTACACTGATCTAAGGTCACCGTAAGAAATGAAAATAGAAATACAAACACTGTTTCACTTGTCCCGTACCCGAGTATGACTGACCACCCGATGCGGGTTGAGAAACATATCAGGTATAGGGCAACAGTGCTCATAGAACATCTTATAGGTAGGTGGAAGTTCGTCAGTAATATTCACAAAACAAATGTAGGTCTTCACCAAGCGTGAGCAACGGGATGAGCGTAATGAGCTCCTCCGTTGCGGGCGGCAGCTTCGACATGAGCGGCAGCGTGTTCAGCTCTGGCATGAACAACCGCGGGTTCGTCGAGTGGTACCCCGTTGTGACCGATGACTGGGATATGTTGAGGACCAGCATATCCGTAATGTCCAGCGTAGGCGACTGGGCCAGCGACGGCATAGTGTTCGGCGGCATGACCGTTGCGTGCTTGAACTTCGGCAAATGCAGCAGCATGGTGGGCACGGGCAGCTTGCACTGCGGGCTCATCTACTGGGACACCTTTGTGGTTGATGACAGGGATGTGTTGGGGTCCGGCGTAATGACCAGCATATGCGACTGGACCAGCATGGTGACCAGCATAATAGACGACTGGACCAGCAACATGATAATCTGCGTGAGTAGCAGCGATTTTGGCATAAGCGGCAGCGTGTTCGGCCTTGGCGTGAGCGACAACGGGTTCATCAAGAGGTACTCCGTTAGCACCAATCACTGGCACGTGTTGGGCTCCAGCGTAATGTCCGCCATAAGCGACGACGGGAGCGGCATATCCGTAGATTCCACGACGTTTACGGTAATGTACTGATGGAGCGTAGTGGTAAGCGCTGTTGCGGGCGTTGGCTTCAGCATGAGCGGCAAAGTGAGCAGCTTTAGCATGGGCTACTTCGGGGGTGTCGAGTGGTACAGTGGCATGGGCAGCATAGCTGTCTGGAGCGACATGGGAGTACCCGTAGTCATCACCGTTGCGTGTTTGAGCATCGTTAAAGGCAGCGGCATGATGAGCACGGGCAGCTTGTACTGCGGGTGTATCTACTGGCACTCCAAGATGGTTGATGACGGGGATGTGTAGCGGTCCGGTGTAGTGGGCGTAATGGGAAGCATAGGCAACTGGAGCAGCTTCGTGACCAGCGTATCCATAGCCATCGCCGTTGCGGGCATGGGCTTGGGCGTGGGCAACGGCATGTTCAGCTTTAGCATGGGCAACAGCTGGTTCATCTTGGGGGACTCCATGGGGTCCAATCACCGGGACATGCTGGGCATGCACCAATGGGTAGTTGTATGCAGAATGCACATAACCAGCGGAGGCTACTGCCAGGAGGCAAAATACTGCGATCTGAAATAAAATTAGTAATTTTCATTTTATTCAAATATCGAGCGTTTGCTTGGCCTTATATATTTTCTAATCTAGTTGGCTCTTTTAATATTATATTAAAATATAATGCAAATAAATCTGTCAATTAAGTTTCAATGCAAAATATTATCTAGAATTATAGCAAAATAATTAATATGAACCTGAATTTAATATATTAGGTATTTTGGTAATAAGTTGTACTCACTAAAACCTGCATGTTTGTGATATTGCAACTAAAACCTCCTAAGTGATAGAACACTAGGACTGTTGAGCGAACTGTGATGTTACGAAAAACATCGTGGGTATATATAGGTGATTCGAATATATGATGGTGTTACCCCCTCGGCTCAGTAAGGTTCCTTTCACTATTTGTGTTATTCTCTTGCCTGTATTGTCATCCCAGTTCCGAATCGCTGGACACGCATTTCATATACATTACTATTTATTGACGCAACCATAATTTGGGTAAATTTAATTCATACAAATTTGGAATTTTAATTATATTGGATTTATAAATAGTAATATAATATTGTAAATATCAGTTAATGAGTTATTTAGCTAATGATTTAAATTGTCGAATGTGATATACATTATATTACATTTTCAGATTGACTGTTATGTATCACTCAGTGCCTCTATTTTTCATAAAAATTAGAATATTCTATTGTTCAACATGCAAAATATATATACGTCATACGGGAGCCGCATGAGGCGGCTTATTAATAAGTAAATTAATATTTCAAAAATAGTATTATATATTTGTATAATAGATGTATTTAAATTAAATAACTTATTATATTTTTAGCTCCTCGTACGATATTTCAAGATAGCTATAGTCATGCATCAAAAATTATCATAACAAAAAGTATTTATTTCATTACCTTGCCTACAAAGATGAATATTACTGTATATACTAGGAATATGTCGGTCCCTCGTCTGTAAGACCATTATTATAGACGTATCTCCACTAAAGTTACTGGGCTGATATTAATGAAATTAGATATGCCTAATTTATATGTCTTTGAAGTAGGCACATTCAAAATCTGATTTTAATATATTATATGTCTACATAGTTTCTTTAAATTTTAAGCCCAGGAGCGATAAGTGAATAAATAGAAATTATAATTTAAACAAGCATAGGGGGCAAGAACCTTAAGCTCGCCGTATTATCTATTCAGTAGATGTTTATATTTTTTCTATTTATAAAGAAATCAGATGTTTAACCACTGAGGATTTTAAAGAAGAATATCTATTAATAACCACTGAATTTTGAAATGATAAAACAAATTAGATTATAATGATATTGTTGCTGATTGATTGCAACAAGAGCACATTTTAGTGCGATCTCCATATGGTTTTAAGTTTCAAAAATATGTATCGCTACATTTTATTTCTGTCCTTTGAGTTTATATTCTGAAAATTATATATAGATATAAAAAGCCATATAAATGTTTGAGACAATTTATATTTTTAATTTTAAAATTATAATTTCTTATATAATTCACGATCTCATTAAATGTTACAATCAATAAATAACTATCTCATAATAACAATTTACATATTATAACTTTAAAATTCATTGGACAAAGTACCATTTTTAGTTAGCTCTGTATCAATGGTTAAAATAATGCTTTCTATATAATAATTATATATAAATTCTAATTCTTATGAATAATAAACGCTCTGAGTGCTAAATAGCAAGTAGTCAATCTGAAAATGTCATACATGCTACTATAATAATTATTAGTTAAGGAACTCATTAACTGATATTTACAATATTATATTACTATCTATAAATCCAATATTATTAAAATTCCAAATTTGTATGAATTAAATTTACCCAAAATATAATTGCGTCAATAAATAGTAACGTATATGAAATGCGTGTCCAGCGATTCGGAACTGGGATGACAATACAGGCAAGAGAATAACACAAATAGTGAAAGGAACCTTACTGAGCCGAGGGGGTAACACCATCATATATTCGAATCACCTATATATACCCACGATGTTTTTCGTAACATCACAGTTCGCTCAACAGTCCTAGTGTTCTACCACTTAGGAGGTTTTAGTAGCAATATCACAAACATGCAGGTTTTAGTGAGTACAACTTATTACCAAAACACATAATATAATAATACAGGTTTATAGTAACTATTTTGCATTAATTCTAGATAATATTTTGCATCAAAACTGCATTGACAGATCTATTTGCATTACATTTTAATATAATATTAAAAGAGCCAACTAGATCAGAAAATATATAAGGCCAAGCAAATGCTCGATATTTAAATAAAAAGAAAATTGTTAATTTTATTTCAGATTGCAGTTATTTGCCTCCTGGCAGTAGCCTCCGCTGGTTATGTGCATTCTGCATACAACTACCCATTGGTGCATGCCCAGCATGTCCCGGTGATTGGACCCCATGGAGTCCCCCAAGATGAACCAGCTGTTGCGCATGCTAAAGCTGAACATGCCGTTGCCCACGCCCAAGCCCATGCCCGCAACGGCGATGGCTATGGATACGCAGGTCACGAAGCTGCTCCAGTTGCCTATGCTTCCCATTACGCCCACTACACTGGACCGCTACACATCCCCGTCATCAACCATCTTGGAGTGCCAGTAGATACACCCGCAGTACAAGCTGCCCGTGCCCATCATGCCGCTGCCTTTAACAATGCTCAAACACGCAACGGTTATGACTACGGGTACTCCCATGTCGCTCCAGATAGCTATGCTGCTCATGCCGCTGTACCACTTGACACCTCCGAAGTAGCCCATGCTAAAGCTGCTCACTTTGCCGCTCATGCTGAAGCCAACGCCCGCAACAGCGCTTACCACTACGCTCCATCAGTACATTACCGTAAACGTCGTGGAATCTACGGATATGCCGCTCCCGTCGTCGCTTATGGTGGACATTACGCTGGAGCCCAACACGTGCCAGTGATTGGTGCTAACGGAGTACCTCTTGATGAACCCGTTGTCGCTCACGCCAAGGCCGAACACGCTGCCGCTTATGCCAAAATCGCTACTTCTCACGCAGATTATCATGTTGCTGGTCCAGTCGTCTATTATGCTGGTCACCATGCTGGTCCAGTCGCATATGCTGGTCATTACGCTGGACCGCAACACATCCCTGTCATCAACCACAAAGGTGTCCCAGTAGATGAGCCCGCAGTGCAAGCTGCCCGTGCCCACCATGCTGCTGCATTTGCCGAAGTTCAAGCACGCAACGGTCATGCCGCCGAACACTATGCCGTCGCTGGCCCAGTCGCCTACGCTGGACATTACGGATATGCTGGTCCTCAACATATCCCAGTCATCGGTCACAACGGGGTACCACTCGACGAACCCGCGGTTGCTCATGCCAGAGCTGAACACGCTGCCGCTCATGTCGAAGCTGCCGCCCGCAACGGAGGAGCTCATTACGCTCATCCCGTTGCTCACGCTTGGTGAAGACCTACATTTGTTTTGTGAATATTACTGACGAACTTCCACCTACCTATAAGATGTTCTATGAGCACTGTTGCCCTATACCTGATATGTTTCTCAACCCGCATCGGGTGGTCAGTCATACTCGGGTACGGGACAAGTGAAACAGTGTTTGTATTTCTATTTTCATTTCTTACGGCGACCTTAGATCAGTGTTCTATTTTTTTACTGTTATGTCTCGAATTGCTAGTAAATATTGTACATTTTAGAAAATTGTCATTTTGTATATATCTAGTCATATTTGTATATAATGCTGATTTCTAATATTTCTTCATTTAAATAAATAATTAAAACATATTTTTTTTTTATTATTTCACATTATCTTATCCACCCGTATCAATTTCAGGTAAATGAATAATTTAAATGTAAATAAATAAATTACAAAAAAATATTAGTGTTACGAATTACACAGTTATTATTTGAATGTGTTATTTAAGTTGCGCTTTGTAAATCAAAGCCTTGTACAGTTTTCGACCGCATTGCACTCTGGTCGTTCGATTATTCTATTTAGTTATAAATGTGCGCAAGAGGCGTTCAGTAAATACCATGTAGTTTACTTTTTCTAATCCATAATAATATTGTAACGTTTCGTTGAATTGGCATAGGTAAATGTAAAACAATATTTTCAGAAAAGTCGAGCTCCCCTTAATCACGTTAACTGCACTCTTTCTACACGACTACAAAAATAATAACCGGCCGCAACATTCATATTATATATATATATATATATATATATATATATATATATATATATATATATATATATATATATATTTGGATTTTCAAATGCACATAAATTATGCCTTCAAACCTTTGTATTGTATATATATTCTGTAATTCTGTAATTAAAGCAAAATTCAATTAAAGAAGTTATTTAAATAACTTAATTTTTACTTTAACTTCTTTATGTTGTTCACAATCTGAAGAAACCTCAAGATACAAATATTTATCTCAAATATGGATCACAAAAATAAGTATTATTAAATATTTTAAATTTATATATTTTTGTATATTCATTTATAAATATATACTTCTTTGTGTTCTATGTTTTTACATATTCTAAATAGTTTAAAGGTAGTATTATAATCTATTAAACTGCAAACCGTTCAAATGTGTTCCCACAGAATATGTGTACCAAATTTAGATCTAATTGCACCGATACCTTTAGAGTAGACGGCACAAATTTGGTCTTATTAGCGAACGAGCGATAATTAACATCCTAGGGTTTAAGCGTATAATTCCTGAATTCCGTTTTGTTTTGATACGAGAATATTACAGACGTACGACGGAATACCATAGCTCTTCTGTACTGCATACGGTTAATTAAAATTGCTTGTTTTAAATTTAAATTTTATTGTGTTTACAAAATCGTTTTGATCGCTTGATAATTATCGAATGATTTAGATGTTAAATGTATAACGTGTCGGGAAACTGCCTAAATTGCCCGCCTTTTTATTATTAGCCTTGAACTTATCTGCATGATACTTGAAGAATCATTAAAGTAATGTCTACCATTAAAAATATTGTAGCAGGTACACATGTAACCTAGAAAGTATAATGAAAATTTTGAAGGTTCGATGAGAAAGTGAAGTATTTATGAATGAATTCTTTTCAATTTTTAACATGTCGTACAGTATTAACAGAGCTACTATATTCGGTCATAGATCTGTTACATTCTCAGTACCAAACATTTGTTTGCACAAAAATTCGTTTAACGTTTTCTTGTTTTTGAAAATATAGTCAAACCCCGCTTAACCGAAATAAAGGGGGGGGAAACAGTTTCGGATAACGATTTTTTCGGTTAAGCCATGCACATTAAATACAGCCTATTCTGAAAGGTCTGAAGGTCAAATAAATTCAAACCTCTCTTTATAGGCTAACTTATGCTCTGTTGACCCGAATTCGGTTAACCGGGGGTATATAGTATAATAACTTAATAATTGGGTGTTTGGCGGTCGCTCGTAAGAGTATATTTTATTACTCTTTCATCTATCTCCTTTGAGGAGTCAAGTATAACCAAATTCACTATACATATAATGGAATAATCATTTCATTCTCGTCACATTTTCAATCAAATTGATTTACTTCTAAAGTAAAAGTGCTGTAAAAATATTATCTTTTATATTATGCATTTAATAATGTTTGAATATTTGCAAAAATCAACAAATAATTTTAAAGAAATTATTTATGCAATTTTAGATTAAAACCCTAGGTCAACTTAAATTGAAATTACAAAATAAATAAAATAATTAAACCATTGCTTTGAATCTTGTTATATTTACCCCACAAAAGGAATTACAGAAGTCCTAATGCATTCGGTCGTGTGTCTGTTACATTATCGATACAAAAAACAATCCTTTACAAAAAGTTCTTCATTCGTTGCCCTGAATTCAAAAATTGTATATTATTCCCAAATTATAAGATATTTTATATCTATGACATTTCCAGATTATGTACCCAAAGGCCATGATAATTCAAAATAATTATATTTATCATTACAATATGCTTGCGCTTAGACAGCGCAGCCTTATGTATTGCAACGACCAGTGTAGTGGGTAGTGCATTTAGAATTGTGCCTATACCTACATTTGCTTTAATGATAATTCGTCCCATTAATGTATTTAACTAATAAAGTAATAAAAAATATTAGTTCATTCATTATATATAAACTAGGGTCACCCGTGGGCACCATGTGCCCATATAGTATACAGAACATAGGTCAGTTTTGACTGATGCCGAATTTTCATGTAATTTAATAATAATAACACGGTTTTTCTTCATTTTGTATCGTTTCACTATAATAGTAATACAAATTTCCACATCGCAAATAATAATAAAGAAAAAATCGAGTTCTTTCTTTCATCTGATAAATTTAAACTAAATTTTGTTTAACTTTGATTTTAACCTTGTATGGTGCATATGTGTTGTATCATTTAGACAGTTTCTATGATTGTATATAAAAAACAGAATTATAAATTTACTTACGATTGCTGTTTATTATTTGAATCGATTATTCTAATAATATGTATTACAAATCCTTTTTACACAACATTTTTAATGATTTGACATTTGATTCATTATTGTTTTTTAATTAAATAATCAGGCTAGATTCTGAATTTTGCAGTATTAAACTGATGCAGTGTCACAACGGCAGTTTTAAAATATGATAATTAGTTATATGCTAAAATACAATAGATTGTGCCATCAAAAATAAAAGAATAAAATTGCCAACCAAACATGTTTCTAAATATGTTTGAATTATCTCTTCAAGATTTTATTTCTCTAATAATCAGAATTATAAATTTACTTACTTGCAGTTATTATAATTTGACGAACTATAAAATCTTACCGCAACTCATATTTTCAAAAATCACTGCTTCTTGGCCATTTTGAAGTGAAAAATATTAACTATGAATTAAAATAAATGTACAGAAACACGTATTTGCTAAAAATATATGCTAATTAGGCAATAATATGCACTTATTTCATTTTATATACTTAAAAATTGAAATTATAGCAGGATACTCCCCTTAAACTTAAGATTAAACTTTGAATTGAAGATTTATCACACAAAAACCAATTTTGACTGATTTCATTCTGACGTTTGATTCGTTTTTGTCTATTTCAAAGCAGACTGAACTTCAGAATCGTAGTGATTGTTTTATTTCAGTATAAACTATTTGATTATTTTTTATAACATTATTAACAGTCGCCATGGTGCAGTGGCTAAGTGTCATGCCTTTCACCCTGGAGGTCGTGAGTTCGATCCCCGTCTATGCCAATCTGCATTTTTACAAAAAAGCGTTCCACACATACACACACACTCACTCACATACACACTCACATACAAACATTTCTGGGTTATTATATTAATGATAAATTTTGAAAGGCGCATTTTAAATTTATGTCATTAGTTATGCGTAAATCAACCGAATATAAATTTTATGAGCTGTACAAATGATTACGAAGAACTTGCATTTTTTATAAATTCATTTATATTCTAATTAATTTTAATGGAATTTTTGATGAATATAAACGATCATGCTAAATATTCGCTTACATTACCTATATGAGTAACTAACATTGGAACGTTAATAATCATACTCTAATAGACACCAAACTACTTTCAGACATGAGATTTATTCTTATTTAATCGTTATACAAAATATCATTATTTATTATGTCCCACAGCTACCTTGATCCAAACACTCATATTTAATTTTGTAATATCCATTTCTCATGTGATATTTAGTGATTTTTTTATGTTTTACGTACGTACAGAATTTATACAAATCTTAGTTTCTTGATTGTATTACATTAAACGCACGATTTTCAGAAAATAATTACAGCATTACGTTAAGACTACGCCATTTTGTAGCATGCCGAGTAATTCTTAAAGTTTGTTGGGATTCTAAGTATATAGATTATGCAAAAATTAAATATGCAATTTATTTTATGTGTATCAAACGACAACATTAAATCATGTCAGTTTCGTGGTATAGTTTCACTACATGCATCATGTCGTAAACATTTTATAAACGAGTTTTGCTATAAGGTCGGAATTTTACATAGTTTTGAGATTTCGAATATACTGTGAAATTATATATTTAAATTTGTTTCTGTCAAAATGCCATAACATCTAATTAAAACTTAAGTGTAACTTCTTTAAACGATAATATCGAAAGTATGAATGTATTTCATTTTCATCTTATGCGGAACCTGAAGCTTTACTGCAATTTAATTTAATTTTATACACAGTACAAAAATATTTTTCCAATGTAGAATCCTTTTACATAATTTTGAAGATTTTATTATTATGAAAGTTTTAAGGAAAAATTGAAAATATTTTTTTAATTCTTTAGATCTGGTGACCCTATCAAAATACAAGTATTAATATTAAACATTAATACAATTGGGTGGTTAATTCTTATTAAGGTGCATATACCTTTTGTGTTTTCAAAATATCGATTTTTTTACAAAATTTTTTGGTAAAATTATTTAGGAATCTGGTTTTTGAAGGCGTTTATCGAAATTCGAATTATTACAAAAGTTACAGCGGTTTAGATTGAGAAACCTACGAGCGCTACCTACGCGCACTCTCCAGTTGGCGCTGTTTGCTTTGTTTTGAGGTTACCTATCAGTGAAATTCAGACACGCATCGCGATGAGCACGCGTAAAGGTTTGCGGTTATTAAAAAATGACCGGGCAAACGTAAGCTGCCGCAAAGATGGAGCTTGGAATCGGAATCCGAGACGACTTTAAATGCGTTTTTCACAAAACTATGTTTTTATTTACGGTTCCCAGGATATTTTTTGAACGGTTTATCCAATCTTTTTTTTTCTTGTATCTTATAAAATTTGTCATCGTTTGACGGATTTTTTTTCAGAAATTTTCATTTTTTCTATTTTTTAACACAAATGAATATGATAAAATAAGACGAAAAATCGACTTCTTCGTTTCGTGATAAAATCGAATATTGAAAAAAAACGTCAAACGACGCAAAATTAACTTGACATCAAAAATCCGTTTCGTTTTTTTTGTTTTATTTAACCCAGTTCGGAGAAATTCTGGGAACTGTGCCCCTCTGTTTTTTAAACATGGCCTACGGAAAAGGGTGTAAAGGGCGGAATAAAGGAGTTACAGAGATGAAAAAAATATTTTTTAAAAGAGTAATACATGCTCTATAAACTGCAACTTTATTTGTATAAACCTTCCTTGTACCAAAAAAAAAAGCATGAACATAGGCTATTTTTAGGCGTTAGAAAGGTATATGCCCCCTTAATGTATGCATATCATAAGTTTTGCTATAATGAAACATTGTAGATTTTAATATGATGCAATATTTGCCTATCTCAAGATGTTTTATAATAGATATTTACGTAAAATTCTCACTATCTGTATAATTATAATACAGTTTGGTTGTCGTTACCTCACAGAATTCAAAAATGTAAATGTCATAAATTGAACAATAATTTTTTGTTACATTTTCCATAAAAAAATGCATAATAGTATCAGTTGAATTATTTATACACTAGAAGAAAAAAACCTATTTCGAAAAAAACATCGAAGAGAGGTGATCAAGATTGTTGAATATTTTGCTCAGCCCTGCAGGTTAGATACATAGGTGTGGTCATTAGTGGTTTACAAATAAGATGTCAAGTACAGCAGTTGACGTGCGCGGACACTGTTTCGGCTTCAGGATGACAATGGCGGCTACTGACCGCCGTCGAGAGTGAAAGGGACCTTGTAAGGCCGAAGAAGTTTGGCTACCCAAACTGTACCACCTATATAAACCCACCGGGCTCTTCGTAACATCACAGTTCGCTCAACAGTCCTAGTGTAATACCACATAGGAGGTTAATAGCAATATCACAACCATGAAGGTTTTCGTAAGTATTTTTTTAATTTGATATTTTTGCACTAAACTTTAAATTATTACGTCTGCAAATTACAATTAAAATACATTTTCATTGATAGTGAACTAACCACATGTTTAGAATTACACCTAGTATTTTAAATACGAATCAAATATTTGATAAAAATAATGATCTTAAATTCAGCTAATATTAATGTACTACAGGGGCTCAAATTCTAAATGATTGTATAATTTCAGATCGCAGTATCTTGCCTTTTGGCTGTTGCCTCAGCCGGGTTCGTTGGAGTCGGTCATTCCGCATACTCCTACCCCCATTTGGCGTATGCCCAATATGCCCCAGTCATCGGGCACAACGGTGTACCACTTGACGAACCAGCAGTAGCTCAAGCCAAAGCCGAACACGCAGCCGCCCATGTTGAAGCCGCCGTCCGCAACGGAGATGTGCATGTTGCTGGTCCCGTTGTCACCTATGCCGGACATGTTGCCGGTCCAATTGCCTACAATGCCCACTACGCTGGACTCTACGCTAGTGCCCAACACTTGCCCGTAATTGGCGCCAATGGTGTCCCAGTTGATACAGCCGAAGTACAGCATGCACGTGCCCATCATGCCGCTGCTCATGTTGAAGCTCAAGTACGTAACGGTGATGTCGCCGTTGTCTCCCATGTCGCTCCTTACGCATACGCCGCTCATGTCGCTGCTCCCACTGTACCCCTCGACACCGCCGAAGTAGCTCACGCTAAAGCCGCTCACTTCGCCGCCCACGCTGAAGCCAACGCACGCAACGGCGCCTACCATTACGCTCCATTGGTCCACTACCGTAAACGTCGTGGAATCTACGGATACGCCGCTCCCGTTATCGCTTATGGAGCACATTACGCTGGTGCCCAACACGTCCCAGTGATTGGCGCTAACGGAGTACCCGTTGATACCCCCGCTGTTGCCCACGCCAAGGCCGAACACGCTGCTGCTCATGTCGAGGCCGCTGTCCGCAACGGAGATGTCCATGTCGCCAACTACGCTCCAGTAGCTTATGCTGGCCCACTCGCCTATGCCACCCAATACGCTGGCCACTACGCTGGTGCCCAACATTTGACCGTCATCGGCCAGAACGGAGTCCCAGTTGACACAGCCGCAGTGCAACACGCCCGTGCCAATCATGCTGCTGCTTACGTTGAAGCTCAAGTCCGCAACGGTGATGCCGCTGTCATCTCCCATTATGCTCCATCTGTTGTCCAGTATGCTGCCCATGTCGCTGCTCCCGTTGCTCATGGTGTGCCCGCTGATACCGTCGAAGTTGCTGCCGCTAAAGTAGCACATTTCAACGCTCATGTTGAAGCTCAAGCCCGCAACGGAGACCTCCATCACGTCGTTGCCCCCGTCCAAGTTTGGTAAGAACCTTCATTGGTTAGTGATGATAACTGACGATCTTCCACCTTATCTTTAACTCGTATACGAGCACTGTCATCTTACGCTCATTACATTTAATGTAATCGAGTGCTGCATCAATATAACGACCACAGCTTTCCCTCACGTTTGTCTCTATTACTGCTCTTGTTTTTGTTATATTTATACTAAATGTTAAAAACTTGCAACATGATTTACAAAATTTGTAAATAATTCTGTTATATTATGCTCTACATGTTGTACATTATTGTACAACAAAAATCATAAAAAAATATAAATAAATATACTGAATTTACAATTCAGGAATAAAAATTAATAATTGTATATTATATCTACCTATAAATCCTTCTCTGTCCTTAAATTTGCTTATAATAAAATTTTATATTAATTAATTAATTTGTACGAACATTGCAGTTGGCTTTTTTGTGGTTATTCAATTGAATGCTGGTTATCTATTTGAAATGCAAAATAAAACAGATAGCCCACATTGTTAAAAATCTAATAATCAAAGTAACACGAACACCACACCCAGATACGTAAGGTCGCCCATTGCATTACTGGAATCACAACGAGTATCATTTGCAAACGCACCATCGTTGGTCTACTATTCGGAACAGACCTGTAAACTTCGCGCTAATTACTCTGCCAATTCCGAACTCGTGTGTGCCAGGCCAGGACTGAGTGAAATTCTATCCTTTTAATAACTGAGTAAAAATACTACTATAGAATTCTAAATTATAATTTTAAAATAATTCTTTACGGGTTTTGGGTTATCGATATGTAACAATCTTGTTGTTATAAAATATCTTCGAATTTCTTAGAAGTTTTGGTGTTTAAATTATTTTTCTAAGGGCCTATAACTCGGGAAATATATGGGTGATTGAATATAAACTGCAAGCGGATTCAAATGGGATGCGAAGTAATATGTGTTGCAAATGTGGTTGAAATCGCTCTGGTACCTTCAGAGGAGTAGAGGGCACAAATTTGGTCTTGGAGCGGGTGAGCGAGCGAGCGAGCGACGACTAACATCCAAGTATTTAAGTTATATTTTTGGATTCAGGGCGATGATACAAACACTTTTTGTTAAGTTTTTTTTTTTATCCGAGAATGCTACAGACACACGGACGAATGTTTCTTCGGTACTTCATACGGTGAGCTATAAATCGTATTTAATATATACATGTTTATAGTTTCTGTGACGTAATTGTTGGATATACTTCTACAATTGGTACTAGATGTTTCTTTATGACATATATTCAACGAATATGTGTACATATTTTGTAGTATTCTTATATTGTTTTATTTTGTTTTATATTTTGCCATTCGTTGGTATTGCGATTATCATGATATTGTAACGGTATTGTATAGAATCTGATCCACGCCGTGGATTGTTCCTGGACCTTGTGGAAAGTCTCCAGATCTGTTCTGGAAGTATTAGGTTCCGATGCATGCCTCGCTGTCACGGAAAAGGATCGATAGAAATAAATAGCGGTCGTGTACAGTAAGAAATAAACCTGTGAATAGATATTCTTGGTACATGGATCAGAAATTGATAGTGCAAAAAAGACAGAGATATTGTTCTTGATAAATCAATAACCAAGTGAATATATTTAATTGAGGTTGTAAAATAAATATTTTATAGAAGTAATAAATAGGGCTTCTTAAGATAAACATAATTGTAGTATAAGTGTTACAAATAAATAAATTTTTAGCGCATTTAGTTAGAAATAAGTGATTTAGTTCTCCACCGAGTCGAGAAAAACGTTACAATATCTTTTACTACTTATCCGTGAATACAACAATTAAATTTACCGATTCCTAAACCGTTTTTCAGTAAATGGTACGCTATTTGAGAAAACTTTTCAAGCACAAGTTATATAAAATTTCAATATCTTTACTTCAATGCTTATCATTTTCTCATTTTGAATATAAAGTTTCATAATTATTTCTTCAACAGTTTTGACTGTAGAGCGCCCTACAACATATATGATTCATGATTAGAATACTTCCCTTTAGATATCGTGCAAAATAGTAAAAGTCAACACAATAATCGTTATATTTTGTTGTGATTAACTTTATATCACCGAATTAACAACATATTCTTATACCCTTATATTTGAAATATGGTTATAAATAATTAAATAACTGAATTTAGAATGTGGTAATGTTACTTTATTTGTGTTTAGTCCAAGAGCATAATGTAAAACTTTTAACCTCAAAGCATTGTTAACTGTCAAACGGAATAAACATTTGCAAGATTATACTAACATCACCAACGTTAATTTCGTTTGGGAATAGGTGTGTTCAACTTGCTAGTTTCCTGCCAAAAAAAAAGTATGCGTACCTAATGTAAAACCAACTTTAACTGTATAAATTTGCAATGGTTCGCGAGCGCATCTCTGTGCAGAAAACATGCATCGTCGTTAAGTGTTGTCGCAAACGGGTTCGAGGACAAAACAATAGGTCGTTCGTTGGTGCTATGCATTATACGTTGGGCGGTCGACGTAATCTGCATAGGTAATGAGCATTATTTGCGGAATCACGTAGATACTTAAACGGCGTGATGATCTATCACGATTATGATACAGTTATTCAACTGAAGGCGTATTACGTAAACGTTAGTATAGCTATGAAGTTAGAAACAGGACAGAGGTTGTATGCATATTTATACAGGCATTTACGTCAGGGGGACGATGCCTGGTGACGAAGGACTTTTGCAATTGTACATTTATAAAATGGCTTTTCTAATTAATAATTTAATTCGAACTTACTTATAATTTAACACAATTTAAGAAAAAAACTAAACAATTTTATGAATGAAAATAACATTAACCTAATTTATAATAAATTATAATTGTAAATTTACATATTTAAAATATATAAATTTGACTCCCAGTAATTGGGATATTATATTTTAGGTTGAGTAAGCTCACCCGTTAAGTGTACAGTTTTACTATCTTATTCGAATGTATATAAGGAAGTATTGTAATCATGAAAAATTTTGCACTTGCGATTTTAATGAAAATACATATTTTGGTCATCCCTAAATCGAGTCTAAGTATTTTCGAAAATTTCAAATATTCAGTTAACGAATTGGTTTTATTTGAGAATCGTGAATTGCTTTATCCTCGTTTATCAGGTTATCATAAATAATTAACTCAATTATGCATATGACAACGAAGATTATTTTATTACAAATTTAAATATTTATATTCAAACATCAAGAACTTCTATACAATTTGTGTCTTATTATGATCAATTATTTTATAATGTTAAATATTCAGATTAACAAATGATTTTATTGTTAAATCGTGAATTGTTTAAATCCCGAGAATATATAAGTATTATTAAATAAATAAAATTAAATTCAATATCTTAATGATTTTTCCGGTAGTTTTCTTCTGTAAGTTTTTACATGACATGCAACTCGAAACTCATAAACACACTTAGATTCATAGTGGGTGAATTAGTAGTATAATAGCGAATGATTTGTTTTATTTATAAATAAGTATAATTTCTCACCAAGATTGTTTATTTTGTAAATTATTTACAATTTTAATTAAATATTTTACTATTATTTAATTTTTACTTTTATTTAATTGTCATTTATTCTAAACTCAATAGTTAGTTATTTTATATTATTTAACTCGTTACATATTATTCAGATTTAATTTTCCCCCACCAATAAGTGCATTTATAATGCTGCCTCCTTCTTGTTTCTAACTTCATGTATCAAATACAATGCGTCATAGTTGAAGACATTCCAAACTGGTATTATTATATGTAGCAATGCAATAAGTCTGATGGAAGGGAACACCTTTGAAGCGTGAGCCACTGGCCAGCATCGCTAACCTGCCTCTGCCTCAACAATTCAATGTCATGGTAGACTTGTTCGTTATAGGTCACAAGATCGAGTTTATTTCACGTTCAATCGTTACATTATAAGCAAACAGCGTAGAGCACTGAACGTTATCCTTTGTGAGATTTGATTTGTTTCTAAAAATGCGTAAATGATCCTGGTGAAACAAACTTTCTCAAACATTATAAATTGTTCAATATCGAGCAAAAAATTGGCCAGTTCAGGTTCTAGATTTTAATTAGTTTTTGATAAGCAGCTGGTACAGGTAACACGTTAGGGTCAGTGAAAGGAGATTATGTCTATTGTTGATACACCATTAACATACTATATAGGTTACATTCCGATTATAACAATAAGACGAAAATATTCGTGTTTAATGATACTTAACGATTGTATAACGAAATTATTTATATAGTAATGCCATTTCCCATGAAAATGCAGCAGCTATAGAACTTATTTAATTACTAATTAAATTAATAAATTAACAATCGGTACAATATAATTTAATATCATTGCTAATATAGTAAAATTTAATCGAAATTTTAACAGCAACGTAAATCTGATCGGATACTGCTAATTTTAACAACGATAGGTCGATTTATTCTGTAAATGACTAGAGCCAAATAGGTAATTGCTTAAAAATTTTATATCATGATATCGGGATCTATAATAACGTTAGATATATCACTTTTTGACGATTAAACCATATTTAGAAAGATATTGTTAATGAATAGTGGTATTATTCTGATTTTGAATTTCTTTTACGAATGTGTAAGATGAAATATTGTAATCACGTCAGATTTCGAACCCGAAATTTTAACGAAAATATTTGACTATCCAGATGTCTTTGTGTCTGGGATCGCTGTAAGAACATAAGACCTAAATAAGACCTGGAAGAATAATCCTATCCCACAAAAAAAAAAAAACATTATCTTAGTCACAAATAATGTATAACTATTGCTACTTTTTCAATATTCAAATATCTAGCAACTTTTGCTAAGCATTTTCAAAAACGTATCATTTATTTAAAGAGTTGCTATGTTTTATTGGCTATGCACCACGGTTAATTGTGAATACATATTTTGACATTATTATCAAAACCCAATATGTACAACTTATTTGTCAAAAACTGCAATAAGCTTTGTTTATTTGTCTTGCACTGACGGTTCAGTTTATGATTACTCTCCCTTCCACTTTTAATGAAGAAAAAGGACATATTATGATCTGAGCAAGAAATGCAGGACAAACGAACGCCTAGAAATTTATATTGTGCATTCGCCTCCTAAGTCCGTCATTATTTTCAAAACTTTATTACACTATATTTTATTTGAGATTTTAGACCTGCACTGAAAATTAATAGTTTTTTTTGCAACTATTTATATAAATTAATTTCTTGTATGGACAAAATGGATCCCCAATTATTAATAATTAATCTCCTGTTTTAGTCTGAAATGCAATGTAATTGTATTTAATTTCAGCAATGACGAAATAAAAAAGGTACATTTAAATGAAAAAATTCTTTAATGACCTCATTATTAGGATTTGAAGCTGGGAGCTTCAGATGTCTAGACAAGAATTGTCTGCGAAATATTGTATTTGATTCAATTTTAGTATACATTTGTACTGCCTCTTGATAACTGATATTCCGATAAATCGTTAAATTTTCAGCATTCAATTAGTCGGTTGTAACTATCTTTCGACATTATATACACGCACACACATTTTTAAACAAGGTTCCAAATTACAAGTTATTTTTATATTCCAGTTAACTTTTTACTTTAATATACGTATGTATGTATGTATTGTGATTTCACACTCGAGATATTAACAAATAATACTCGTTTTGACCCTCCCTGGAAAGTTTCTACATATTTTCGATCTAATGTATGTGTGTGCGTCTATTTGAATATGTATCTATGTTTCTGTGTGTCTATATATTTGTGTCTGTATGCCAGTGTGTTTGTCTGAAAATTTGTCTGTGTGCCTTTGTGTCTGTGATCGCTATACAGCAAAAACATTTGTTGATAAAATTATAAAACTCTTAACTAAGGACCTGAAGGACCCGGTAGAAACTTTCTTATTTTTCAAAACAATAGCTTAACCATAAGTAGTGATTTACTCTTACTGCTTTTTCAATATCTCAAATACGGTATAAGTAAAAATTCTTTTCGAAAAACCATCCATATTCTGAAGAATTGCTTTAAAAAATAACTTATTACATTTACGCTTTCCTAGTTACATTACATATTGACATCGTATCAATGCAATTGTAATTACAATATAAAGCAAACTTTATAAATAGTGACTTATAAGAAAGTCGAGTGAAGGTCGCACCATTTTATTTATTATTATTATTAAAATTGAAGTGTTGTAAACACACATTACTATTAATTGAATTTTAAATTTACTTTCTTGTACGAATTTATGTATGGTTATTGATATATTAAATTTCGAACTCAAGATTTAAACGGAAATGTACGTTATGAACATCTCTAAATCAAATTTGACTATATTCAAATATATCTGTGTGTGTGTTGATATGTGTGTGTGTGCCTGTGCGTGTATTTGTGCGTCCTCCAAAGCCATAAAGCCTAGACCGGAAACATGCAAAATGTAGAGCATCAAAAAAGTAGGGGAGATTTGCCTAATGCGAACTGGTCAACTAAATCGTAACTGTTAATTTCTTTACTTAATCTAGTGGCAAATATATGAACTAAGTGGTTAGTCGGTAATGTAGGCAAAAAAATTCTAAGTAAAACAGTTGTATATGTGGGATACAGATAGGTCAAAAACTCAAGTAAGTTAGATGTACATTTATCACGACTTTATTTAGCTGATATTAATTGCAAAGTAATTTCTAGCTAGCAGTACAAAGTACAGCATAGTTAAAGAATTCAGTCGTATGTCTGTAGTGTTCTCGGATCAAAAAGATGTCCATAATAATAGTGTTTGTCTCGTCACCCTGAATCAAATCAATATTATATTTTATACTTTATACCTCCTTTAAAGGTACCGGAGCGATTTGAACCAAATTTGCTACACATATTTGCTTGCATCGCATATATTTCCTATAAGGCGAGCTGACGGCATAGGTGCCTGGACATAATTTTGTTTTCTTTGCATTCTTATATTATTGTAACATTATTATTATTGTATTATTTGTTAACATATATTTGGTACATATTTTATACCTACTGTCGAAGTAATGTTGATATTTTAACAAGTTTGCCAAGTTTCTTACATCGTAATACTATAGAACCACGCACAGAAAATATGATCCAATGCATTGAATATAAAATATGGGTGCAAGAAGCTTGGGCAGCTGTATTAGTCAAAGAAAGTTTATTACTGTCCCAAATGTACTAAGTATATTTATGTATTAACAGCAATTATTTATAAATAATGTCAAGTAAATGAACAAATTTCAAAGTAATATTTTATAAATAAATAAATGAATTTATTGCTGAATGAATATTATAATTTTTAAAGCACATTTACCAATAAAGGATTAAGTACGAGTGTGGAGATAAGTTAATATGATATCGATTGCTATAATCGTATTTTTTATCAATTTATAAAATGAAGGAAAATATAAATAATTAGTTATTATGAATAGATTTATTGTCCTAGAATATAAAGATAAGACGTTACTCTATTGTTTGGTCTAAATATATATTAAAATTAGTAATCCAAATTTGCCCAAAAATACAATTTTCTTTAACAATTTGTAATTTCAAAGTTTCCTTAACAAGTTAGCAAGCCACTGTAGTCCGTTATTTGTTTAAATTTTTCTTTCTTCTGTTTTCACTTGATGAAAGTATATGTGGACTCAAATCCCCATTGTGTTATTCTTGTGCACGTAAAACAATTTGTTAAATTAGTTTCAGATCCTAGAACGTCACTTTAGGGACATTCGAATTCATTATGTTTCCGTAGCAAAACAATGGACACCTAACCTATTCATTTACTATACGTACTATACAATTATTAATCATAGAATCGCGAGAAACCATGCAATCAATAACGCACCAAGGCTTTGTTTTAGAGCACGTTTTTCCGTTTCGCATTTCAATTTACAATTGCAATCTTTATTCAGTGCAGTGTGAATCATAATCCGTACACGCATGTGTTTGCTTTTCCACACTCAAGGCTGAAATAACGGTTATTAAAACATTTAAATTGTAAAAATATCAGTTTATTTGCTTTTGCTTTGAATCTTAACTCGTTTGCAGTGCAACGTTCCACATACACCACAAATTATCCCACAGAAGGGCGAAGGCATTTTAGGCTTGAATTATAATATGAATCCATTATCACAGATACGTTACGATTTCCATATTTTTTCAGATTAATATATTTACCCAATTAGAATGTGTATAAATATTTGATGATGCATATAATACTTTCATTCTTGAATGAAGATTTAATTGAGATTTTGCATGCATAAGTACAGACACCTATTTCTTAAGAGGAATCCCCATGGTTGCCTGTCCTGGTCGGTGTAAAGAGGGAAGCGCACCAATATCGTAGCGCCATAAGAGCCAATGCTATTTACTACTCAGTTCGTTTGACCCATAAAATACTTGATAATAATTTTTTTTTAATAAAACTTTTAGAATATTCCGGTAGAAAAATAGTCAATGTACGCTAAGTCTAGTTTTGAATTTTAAAATTTGTCATCTCAATAAAAACTATGAAATTTAAAAATAGGGTAAATATAGAACAATATTAAAAAAAATCTAAACTAAAAACTGAAAATGGAAAACTAGAGAAGCCTAGAGCGAAGTATTGGCTATCTGAAAATAAAAATTTCATTCATTTTAATGTTATAATAAAGGAGTATTACGGGTTCAACGAAACCTTATTTAGCTATGTTTTGCAATGTTTGCAGCGGGTATGGGGATCGCTCTTAAGCTCGCCGCATAACTGCGCACTAGACGGCCATAATATACTCTGATAATTGACAATAATTATTTTAAAATATTATGACCTTTGGGGTCAAAGTCTAAAAATATGTTATTTTTATAAGCAATCTCATGATTCTTCTTTTTTTGTTTTTTTTTGGTATATACCATAATAAATTATTGCATATTTTAAAATTCATTATCATTAATACATTTTATAGTCATTGTGTGCAAAACATAAATATCAGAATATTTAATAAAATTCAAGTATTTTTCACTATCTTCTATGGCCAGTATTCAGGAAAGCTACAAGTTTTGGAGCCTTATAACTCCAGAAGTATAAAGGTAATTGGATATGTATTGCGAACGAATTCAAATAGGACACCACAAAATAAGTGCCGCAAATTTGGTTCAACTCGCTCTAGTACCTTAAGAAGAGTGCCAAAATTTTGTCTTACGAGCGATTCACAACACAACGAACTTTCTAGTATTCGGGGACGAGACAAGCAGAACATTTCTTGATCCGATAATGTTACAGGCATACGACCAAATGCTCTAATTCTTATGTACTTCATACGATGAATTAAAATATAACGAGATTCTAACGGAAACACACGTTTTGTGGTACCCTGAATTCTTATTGTCTATTTATTGAGAGATGATGCCTGTGTCTTTGTTGGTTTGTTTGTTTGTAAGTGAACGCTCCACAACCAAATGTGTTGAAGATAAAATTATATCGCTTTGAATTTAAAGTTCGGAAGAAAACCTACTTTTAAAAGATGTTATCCAAATAGTTGGTACATACTTGCTTTTGTTAACGTTTAGTATCTCGAAATTGGTAGATGTAAAGAAAACTTAACTTTTACATCCCTGTATATTAAGCAACGAATTCTGTGGTTTCTTATCTTTTTTATTCAAGCCCAATTAGTAATGTGACCAATACGCTAAAACAGATAATTTGTAATTACAATATAAGTAGGAGTGCAGATCCTCAGTGACCCAGTTTCGGGTCGCCACTAAAGGATTAAGAACCGCAATACAAATGCTCTGTGATTCAATAGATATTTTATCAACATCAATTCAGCTTGATTCGAAGCAGCGTGATCCCACGTTCATTGTTCACTGATAATTCCTCATCTCATATAGTTTATGATGTACTACAACGCCCTACTCCTGCCTTCTTACATTTCACAAACTATTATGACAGCAACAAATTATAGAGACATTAGTGCAATTTGAATATATTTATGGTTTTGTAATGCTGTACAATTACTCTTACTACATCTTACTTGGAATATAATATATACATCCCAACAAGAATGCTATTAGAATATTAAATTCTATTGAAACTATTCCGCTGGCTCCCTTCAAAAGAATCACATGCTATACGTTTACCAATAGGCGAATATTCACGACAAAGAAAAACAATCATAAAATATGCGAACTAAAAAGTATTTCGTGTGATCAGAAATAAAATAAATTGGTCACGTCGGTTATAAGATTTCTTTTTAATTTAATTTAACACACACTATACAATTTAATAGTTGATCAAGTTCAATATCGTATAACTAGTAATTGAATGTATGTCTGATTAAATTATGCAATAATAATAGCACTTTGTGAAAGTTCGATTTCTATAACTAATTTAAATTTAAGAATTGGTTAACAAATATTTCTATTAACAACAATATATTCGAGCATTCATCCGAAACATCATCGAATTGTTTTAAAATATAAGACCATGGCACATTTTCATTATAGTATTACTAAAATATGTATTGTCAAGGTATTTGGTTCCAAAGACTGGTAAAACCATACATTATTATTGTCATAACCCGAGATTTTATAGGAAATACACATTTTGAGCATCCTTGATTCGATTCTGACTATTTTCGAAATGATGTCTGTGTATGTGTCAAATATATTTTGCCTATGACTAACAATTGTAATGTTTAATTGTGAACTAGTTGAAGACCTACTCATCGTATTGCAGGAATGCATGTAATGGATTCGATCTTTTTCATTGTCTTTTTGACAATCAACTCAATTTATTAAACAATTGACTTAACACTTTCGTTGGTGTGCACTTGGTGAAACATTTTCAATTATTATAAATTAGAAAAACACATTTGGTATGTTTCACAAAACCTTTATTAATATGTCTACAATTGTTTCGACCTCACGGTCATCATCAGGAATTAATTAGTTCCTATAAAACAATTGTAGACATACTAATAAAGATTTTGTGAAACTTATTAAGTGTGTTTTTCTAATTTATAATTATTAAACAATACCTACGAAGCTACAAGGATAACATTACCATTGATTATTGAGAATTTCTTAAGTTGTATTAACTCTGCCATATTTTTATCTATCACAAAAGAATATTCTACATTTTCATATAATGTAGACTTGCTAGTTTTTATTCGTATTTAATTTTAATATTCAATATCTCAAAAAAATTTTACGTATATAATAATACCAAGTAATAATAATAAAAACAGAATTATTGTGAATTATATTAAATAACAATTTAATAAAGCGTTATTTTACCCGCCGTATTTATATAAAAGAGGGGGCCTGAAATGGTCTATCGACGCCCCCGATTGTGCACTCTATGGTCACATTCACTAGTATGTGAGTGTCGGTTTTAATTCGAATATAAATGGGTGGGTGAACACTACTTATTTTAAATATGTACGCGCCTGAAGGTCGATTTATGAACTTTCATAATATAAATTTTTGATTGTTTTATATTCAATTTGCATACCTACATATTATCATTCAGTTTTACTCTACTTAAGTCTATATCCGAATTTTTTTTTTTTTTATATTTTTGCAGATAAATATAGATTAGCTAGTATTTGATATATATACTGTGATAGTCATCCCCGACATATTTGTATATGACTTTATAATTCTAAATATGACTTAAATCCGCCGAATAGTTTTCGAAAAACACAAGAATTACACAATTTACCAATCTGTCGGCGACCTTAAAGTTTATCTTTGGGCATCTTATTAAAATGAAATTTGATAATTTATACCCGAAAAATGCCGTTATCCAATAAATAAATGAATAAAATTACGAATACTATGAAAAATGTTAATTTAACATTGTAAAACACATTCATCTTTTAATAAATTTATCTCGCTAATAAATATTATCTGAAATCTTTAAATAAATCAAAATTTGGATGTAGGTACATACGAAATTAATCCGTATTAATATGCCACGGGCATATTTTGTTTATAATCGGGTTTGGTATTAAAAGATACGAGAGTAAAACATGTTCACAATCACTCTTCCTTATTTTGCAAGGTTTATTTGTTTTTTGAAATAATATATTTAAAATACAAAGCTGTGACTACATGTCTATATGTTTGGCTCAAGTTGATATATACCAAATAAATTGCTGCTTTTACAAAAATGCATCTAAATACTTATTTGGTGCAACCAGCTATGGGTAATTCAATTGCTCTGACAATATAAAAAGCTAGAGTGACCTTTACTTGTCCTTTCACTATCTGAATATTTATAATAATACTTTATTTTGTTTCAGGTTCAACCTATGATTGCTATGAGACAAAATCAATATGTATAGCATATATACGAAAATGTAAAAATAACATTACCATTTATTACATATCTAAAAAAATAGTAAAAAAAATAGTTGCTAGGTATTTTTACGACTTCAATTTCTATGAGAATCAAAATAAACCTTAATTTCTGGTAAGGTTATTGCTTTCATAATTAGGAAGTACACACTCGGCTATATTATAATTTTACCTTCAATTTATTTGGCTCTAGAGTGTTCGCAAAAACATAGACACACACATAATTCAGGGATGGTCAAAACGTGTGGTTCCTATAAAATCGCGGTTCGAAAATTTTCATGATTACAAAATGTAGTTCCTATTAATCTTTGTCTTAGAAAGTAAAAATCGGAATATCTTTGCGATTTTCGTTTACATTTTGAAAATTTTCCTTTTCCTTAGCTAGCATTACTAGATTTCCAGCTGGCAAGCACGATTTCCATATGCACGGACGCCAGTTTTTTTTTTTTTTTTTTTTTTTTTTTGAACGTAATAATTGAGTATACAGCGTTATTAACCATCGACGCACACTTTAATTTGATTTTGTTACAAAATATAACATTTTTCTTTATACTAATTTTTATCACTTGATAAAAAGTACACTTGGCGCGAATGCTATTGAGATCAAATATAGGGCACGCGCCGAAAGGGGATATTAACAGCAGAAATGATGAATCAAATTTAATTTTTGAATATAAAAACCCAACATAAATGAATGGCGTACCTACCTAAAACATAAACAGGACACGCGAATAGTCATTCTCATTCGGATACCTGTCACAAATTGTAATAGGTAATAAGTGACACGTCATGTTCGACAATGAACTTCTTACATTCATTGCACAGCGTTTACAGGAAACACGCAGCAACTATACGTATACATACAGCCAGGGTGTGGTCTCAAGGTAATGGTATATAAACACATTTTACTCTATTTTCTTGGTAGTTTTAGTTTTAATATCCCTACATCAATACATAATGAGACTACTGGTGAGTCCTACGAAATCGCCATTGTTTACTTTTTACCGTGAAACTATTGTGCTCGTCTTCCATTAAAGCAAGTGATGTGATATTAAACCATGCAGGATAATTACAGTGTGGTTAATGCAGTGTTAAATATTAAATAGATACTTAGATAACTGTGTAATCAGTTCCGGTGCCTGCGTGAAAATGCGCTATCATCGTGGAGCACAGGATTCCTCGTACTTTATTGATTATTTATATCAATATTTCTACTTGTATTAAACATATAATTCTGCACGATTTAAACTGCAACCAAATTAAATGCATAATGATAATTGCGTGCAAAAAATTTATGATTTAATCTGATAATATGAAATTGTCAATTGAATGATCATCTGTTAGATAAACGTTTTCACTCGTAGAATATACAATGTGAATATTAGTCTTGATCAAATAATGTAATCGCCTTTATTTAATTTTGTTGTTGACCTTGAATAAAAAAAAAGCAATTCTAAATTTAACGAACATATCCTTTCTCATTTACAGATTCTACTCTTTACAATATCAAGGCTAGTTTTTTGCAGCCTGCCGCCTCCATACCATGGTGTTACTGTTGGCATAAATCCCCACTCCGCCCCACAGCATTCACTGTATCACGCACAGAACAAAAATGGCGAGTACATGTACGGATATGCATCGGGATTGAGCGCGAAGGACGAAATAAAAACAGCAGATGGAGTGACCAGAGGAGGATACTCGTACATAGACGCCAACGGCATTTTGCAAACCGTTCAGTATGTGTCTGATCCGGTTAACGGTTTTCGCGTCACAGCGACAAACATCCCGCGCGATTTACCGGAAGTGGCGTACGCAAGAGCACAACATCTCGCAGCTTTCGAATACATTAAAGCGGAACATGCTTTAATAGCTGCCAGTCAGAGGCATATCCCGACCGCCATAAGCCCGTTGCCGATCGCAGGCGGCATTGTGGTGCCGGTGCGTGCGGCTAGTCTAGTGGCCGCTCCCGTGGCCTCGCACATACAACCAGTGCCATTTGTCCCTGTAGTTGCGCCAAGCAGTCAATACCACGCCCAAGACAACCATGGCCAGTATAGCTATGGATACGCGGGTCCACTCAGCGCAAAAACAGAAACAAAAACTGCTGATGGTGTAACTCGCGGTGGATATTCATATATCGATGCGAATGGTATTCTACAGACTGTACAGTATGTAGCTGACCCCATCAATGGATTCCGAGTAGCAGCCACAAATCTCCCACAAGCTCCGCATGTAACATTGATTGGCCCGAAAGTTTCAGCTGTAGTCGCTGGACCGAAAGACACCAATGTTGTTGCTGTGGTACCATCCGCGCAGCCAGTTGTAACTGCAGCCATTAATTCTCTTCCACTACAACCAACTCATATCGATTCTGTGGTTGTTCAACACAGACCAGTCCTAGCTCAAACAGATATTGTTCAAAATACCAATATTCCAATCATAAATTATGCGCAGCAGGGAGAATCGACATTACATTCGAATCCCAACCTGCAGACACCTGTTATATTTGAAAATCCTGGCCTAAGTGGGCCGTTTCAATTACCACCACCTCAATTCGGGGCAGGAGGTTATACTGAGCTCCCAAGTCAAGGAAACCATGATCTTGGAATCAATCAACGACCACTAGCTGTACTAAATCCTGGACTAACTGGACCATTTGACCACCGTCAACCTACCATACATACTGATCCACCACTCCCTTTAGAATCAGGGCTATATGCTGCCCCGCAGTATAATCAACAACCTCTTCCAGAAAATCCCACTCTCCACCAAATTCTGATTCCTCCTCGTGAAGGACCTGCATCTGCCTATCCTCACGGCGCTGACCCTAATTTACAATTACCTCATGGACAAGTAGTACCTAGTGGTCCAGTAATAGCAGCAGCTAATGCTAATCAGCAAAGTCCCGAATTCTATGTTGATCCAAATTTTAATCACCAAGTAGATGCTGCTACATTACACGCAATTCAAGCTCAAGCTGATGCACATGCACAACAAAGTCCCGAATCGTATATTGCCAATTATAATCAGCAAGTTAATCCAAGTTCTTTTCATGCAGCACAAGTTCAAGCAGGTATAGCTGTACCTGCCCAGCAAGCAAATTCACAAGACTATGAGGCCAATCCTGTGGATTATCCAACACGATATTTAGTGCCAGTTCCTGGAAATGGTGCTTTTCGAGTACAAGTAGAAAACGAATCCCCAAATAATCAGCAGTTGCATCATCAAGTCATTCAACAATATCAACAACAACATTCGTTGAGTCCAAATGAACAACAACAGATTTTGAATCAAGAGGCAAGTCAACAATATCAGCAACAAAATGTGTTAAGTCCGCAAGATCAACATGTCCTGAATCAAGAAGAAATTCAACAATATCAGCAACAAAATGCGGTAGCTCCAAATGGTCAACAAATTGCTTTAAATCAAGAAGCACGTCAACAATACCAGCAACAAAATGCGTTGGGTGAAAATAAACAAGTTTTAAACCAAGAACAGATTCAGAGATATCAACAGCAAGTTCCTTTGGCTTATCAGCCTCAACCATACGAAGGGCAGTTACCGCAAGCAGCTGTCGATTATAGTAAACAGTTATATGATGGCAGGCAGAATGTTCCAAATGATGGATCGGGTTACGGTGACCAGTTAGCTTTGTTTGTTCCTGACGGGGTCGCGCCTGCTCAACAAGTACACCAACAGACACCTGTCAGCAGTGGTGACACACAGGCACAGGTGGAACAAAGAGCATTGTATATTAGACCGCCTGAGCAAGTAAACAGCGAAGCAGTCATCGCTGAACAGCAATCGCATGCTGATATTCCCGATGCTGCTAGTCCGTCAGGATATTATACTACAGATATTCAATACTAGATTTTTATATTTCCAATGTCAACTTATTATAAATAATTCTGTTTTAATCTTATATTTATATGTAAAGTAATAGAAATGTGTGTATAAATAAATTATAATTCAATTTTGTTTTACATTTTATTCAACCTCAAAGGCACCTTTCAATGAACAGTTATGTACTTTCATTTTGTTTTCAAATGTATCTTAGATAATATTTTAATCAAGTTCTTTATTATTCATTCTCGACTAATATCAATTTTCAAAAAAATTTTTTTAATTAAAATTAGTGTATGCATTCACTCAGTAATTATATTGCTGTTCATCTCTATCACTATAAATATAAATCCTACAAATCTGTATTCTGTGCTGGCGCGCGAAATAATACATACAAAATTTTCGTTGACCTTGAAAGGATGTCCACCTACTGAAATAATTTGAAATAGTAGAATATAACAATATGTGTGACGAAGATGTGAAATATGAATTTCGAAGAGATTAACAATATTAGATTTGATAGCACCATAATAAATAATAATTTACAAACTAATAATATCACAACTCGTAAATAATAAATATTTCAATAGAAACAGCTATTGACGTATCTCCACATGTAGAATGTAGTATGCGCCAACTAAAAGCAAACTGCAAACATCTTTCTCTGTGCTGGAACTAAATTCATCCTAATAATATTCTATATTCTATTCTCACCTTGGGCCACCAAAAAACCTTCTCAATAATCTTATTATTACTACAATTACATTCCTCTGTTGCTTCTTACATCAGATTTCATGTTCAATTTTATACTTTATTTAAGATGGCTATTATAAACTAGTGCATTATTTTTATCACAAATAATTCTTAAATAAGCAGATTTATTACGTTAATTTTAAAATCAGAACATAAGTAATTTATTACTAGTTATACAGTACTTTTATATTTGTATGATTAAATTATAGTTGGCCAAATGTCTAAAATATCAAGTTCATTCAAAACAAGATCAATTTGTCACGTTTTGTTGTCACAAAAGTGACAGATATTTGAATTACTTTTATTATATTTCTTTTTTATCTATCAACGTTTTTAGTATACGGAAAATACATTCTTAAAGTAGATGCTTAATAATATCATTATACTCGTAGATGTAACAAAAACACTTCAAAGATATTTACTTCGTGTAGCGATAAATACTGATGATATTTCATTTGGTGGATGGATACTAGGAAGGAGATATACATCAAACCCAGAATACAAATAAAGTGGCAACAAAAGAATGTACAACCATCTGTAAATATAACGGGGTATATTTGATTATCTGAGAATTGCAATACAATCCAACAGTAGCCGATATGTAATAAAATACACTATGTCAAATTTGTCAAATTTAAGGAAACCATTTTGTTACGAATATGCGATAAAGAATTTTATGGCTTTAGATTTAGGCCAACGTAAGAATTTGTGCGAATCCGTTTCGCTAGCACTTTAAAAATTTATTTTTGCCAAATATAATTTAAAATATACTTTTTTTCTAAATCATGTGCTTTTGAAATAAGCAAATCATGATGTATTCATTCCTAGGATATACAAATTTTAAATTCAACGGTAATATTCTAAAAGATACATTCTTTAGAATTATACTAAAAAGAAAAATAGTTTTTTTTTTAATCGTCACAGTGTTGTTCCCCCTTAAGCTGATAAGATAAATCTGGCACTATTATAAATAGATAAGTATCAGGATTACTAGCTGCTCAGATAATATACATACATAAATCAGCCAAAATTACAAAAGAGCACACTGCGCACATAATATTATATCAATTGATTTGTTATTAATATTTCTTTGTTTTTTATCTTCTTCTATTTTTTTGTATTTTCTGAAATCTCAGATTGGGTTATAAAGTAAATGTGCTTTCTATAAATGTCTAGAATTCTAATTGGATATCTAACCGGATCGCTGTATTGGAAATGAACGACAGATTTATAAATATTTCTAATAGACAAATAATACTAATTCTTTTACATGCATACGAAGTCTGAATTTTACGATCAGATTAATTTCGTAAATTGTTTTTATATAAAATATTTGACAAAGAATGCATAAATCTTGCATAGATTCCGTAAATAAATATATTTAACAAATTCTAATTGTCACTGTAAATTTTAGTTTATTAAATTATAATGTATGTTGCATGCATTCTTAGAAAAGCAATATATACTGTCAATGAATTTAAAGTTTGTAAATAATGAATCATTATTTTTATTGTAATTTAATTAGAGTAATAGAGTTATAATTAGAGTATGGAAAAAAATATTAATATTGGAATTAGTGAAAAAATTCATCGTATTCAAGATATGTTACAATAATGGTATTCGAAAAAACAAATATCGTGAAGAGGAACAATAGTGAAAAACATTAAGGAAATAAGTAATAATTGTAAATAATTGAAAAGCCGCTTTCAATTAAACGATGATACACCAATGAGAATCGATTCGAATAAATTGCGTTAAGCGAAACAGAAGTGAAGTGTGAGATACAGATTGGGAACCCGCATTATAAATCATCCAGTATATTATGGCCGGATATTCTCGTGTTGAGTTCGCCTCAAGAGAATAAACGTAGCCTAGAATCAAACTACGGGATCAATATTCTGACCAGATTCACGTCTGATTTCCCTCCCAATATTCCTCTTCGCGGCTCCATTCGCGCGCGTTGAAACGGGAGACAAAATGAACATCGTCGCTCGGTTTTTGTAAATTGTCCTCCCTAACTGACTGACTGTTTCGTGGTTTGAGGTTATCAAGGCTTTTCTGCAGATAGTCGTACGACTATACTATATAGCATACGTATTTGATATACCCAATAATATACACACATATTTACCATAGATAGTAGGTATAATATAGTATCGTAGATATCCTCTTCGTGGAAATTTTTGATCCGTACGTAATATTACGCGTATCCACTACCATCACCATCACCAATATGTATATTTGTATATTTAAAATAATAACAAGTCTTAATGTAAGATAGAAGTCTCGCATAAAATTGACATCTGGACGTCATAAGGACCAACTTTCACAACGCTTACTAAATGACATCAAAAAGTGGTTTATTCGAGTGGAAATGTCAGTTTTTAAACACAAAAGCAGCTTTAGGCAATGTATGTTTTACAACGTAGTTATTACAATTCTGCTTTGCCTCTCATTTCGAAGTGTAGAACCGTTTATCCACAGAATACTCATATCTGTATTTACGTCAATTTTCTACAAACACACACATGCACAATTCATATACATATACATACATATATGCGCAAACGTATAAACACGAATGAACAATCACATTTATCATCGGTTAAGGGCAAAACCGTACGCAAATAAACCAGATATCTGCCACAGCAGCGACTCACACACGCATTGCGAGTTGCAAAATCGAGTATTAAAAAAAAAGTAAACCCCAACTGACTAAACCGGAGAAGTTAACCAGAAACGGTTTTCTCTGTGTGCGATGTCAGTGTGCGGTGATACGCGAGCGAGTCCTTGCGAAGCGGATGCAAATAGAATTGATTTCGGAGCCCCAGCTCATTTGAATACAAGCCGCGTGGAAGACTAATTAGTGAAATGTTATTCTAATTTAAAAGTGAAATTCCATATTCAAGTCATTGTATTTAAAGTTTGAAGCACAAGGCGTCTATAAATGATCATCGTATATTTCATAATGTACTATCCATATTTCAAAATGACACTTTAAATTTAATAATGATTCACATTGTTATTCTTCTTTTTATTTTAAATGCTTGAATTTTCTAAATATTAACACATATTTTTATCAGTGTTTTGGAAAGTAATCTATCCTTTATAAGTTCTATTGTCTTATACGTTATGTATAATAGATAGTATTTAAATCACAAAAATAAATCGGACTTAAACTTATAATAGATATATCATTTCGAGGACAATTTTCACAATGATGTTTGTGAGTGTGTCTGCATTTTTCTCTATCTGAGAATAAGTGAATTATATAAAAGTTAAAGACAAGAAAATTTCTAACAGCTTTTGTTAAAAATGCTATGCATTGATACCTATTCTTGGTTGTATTTAAATTTTCAATATCTGTATTTCACTTTTGACGCTTCTAAAATATCGAATAAATACACATAACTTTTCGCCTTTTGCTATGAATGGAATTGCAGATAACCCTATTTCAAGTATTCACAATCTTTCTCCATTCAATTCTATCCTACTTTATACAGTTCAACTGTTTCATTGATGTATAGTTACCATTTCATACATGCACTTTATATTCGTTGTTTAATTCATATTTCGACATCACTTATGTTTCATCAGCACTACAATAAAAATGATTACTCATGTATAAGACAAAATATCTTACTCAAAAAATGTTATTGTAGCCTCTGGTGATGACAAATGATGTCGAAACGTCGAGTTTAAATGGGTTTTAAATATATAACTGCAACCTTGCTAACGAAATTTTGTTTTATAATGATATATTATATATAAGGTTATAACATTATACAATACAATTAATCTTACTAGGTTAACCCGTAGGCACCATGTGCTTTAATCATAAACAGTCCATTCTTCATCGATATAGTAATAATAATGTAAATATGTATAAAACTAGACTTTGAATTTTGCAGTGTCACTGCAATTTGTAAAAGTGATAAAGAGCGATATGCTAAAATATAATGGCTCAAACTGTGGTACGCGTACGCAGAGCTTCTCAAGATGGTACGCGACAGTCCTAATAACCTTTTTAATAAATCAGTAGTACGCCACTGATTTGTAATTCACATGTGTGGTACGCGAAGAAATAAGTTTGAGAACAACTGGGTTAGTGCCATTAAAAATAAAAATAATTGAGATTTGTAATATTTTTACCTTCCAATCAAGTGTCTACAATGTTTGGATTATCTTTTAAAGATTTTAATTCTGTATTGCTTGCCAAGGAATCAATAACATCGTATTATCTCTTTAAGAATCAGGATTATAAATTTACTTAAGCTTCTATTTTGTAATTGAATCGAGTATACAAAACGTATATATTTGAAATTTACACCAAATAAAAAAAAACCATGTTCGTCAGACAGATGCAACTGAACTGTTCGGTTTCTTCGACCCGACTGATGCTTAAACAGAGAATCACAATTATGATAATATTAAATTTTCAGTACCAAATACTTACCGGTAAATTACGAATTATTATTATGTCAATTTTGTGGTAACTATGTGGCCGCCCTTCCCTGAAAGTTCCAGACCTATTTTAACTAAATTGTTTGACAATCCGCAGAGAAATTACCGGTATTAAAATTGAGCAAACTAATAAATGTGTTAACTATGTATAGAGATGTATTTTCGTCGTGTCTGAAAATATATTATCGATAATGACTAACTGCAGACCATTAAAAAAAGTGTCATTCAAGACATAATTCGATGCATAATTCATAGGGTAAATATTAAAGTCAATAACTGTCACCGGTGATTTTTATTCTGTTGCACTACCATAATATAATCAGTTTAAAAGTCTTTTAACATTTTATACTATGCATAGGGGGTGTCACACGAACAATAATTAATTAAAATATTGCGTGTGGACTAAAAGTGGAACTTTATAATTCTGCCTTCTTAGCTTTGTACATCGTCATGTGACCGACAACACGAATGACTCACTCTCATTTAAGCATTTATTCCAGTGAAACAATATAAACTTTTCTGTTATTTGCATTATTTTAATGTACATTATAAAAGCCCATTACACTGTAATTTACACATATTATTACGTGTTTTCTTTTTATCTGCGCAATAATATGCTACAATATATATACGAGTATACATATAATAAAGGTAATTATTAAATTGCTTTAAAATAATTTGAGATTGTTTTATAGCTGATATTCAGTATATACGTTTGTTCAAATTTCGTAATCCTTGGTTTTTAAGCTTGACATATAGTTTGAGCGCAATTAATGTTGTTGCTTTTAAAAATTCGGTATTTTTGTAGCGATTGTTTGAGTTACAGCCACTAATTTATTTAATCTTTTGAATCGTGGCATCAAATATTCGTTTATCCAACTAACTGCCAGTTTTCCATAAATATAACTTTATTTTTCAATTCAGAGCTCATTGACGTATTTCTAGGATACTTAAATTTTTCAATATTTTTATAAACAACAAACATTGCTGCAAGCATCAATGCCTCGAACTTGGTTGAAAATGAACTATTATAATAATACTTATATATTTAAAAAACATATTTATAATAATTCCTTTTTAGAAATAATAATTGTGATACTTTATCAACAGTTTTGCGCGAAGAGGATTCGTGGTGATATAAGTATATATATATATATATATATATATATATATATATATATATATATATATATATATATATATATATATATATAATATTAATAATAAATAAATATAATAAATAAATGAACGCTAACACGAGCACCATGATGGTGACATTGGAATATCTCGAGAGACACAGTAAAAAAAAAGTATATACCAAAACTTTCATAGCATTTGCAAAGTCTGCCTTTATTTGTCTCAAGGGGATCTCTAGTCTCCTGAAGTTGACGCCTATGATTTCAGGACAACACAAAAGAAAATATAAAAAGCATTACAAAAATATTCGGTATTCTTATGCTTACGTCATGATTTTACAAAAAAAAACTGCAGTGCCCTACGCCTTAGGTAAGGTTCTGTGTATAATATGAGAGTCGTTGAATTTAAAAATATGTATTGTTATTTTTATTATATTGAGCTAGTAGGTTCACATAATAAAACAGTTTCGGAACAACTCCAAGTACCTACAGATTGTTGTGAACGTTTGTGGCAGATATACATTTCATTAAAATTTAAATTGCCTCGTTTAAATAACATCACTGCTAAATGCAATACGCTGGCAGTCAAATATTTCCTTTAACCTCAAATGCGAGATATATAAATTGCTTCTCACCTTATATCTGCAGAAATTATTATACATTTTTTCAATTCTATAACGACAAATATACATATTTTGTTGTATTTACATAGCTTTTAAGAAATCAAGTATAAGCAGAAAATAAACCCAGTAAAATTGCACATTTATATAATAACCGCTTCAGCATATTTATTTTCATTATCATCCTTTCATTCTTTCTACTATACCCATCAGCAATCAGCTTATTACAATTTATAATAATGAGGATAATAGGTCATTATCGATACTGAGTCACGAGGAATGCAAAAATTAGAAAAACATCATTTAAATAATAGTCGTTAAGAGTCCAAAAGTTGTAGTAATGAACTACTTCTTTATCTACTGGCAGTTATTTTACTCGACAGAATCAGTTTTATATTGAATTTTAAATATTTAAATATCATCCATCTTTGTTTACCATCTTATGAGTGCTTTATGGATTAACACTTTATTATTCTGACAGAAAATCAATCATTCGGGGGTTACTTTTTTATACACAATCAGATTGTTCAGTTTTTTAACAATGAAAATGCATTCAGAATGTAGCAATTGTCAGCGGCATTTTTAAATAACATATTTCAATCTCAAATGTACGTGGAATATGTAATTTTATTTGAATGTTCATTCAATATATAGCACAATAATACATTTAAATATAAAATCATTTGAGAATTATTGAACCAAGTACCACATAAAATATGAATAAAACATTAAAACATGGGAAAATATAATTTTTACAGTTTTGTTTATTCGTTATTTCACAACTTCTCTTTAGAAAATATTTACCCAGCAATTGCTCGATGACCCATAAATATTGACAATCGATTTTTTTTTGCATAGTCCCTAGCTTCTATGTTGCTACATATATCACGCTGATTTTCAATATGTAGGTAAATATAAAATATGAAATGTACGCATAGCTATTATTTTTGGCTCGTCGTACGATAGTACAAGGCAGCTATAGTGTTTGGTCATGCGTCTGTAACATTCTTGGAACAAAAAATGTTATAATGAAAAAGTATTTGTTTGGTCTCCCTGCTTACGAAAATGTATGTAACTTATATCATTGGATTATGTCACTTGTTCGCTCGTTTGTAAGACAAACTTTGTGGACGTATCTTCTCATTTGAAGGTACCAGGCCGATTTTAATGAAATTTGACATACATATAATTTCTACGGTCGTGAAGTTCCCGTCGCATTTACGCATTTTACGTCTGTACAGGTTCGGAGTTATATGGCCCCAAAATTTGGAGCCCTCCTAAATACTACTCTTAGTCAACCTTTTAAAATTTTAGAAAAATTGTGAACCTAGGGGCTGTAAAAAAATTATAAAAACAAGCCATTAGCTCCTAGAGTATAATATAAATTGTAAATAAAGATAATGTCTTACTTAATCTCAATCAATAAACAGGAAAACTAATGGCTGTATAAATGTATTTTAGAATAATTGCAAAGTATCTTTGGAAATATGTGACCTTTTAAAATCTGCGTATCGACACATGACTGCACTTTGTTCAACGCAAATCTGATATCAATTTAACGAAAATAAAAACATGTTTACAATGAATTATCTTGAGAGGCATATCCAATTGTAGCCAATCAAATGCGAGTATTACTTGTTACACCAAAATCCGTTTGGTTACAATTTTTTAGTCATTAAATATATAATGTTTATGCTAACAAAGAAGGTTAAAAATATATATATTTTGTTGTCACTTATTTAACCAACTGGATTAATCTTTTCTTGACTTTCATATACTTTCATTGTCTATATATATATATATATATATATATATATATATATATATATATATATATATATATATATATATATATATATATATATATATATATATTTATATATATATATATATATATATATATATATATATATATATATATATATATATATATGTGTAGGTATAATATTGCTTCATTTTGTCAGTAATTATCAGTTTTTTCTCTAACTTATGCCGTTTCCAAGATATCGAAAACATAGCTAGAATAGACCGTTACTTCAGATTAAGATGTTGTTTTCAAAAATAAAAGTTACACATTTAGACCTTTCACAAGTCGTTACTTTAGGGTTTCATGTTTTTACTAGTAACGTTGCCAAGACGAGATGATAGAATTGCAATATTTCACGTCTGGTAAAATCAGCGTCACTAATTTTTACCTTCAACAGATTTCTCTATAGAGCGTTCATTTTATTAGTAAATATACAAAATTAGTAAACTGAAATAAATTAAAAATGTTTACAAATGGTTGATTGAAAATTGTTTTTAGTGAACTGTTATGTTTCGTGAATTGATACCATACATGATAAAACTTTTTTTTTTGTGTGTTTTTACCAATAACAGTTTAATCAGTTACAATGTCTGCTTGTAAGTTCCGGTTTCTTTAACTATAACTAAGAATTTTTTAATTGATGATTTGATACTATAACTTGACTTTTATCAATGAACACTGACATTTCAAATACTTCAGTTATTCATAATTAATTATAGAAATTACTAGATTATTAGCTCGCAGAACAATTATAATTAAATAGCTATAATATTTGGTTATGTTTATATGTATTTTGCACAGGAATTCATTTTATGTCCCCATGCATGCTACAAAATATAACGGAAATCGTAAGACATTATCTCGTCAAAAATAATTGGTTATAAAAAGGTTTTGTTCGTATATCATTAATAAATAATTATTTAAAAAAAAAACTAATTATTCGCCTTTTATTCGCTAGATTTAAATATGTAAAATTCACGGTAAAGTATGCAGCCATTGTTATATAATTAATCGTATTTATTTGACTTATAATTTTTTATTAATTGCTTAGAAGCAGTCTCATTTTTAGACGAGCTACATATAAATTTGTTAGATAAACTAACGGATTTATCGAAATTTTTTAACATTATTATTTACTTGTTGTAACCTAGAGATAGATGAATTGCCGTAAGATCTGAACTGTCCCAGGTGCGAATCCTGGCGGTAGCAGAAAAATTTTCTTATTTGTCTAATATAAGGTATTAAAAAAATTTATTAAATTATCTTTATGACCAATTTGCATTTAAAGAACTATTTTTATTTATAAAAGTATTGCGATTATAAAATAATTCAATCTAGATATTTTAATGGAAATATTCGTTTTGAGTGTCCCTGAATCCATTTTGACTATTTTCACCATGCTATCTTAGTGTCTGGGTGCCTCTGTGTGTGTGAACGCTCCACAGCCAGTATATCCCTGACTAGATATTCTTGCATTCATGTATTTTGCATATCTTGACAACGACACGAGTGCAAGTATGATTAAATCTGTTAAAGTATCTATGGTATGATAGTTTTTAATTTTTTGTAAAATTTATTATGCTCATGTAACGATTACGTTTCTCTAGTTCCATCTATATTTTCTTTTTTCTTCAAGGTAATTGTTGTATGAATTTAAAACACAATAAGGCAAAGGTAAATATATACATAGTGAAATCTAACTATATTAAAGTCGAGTGAAGACCACTCCAGATTATGTAATAAATTAATTTGAAATCTTCAAATATGTATAACGATGAAATACAACGCTTTCCATAAAGATATTTAAAAAATATCCAAATAATATTTGTTAAAAGTGGAGCAAAAAGTAATAAGTAGTGTCACTGGTGAACCCGTCTATAGCCAATAAATCCTTGGCAATCGCTTTTTTATACAACATTAAACCGAGACGAAGTGATTTAACATTTGACCCGTGGTGTATCCTACATGTGACGTTACCGATAGTAAAAAGGCGCCTTAGACTTAATGATAAGCAGCAGAATTTGAATATCATTTTAAGTTCAATAGTAACAGTGTTTGGTCGAGCGACATACTCATACATCAAAATGACGTTAGAAAGCAAAGGCATCCACGAGGACAACTCCAGGACAGCGTTAGCTGACTACGCTGTTCAATCTCAACACTCAAGAACGTTTCCACAATACCTAGCCGCTATTTTAGGTAATTTATTGTACATATACATTCTTAACATTTATTTATTTGCATATCAGTGAAGCTCTGCAAGTATTTGGTAGAACAAGATTAAGTTTCATATTTGGCAACTAAATTTTAAAATGTGTCCTTTACAAATGTATGTCAACAATAAATAAAACTTGCAATACACAATTTAGTTCAGTTTATTAAATATAGTTGTTTAAACAGTTATCTCTTTTTGATGATATCATCAACACTAATCATTCACTATAATTTGCACTATAAATGTACGTTTCATTATATTGAAATAGCCATATTTAGAAGGTTACATATTTTTAGTTCGTCGTTCAGTATGTACAAAAGTGCCATAGTGTGAATGTACTATTATCTAAAGGTACTGACTCGATAAGCACTCAACTAAAAAATAGACCAGGTTATTCTCGCTCGCGAAATATGAAATTTTATCCGCTCAACGCGTGAACCTGTGTTATTCTTATGGAGACAACACTTGCTTGCACGTAACTTTTGTTTTGTTTTTGTTTATTTCAAAGCAGACTGAACTTCAGAAGAGTAGTGATTGTTTTATATCATTATAAACTATTTGATTATTATTTATAACATTATTAGCAGTCGCCAAGGCGTAGTGGTTAAGAGTCTTGTCTTTCACTCTGAAGGTCGTGAGTTCGATCCCCGTCTATGACAATTTGTATTTTTTTTAAGCGTTCTACACATACACACTTACACACTCACTTATTCACGTACAAACATTTCTGGGTAATTATATTAATAATTCCCAAAAGTATAACATAAATTAAATTAAATTTTTTTACTTCATTCCTTTCTATTACATCTTATTGTTCTTTAAAATTCACCTAGAATTATAATATATATACAAATTTAGAATTTCTAATTTGAGGTTATAAATAGCTCAAATTATTATATGTCGCCATGATGTGTATCATTCCTATGCTTGTTTATAAAATAGTAAAGCAGTATCTAAACTTTGTATACAAGTTAGTTTTCTTATTAATATTTAAAATTTCATCACGGTAGAATGGTGCCATAAATGTTACAGGTGTTTTTCTTTCTATACATTTTCTAAATATACCGATTGAATTGTTCTACGTCTAAGAATTAGTGAATTTTTCATGCAAATATCCTATAACGGCAATTTGTAGAAGGAAAACATTATATTTGCATTTGATTTATAAACAAAAGATAAAATAAAACAAATAAATTATAATTTATTACTGGGTTTATTCATATTTGATAAGATTTTCAGAAAAATCAACAAACTGTGATTTTGTATTCATGATCATAAGGTATTCTCGTGAACTTCTATATTTTATTTTTATATTCATGAAGTTCAAAGTGTCGCAATGTCAAATCATGTGATTTCTTAAATGATTTGGTTTTGTAATTTTTATATTATTAACTCTAATGAAATGAGCCAGAAAATATTAAAGTTATAACCTTGTTATATAGCGATAACCATTCGTTTCGAGTTAATTTTGTGATCGTGTCACCAGTAATTAAAAAAGATTTTTCATTTCAGCTGTTATATATGGTTCCAGTGTACATTTTACCATTTATTATTATTATAATTTTTATTTGTTAAAATATTAACAATCATCATTATGTTTGTTAATATTTTAACAAATAAAAATTATAATAATAATAAATGGTAAAACGTACACTGAATCCATATATAACAGCTGAAATGAAAAATCTTTTTTAATTACTGGTGACACGATCACAAAATTAACTCGAAACGAATGGTTATCTACGCGCAACACACTTCCCTTTTAATTAATTAAAAGTTGGATGAAGAATTTCAACAAATATAATCCACCTGGAAACAGCATCGGCAGCGTAACGACATTCATGCAGATTCATTTGGTTTAAATAACCGTTTTCCATTTTATTTGATGACAAGAATATTGCTGCTCCCGGCGGAATGATATTCCTATTAAATTTACATAAATTGATAGTAAAATAAAACATTGGTAAATTTGTCACGAAACATGCTAAAGTTTATCAATATACCAGACATAAACAAAAGATAATCTGGCAATTAATTATATCGAATTAAATATTAATATACCAATTAGAACTGGTGTTACTATTGATGAAAGATAGTTTACGGTCATTTTTAATTTTTACTTGTATTTAAAGAATAACTAATTATTAGATACATATATCCGATGCAATCAACTCAATTCATTCATGGCAATCTATTTTTTTCATATAACTGTCAAATTTTAATAATTCATAGTTTATGTTTTAATATATATTTACTACAAATTTAGATTTATTGTTGTATTTTTAAATACTGCACAAATTATAAAATTGGAATTTTCTTAATGTGTGAATTATTCTTTTCGAAATTTATATGGAGGAATTTACCAATACCGAATGGTATATCTGGATAGCAAATACTGGCACTCGTGATATCTAGATTTTCATTTACTATGTACAAAATAAATACATTCATACTTTAATAAAGTATTATTCATAGTATATAGAAGAGGTGACAGTTTAAGTTACAGAATTACATGTAAAAAATATTTATAGAAATAGTGTGTTATTTTTTTATATATCTTTTTATAACTTTGCCAAATTTATTTTTCTGTATATATACGGTATACATTTCATGAGGTTTTGAAAGGTCGTGAGTTCCAAAATATGAATTCTCTTCAAGTTCCAGCAATTGTTATTTTATATTCGCTAACATTAATAAAATATCCAGCTATAAATAATATTCGACTTTGGCACTGGAGATTGTATAATTATAGTAATACACGTTTTAACCATTTCTGATTCGATTTTGCCAATATTGCAGTCACAAACTCTATACAAGCATATATTTTTGGATTCACGGTGATGAGATAAGAACATTTTGTTTTAGATCTGATAATGTTGCAGACACATGACCGATCACTATAGCTCCTTTGTACAGTACGACGATCTAAAAATGAAACAAAATTATGTGAATTATATCGAGATACCTAAACTCTCTAATTAAACAAAATATTAATATTCAAGAAGAAATTAATACATATTCCTTGATTATAAGCACCGATATAAAAGTCAAGTGCAGGGCATTTGGGATTTATAATCGAGCACGCGTGTCGAATTAAAATTACCGTAATATACAAGAATATTATAATTTTGTGTGTTTGACTTTAATATAGGATGTAATATTTGTGTAAATTACACAAGAAATGTTAATATTGACTCCGTTTTTAACTTCATTTAAAATGTTAAATAAAAATATTCGATGCCTCGATTAAAACTTCATAATGCAACATAAATATGAACAAAACAGAAACAGATAAAACTTTTACTGTTTCCTGTTGAGAAAGAAAAAGAAAACTAGGACGTCCAAGTAAACCTTAACAAAGTTTACCGCCAGAAAATAATCTATAAAGTTATTAAAACGAAACTTCTCGTGTACTTAATTCAATATTGGTATTATTCGGAGCTGTATTGTTTACATAAATATTAAAACAGGTTTCTCGATTAAATCGTCGACTGTGTTATTAATAAAAAGCAATTTAAATGGGCAACGGCTTTGTTTCGTAAGTTTTAAAAGACCGCTCGCCTGCAACTCAAAATATCGGATATTCAATTTAAATTCAAACCACGTAACTTTTTCATTGATTTAAAAGTCTTGTGTTAGCTGTGGCCGCTGCCACCATCACGAGACACCTTATACATTTTTATGTTTCGCTTGCAGTAACATATAATATACTTTATATATATATATATATATATATATATATATATATATATATATATATATATATATATATAATTTCGCAATCATATTATTTTCATTTTGCTCAAAGTCGTAATCGTCCAACGACAACTCCCTTGCTATCAAAACCACAAATACATCTCAAACACACAATTCCATCGCAGTCACCCGCTTGTTCACATGTGGCATTTGTTATGTGATATACACAGCGCCATCACTTGGTTACTTGTGGCAAGAATTTGGTGTGAAGAGAGGGTAGAAGCGTCAGCACAATAGTAAGTAATCATGATGAGTAAATAACAAAATAAAGACAAACCATCAGGTCCATTAGTTTGAAGTAATGTCTCTCCACTCTGGGATATTCCTGTTGGAGCGCCACTTCGAATATACATACAAACGTCGAATAATGCCTATATAATTAATAAAAATGTATTTCGGACACGTTTTACTTTTGGTCATAGTTGTATTTCTAAATTCCATAAAACTACTCAATTATGAAACGAATCTCAAAACAGATCAATAAAACCGATAAATTTTAATAACGAAAAATGCTTAATAGCATTAAGAATACTTGGTAAAAATTATTATTGCCATTATCTCCAGTTTCGGAGATAAATAATTTAAGCCCTCCAAAATATGCCATTTTTTATAGTTTTTATATCCGAAACTACAGTAACAGTAAAATATATTATTCTTTATTTAATTTTTTTAAGGAACTTGATGTTTGACATTACGATAAATTAAAAACATCTTCGCTTTAAGGAAATTAAACTAGAAAGGTTTAAAATTGCAGAAATAGAATGTATTTATTTACGTTGGAGAAAAATCTAGATGTAACACCGCTGTGCCTTTAATGCATTTTAAATGTAATTTATAGGGTAGCACGTTGTTGGGGGTAATGAGTAAAGTGTTTGACTGACACTTGGGAAGTCGAAGCTTTCGCACTCTAATTTATACTAATCATTTCAAATATTCCAACAGTTCGCACAACAACACTAATTAAACTTCAAATTTCTAAATAATATCTACAATACTGAGGGCCACTTGCACTCACTACACATTACGCTAAGCGTGACTAAGTATTTATAATTAACTGTTATAGAATATATCTAAACTTTCAACCAATCTTATTATCAATTAGAAATACTCATGTCAGTTAATCAATTCTGAAAAATAAAATTGTTACCAAAATTCAACTAATTTTAAGATCTACTTGAAGTTAGTACAACAAGACCTATTTATTAAATTGAATTGAAGTTTTTAACCAGATTATACGCCATTACATATCTCTTCAAACTGAGTTATTTATTTTTATGTTTTCCAATGTAGAGATATTTTCCAAATTCCAATTTTTGTATGTACATATGTATATTTTATAAAAACCCAGATGTATGTATGCATGTGTATATGTTTATATTTGTGTAAGGGGACCGCTATAATTATATGTTGTATCCATCGTTATTACATATACAACATTGTTTCATGAATAATCACCACACACCGAATTTTCTAAAGCAACATTACATTACTTCACAGCAAAGGTCAATTCACAGATTACACCAATGGATTATTTGGTAATCTTCTAACTCGAATTGCACGATATCCTCCTGTATATATATATAACCCATTGTTACTAATTTTTACAAAACCGTTTATAATAAAGCTTTATTTATAAGTAGAATTCTTACGTTCTACATTTACAAAATTGATTCGTTTTAATACTAGCATCATAAAATTTTGAAATTACATTATTTAACGTTTACCTACAATGTATGCATATATTTCATGTTTTGAGTATGTTATACTATCGGAAATCTCAGTGTACCATTTAGTAAACACCGAATCGATGTTAATTTTGGGCAGAATAGTGATAGTATAATATTAAATTAACACAATACAATGCTAAAATAACATAATTAGTTTGTAGTTTGGCCCAATTCTGAATATTACAACCATTTAGTGTTTCCTAAATACGACACAGACCGGTGTGACAAATGGATCTGGGTAGTTATATTAATAAAATTATAATAATTATTATAACATCGATGAGTAGTGGACAGTAATCTGTATATGATTTGGGCACATGTTGTCCACGGGTTGATCTAATACAATATATTTAAGATTGATTTAAGTTACTTTAAAATTAGATAAAGAATGTTTTCACTTATATCAATGAATTCAAATATGCTAAGGATTCAGGCAAATTTTTGACTCTGTGAAAAGACAGAAACCTTTAGTTTATAATATGCATTATTTATAAAACTAATTTCGTTCAAAGTTTCTCCCCAAATATTTAAATTTATTTTCTTTATAAAAATAGCAATATACTTTGCTTCGTATGTTAAATTTCCCATGAGAACCGAACTTGTTCGTGCTTATATACAAGAAAAGATATATTATATGAATACCACGTATAGAAAGAAAAATAATTAAAGGAAGGTATTTAACCAAATTATATTATATTATATACAATATATATATATTTATATTAGTATATACAATATAAATACAGTTTTGATAAAAAGCCGCAAATTTTAAGAATTCTTATACTTCTGTATTAATTTCTTCCTTTTTATTTTCTATATTATACATTAGAGTACTTACATGTATTTCATACTTAATATTTGCTTGCAATGCTTTATATGTCATATCAAAAGTAAATTTTCCACATGCTGACAAAATATTACAAAATAACCATGTAAACAATGTTAATAGATTCGTTTTGTTATGTTTATTTTATCAAGAAATTTAGTATATAATATAATATCACTCAATCGTAATATATAATTTTAGTGAGTTACTTTTATATGGTTAAAGAATAAATATTTGAAAAACTGCTTTCCCGTTAGAAATGAAGTAACCCGGGTTATAATAATCTGGTTCATTGTGACCCTGTGAAAACGGCATCGCACAATTCACTATAGTACATACCGAGTTGGCATTATATTTTGTTTAGATATAGTTTAATGCATTTTATATATAAATATAATTAACTAACACGATAACATTGAAATATAACCTTTGGGTTATTATAACCCGAAAACATTCGTAAAGCTTCCGGGGCCAGGGGAAAGTAACGCTAGAGTTACTTGGGTCATTTTGATCTGTGTAACGAGAGCGCACAAGATCACTTGAAGTGACTCTCGAGTAACTTTAGCGGCTAACGAGAAAGCAGCTATAGTTTTACCTTTACCGGGCTCACAAGCACACATACACAGGTGTAATGCCGTAAATATTGAGACTTGATTCAGAGTTACACAAAATCTGTCTAAGTTAGAAAATTTTAGTATTTATCATACTTCCTTGTATACAAACATATAAGGAAATAAAACATGATTCTAGTTTTGAAAATATGTATTTAACTATAGTACATAATTATATTTCAGGCCAAATAGTATCGTATTTGTAAGAATGCGTATTCAGTGTGTTACAACAATGAAAATAAAATTTCAACATTTCTTGTGTCAATTAATTCGAATTTTGTAAAGGAATTTTAGAAACCTAACTCGCTTGCTTAATAACTAAAACAAATAATTTTGCAAAAAACTGTGAATGAATAACACGAATCATATAATTCTCATTCGGTTTGAATATATTTATTCGTATAGAAATTATAAACAATATACTGTTTGGTCTTCAACCAAAAGGTAATGGGTCATGGGATTCACTTTTTCGCATGTTATATTCACGTAATCAGCATATTTACTTATTGTAACAGAAGTTATAATAAAATTATACATATAAGGAAAGTTTAACTGATTCTATCCTATCTACACATTATATCATTTATTATTCATCGAATAAATAGCATTTCTTACAGAAATATACAACTAATATTACAGAGAGGTACAATAAATGTATTCAGGTTATAAATCTCCGCATAATTTGCATTGTAAATGAATCGTTTTAATGCAAATCCCTTCCTAAAGTGCACTATGTATTAATGAATTTTCGTATGTTTTTCTTGTTATAGCAACACTAGGTGCATTTAGCGCCGGGACATGTCTGTCATGGAGCAGTCCTGCGATACCCTTACTACTTCATTTACCTAATCCATATAATATTGGCATAGAAGAGGCGTCATGGATTGGTTCAGTGATCACACTGGGAGCGTTCGCTGGCGCCATCCCAGCAGGACTGTTCGCCAATTTCCTGGGACGCAAGCGCACCCTCCAAGCACTAGCGCTACCAATGTTCGCTTCATGGCTGCTCATTTCCTACAGGTATGTCCGCTAGATGACTCTCATAATAGCTATTTTCAACTTTTAAATGCTATTCAGTACGCGCGTGATTCTGATAACCAAAGCCGAGTCAGTATCAACTTATTAGGAACAATAGTGAACTATCCAACCGCAAAATTTGAATAATCGTTTAGGTAATTTTGCACTCTTATGGAAAATCGTGTTGAAGTAATATCACAGATATCACTTAATCATCAATAAAATAAACAATAGATAGTTAAACAAATTGTGTATTCAATACTATCGGTCTAAATGCAAGTTGATAGAACTCAATACAAAATCTAAATAATTTTATAACTATAGATAAACCATAGGATAAAACATGATTCCTCGTATGATTTCAGTTTCGGATTAATTCTAGCAAGATTCCTAGCTGGTTTTGTGATTGGAGCGTTTAGTGTCGTGATCCCAATGTACGTAGCGGAACTAGCCGAGCCGAAGATACGTGGAACCTTGGGTACATTGTTCCAGTTACAGATCACTGTTGGAATTCTGTTTGAGTATTTGATCGGTAGGTAGCTCTCAACGTTCAATTTATACGCAATCTACTATTTTGCTTTCATAAAATTTATGAATGAACTAACATGAAATAAATTAATTCGATATGATTTTAAACTTAAATTAGCGCACGTTTATTCTTTTTATATTTTCATAAATACTAAATTTAAAACTTAAGGGACTATTCGCGAGCAAAAATGTTTGAGACCCACTAATCTACATTTTAGAGCAAGTACTAGAATTAGGCAACTTGAAATCTGAAGTTTGGCAGGAAATCTATATCTATTTTAAATAGTATATAATTAACTTTTCTAAGTGTAATCATGAAAAAATTCTAACTCGAGATTTCAAAGGAAATGCTTGTTTTGATCCTCCCTAAATTAAATGTGACTAATTTTGGAATGATGTCTGTATGTCTGTCTATATGTGAACACTCTAGAGCCAAAACTGTCGAACATAGAATTATGAAACTTCAAATTTAAGACTTGTATTTGGTCAAGATGTGCACCTCATATTTTTGAAAATAATATTCAGATCGGAAGTGCATGTTTACTCTATTCAGCAACTTATGACTGTGATTAAATCATAAATCCATTTAACCCGTAACTGCTATACCGACGGGGTCTCTGTGATCCAGCATTTGTCTGCAGTGTACCATAAAAGTGTGCTCAAATTGTTAATTATTTTTTTTAATGCTATGACATTTTAATAAACACTATATAATAGTAAATAAATACAATTATTCAAATATTTCTTGGTTTTAATTATTATTTTATGACTTCTCGATAGCAGTTGCGAAAATTATTTGTCGGTAGCAGTTACGGAATAATAAAATGGTTAGCCCATTTTACCAACCGCTATTTGTACTAGAAACTCAGATCGCGCTTTAGCCTCATAATTGTAGCTATCAGTGAGCTCATGAATGCTTAAATACAGTGATATTATTCACTTGTCCGAGATGTGCAGACGCGGTATTATCGCTTGTGTAAACACGGCATTTTCACCCCCATAAAAAGCAACACAGAGAGAGAGGTCATTTGGTATCTCGACACTAAACAAAAAGTGCAATTTATCAGCAACGAATATATATGAACTAGAACTATTAAATCGCAACCAACACATAAAACTGTCGCCTGATCGTTATATGTCCAACAATGCCGTTATGCGGAACGTGTTGCATAAAATCAATAGAACGAGATAAAGCAACGGTGTTATGTCATTACCATTCTACTTCATTCATAATTATCATAATAGAGTATAGAAAAAATTGGTAGTCATCCATTTTGAACAGCAGGATAATAAAGCTATTTTAAAACTGTAATTTAATTGTCAAACATTACGTTGACATTTTTGATGACAAATCGTTTCTGCGTAGGTAGCGAATATTTTATATTTTGGTCACATCTTTCTCATACAAAAAAAAGAAAGGTAGGTTCACTTTGTAGTTTATGTAATTTCATTTACTTTTCATTGAATAAAAGATATTTTATTTATACATTTGCTAGGAGTTCCTGGCCATTCATAAAATTTAAATCTGAATGAATTCATGATTCGAATAGAAAATTTGTTTTCGGATTATAAATAAATAGTATTCACAATAACTGTACTTCAATAGCTTATAAATTATGATATATATTATTTGTCAAAACGATAATTATAGTAAAATGCTATAAAAATACACCGAAATGAGTCCATTTTTATTTTAAATAATCTTAATAAAACATATATTTTTGGTATACCAGCTCAAACACAAGTAATCTTTATTGAAATATGTATAGGGTTTAATTTTTAAATTTCTTCTGTAGATCAAATCAATTAATTTAATTTATTTATCACAATTTTTCATTAAACTAAGCCTATATCGATAATTAATTTTAATGGTATTAGTCATTAATTATTCTAAAATAAAAATTAGGTGGCCTACACTCGATTATTTTATACGTAGTTCTCACTAGAAATATATATCCCAAACAAACAGCCCTGAAATTGCACCATTTAGCTTATTTTTTTGACAGTGTAATCTATTAAAGGATGTGAATACTGCATTCCAGTATCAAATTTACGTATGGGTCATATAGCCCCGGGTGTAGGGCTCCACGACTAAGGGCTCCGAGAATATTGAGCGCAGTCTTCTTTACAAACTCATTAAATCTAAGGCCCCAAGGCAATACGACCTCGAAGAGGCCTGGTGTTAATCTGGTTTAAGCGTAATTTTTATACTAATTTTAGACCTAACCGTCTTTTGGGGCTTAAGGATTGTTCACAGCGAAACAATCAGTAATTAAGCTTAGAAATTATAAGTAATAATTCCAGTTTGTTGTATGACATACAAAGTTAACGTTCACAGCAACAAAATTTATCATAAATTGTGTTAATTTTGTTGTGTGGAATGTTAGCATTACTTGTTATAATACAAACTAGATTATTATTTGTAATTTTCTAAGCTTAATTACTAATTGTTTCGCTGTGAACACGCCTTTATTCTATCTATTCAGCCTATAAAACCTTAACTCGCCACTGCTAGATTAATTCAAATTTTGTATACAAAAGAATTCGAAATGTTACCAAATGATTTGTGTCTTAATTTTACGTTGTAAATATTAGAATCACATTGGAAACAATAATATACATGTGTATTTAAAAATATTCAGTACTTACCAATTTGCAGGGACGACTGCGGACTTATACGAATTAGATATCACAAACACAAACATATTCACCAAGCAAAAGCCACAGTTTAAATTAATTTTCATATTTAAATGTTATATATTAATACAAACACACAAACAATGCAAACGCACACGTCCGCTGTGCGCTCACTACTAGTTGATATTCAGTGAAAACTGATTGGTACGAACCTGTTTCACCCTTAGTTTATACATGAGTATTTTAATGTTAAATTATGCATTCTTAATTTTGGTAATGAAACGATACAGATGTTAGTCAGTTGCGCAGATATTTTTATATATAATAATAAAACGTTATTTTAAATCGGTTTAATTACGAGATTACCATGTTAATATTCTTTTAAAAATGTATGTTGTTTTCACGTTGTATGCATGTTTTTAAATATATTTTTAATTTTATGGTTACAATATCACAAATTTATTGAGCCTAAGACAATGGGTTCATAATTTACACAGTGTGCTTTGAGTTGTCATTGAGGCTTTAATCTAAAGAAAATAATATTTAAAGAATGAATAGACCTTACGTAATTAATATTGGTATTCCATTGGAAAATAAATTCATTTCAGTCCTTTGTAGCAGAAGATTCAAAGGAGTTTTTATTGAAAATCTAAATTCTTTAGAATGCTATCAATGGAAATAATTTCGTAAGATAAATTGATATATAGGTATATATATATATATATATATATATATATATATATATATATATATATATATATATATATATATATGTATGTATATATATATATATATATATATATATATATATATATATATATATATAAATATATCAATATAGCACATTTTTAGCAAAATAATTGCAAAAATAAGACTAAGCGATTATTCTATATATGTTAACAATTACTACAAATATTTATTATACATAGTCTCAAAGTCCCTTCTTGACTGTCGTTTCTTTAGCAAAAATTTCGTGATATATTAAAGGCTAACACGCATCATAATACTATTTTTTTTAAATATATTAGTAAATTTTTGATTACCTTTATAGAATAACTGTTTGCTCTTCTTTGCAAATTTGTTACTAAAAATAGAGAAATGTTATCAAAAATAGTCGTTACTAGGTGAGGATAACTACAACCTAAAAGTGTCCCTAATAATTTGGCAACCGACTCTCTGACTAGCGTAAGATTATTATCGTTATATCTTTATAATTAGTAAGAGGTTCGTGGGTATATATGCAAAACAAAATAGTACTTTTATTTACTAAGGGTTAAATTCGTACAGCATTAGTGATATGTAATTAATTTCAAAAGAAATCAGGAGATTCATCACTTGACCTCGCACGTACAACGTAAGTGTACAATTTTAATTAGAGCTAAAAATAGAACAGTGTATCGGGGAGAATATATTACTAGGGAATATAGATCGCTTATTTCCAAAACCGAAATGAATATTTGTTGGTAGTAAGCTTTTTAATGTTTATAATTATGTGGGAACCAATTGTATGGGGACTAATTGTCAGGAACCAATTCTCCGGATCCCGACTATGTGGCACTTCTTCTTACCAAACGTATAATCCATCGTATAGATACGCACATCAAATGTCCAATTGAATGTCACAGGTATAACAGATATTCTATATTTGTTGCAGGCATAACTGAAAACTTAAAAGTCATTGCATTGGTATCAGCTGTAGTGCCAGTAGTGTTCCTTATTGCATTCAGTTTCATGCCCGAATCGCCGGTGTACCTAAGTAATTGTGGTCGTATCGATGATGCCAGACGCGCACTTCAGTGGTTCCGCGGCGACGCGTACGATATCGAAGATGAAATCACAAGAATCAAGGACCAAATTCACGAACAGCAACAAAATAAAGCTCGACTGTCAGACATTTGGCGCAGTCGAGCTGCTACCAAGGGTATGATTATTGCACTGGGCCTGATGATGTTTCAACAGTTGAGTGGCATAAACGCGGTCATATTTTACACTGAAGCCATATTCGCCGATGCCAATTTAGGCGTGCCATTGTATGTGCCGTCACTCATTATTGGGACTGTCATGGTAAGCTTCACTAAATACAAAACAAATATTTTAAGTTTTGACGAGGTGCTTCAATTTGACATTTTTACACATATAATTCCATTTGTCAAAAATATTTATGTTTTAAATAATGTTAGCAATTGTAACGGTAATTTTTTGGAATATCTTGAACTATGAATTCGAGTTTAACCTTAGGATATATTTCTTTTATGCGATTAGCCGGCTCTGGTTTCCTTGGAACTAGTCAAATATATATCTTGTGAAAATTGCTATAGGCAATACAATGGTAATACCGTTTCGTTTCCAGTATTCGCTCAGCAACATACATTTCTCCATTCAAATATGTACCCCGTGCACGTCTTCCCTTCCTCATCATAACTAGGGCAAGAATATGCAGTATCGCGAAAAACGCTTATTATGATGTCATTTTTGATGGCAATAACATTTTAAGAAATTATTGCAAGACACATGCCATTTATTTACCAAATTAAATCCCACACAACTTACATTCGATTAATAATGCAATTTTCTTTTCATTTAATAACCGTATTGCAAATAACACAGGATTTCCTGTTTTTCTTCATAATGTTTTTTATCCACGCGCGCCTCTTCTTAATTTGGAGGTCGATATTTGTTTGTGGTCACTATTGTTTCTTTTATATATTACGCGTTTTTTTTTTTTGTCATTTCAGGAATTTTACGTTTATTTAAACTACCAGTGATGGAGCTACGAGTTATTTGCAATTAATTCTTATTCTCTAAATTTGTTTGTCTCTATTAATGCTATTTTTCAATTATTCCAAAATAGGTCAGCTTCCTCGATTATTATTGCATGGAACAGTATTTCCAAATTTTCCAGTGGCTTAGACGATTTTCAGTAGTAGAAATATGTAAATAAAGCGTTGTACTCACACATTCATACATTTACACATTCACGCAAACAAACACATGCATCTGGGTGTTTATATAGATAATATCTTGGAAAAAAAAATAATGCAGCACTTGAAACATAATGTTCTTCGTACGACCGTGGTAAAATTTACGATACATTATGGTTTTATAGCTTACTATTTCATACCAAAAACATAATTTTATTAATAATAAACATAGACATCAAATGCAAATACCTTAAAAAATCAATTTTGTTTATCATGATTTAAAACGAGATAATATTACCAAACTATATATTCTGATCGCATTTTGAATCTGCAACAAACACAAACAGGTTATAACAATAACAATATGAGACAACATTAGACAGGTGCACGCACGTAACGGAAATGGTAAATGACGCAAAATATGATATTTATAAGTTGTCGTCAAATTTGCATTTGAAAAGTCTGGAAAATGTGTAAAACAGGAAGTTTTCAGTCCAAACACTTTCTTAAGATTCATAACTAGTACTTTGAATTGCGAAAAGTAATATATATATATTTAGATTAGTAATTGTAATCGATGAAAAAACGACAAGTTTCTGTGGATATTCAAATTTTCTGGCCTACCTGATATTTAATTCTCGCAGTAGTGGAAATGGACGGATTGCACTCCAAATTATTGTATAGAAACACATGGATATATTTAGTGAAAGCGATCTGAAAAATTACAATGCAAGCTAGATGTGATAATTGCTACAATACTACTATTTGAAATTTATAAAGATGCAATCAAATTGAAATTTTTCTTTCTAATACCTTTAAGATGGCACAAAATCCAAATGGTCTGAATATACCGTAGATAAAAAGATAAAATTCTTGGGAAAACGAGCGTTCTACGTGTAGAATATGTAAACAGCACATCAACTTAAGTTTATGCAAACTTAAAAGTTCTTGGCATGTATCCAGAAACTTCGAATAGGTCAAGCATCAATCGTTTTCAAATAAAACGCAAACAAATTTAGTGTATACAAGTAAATAAATAATTAGCAATATATGAATGCTAAATGTGCTCCTTGTTTGTGTAGGTCCTTTCGACGTATGCATCAACTATAATCATCGACCGAGCAGGCCGCCGGATACTGCTTCTAATTTCCGTATCGGTAATGGCCGTGTGTCTGGCAAGTCTTGCCTTCTATTTCCACATGCAGATGCATAGCGACATGGAACTCCCGTCAGCGGTGCCTTTGCTGAGCGTGGCCATCTACATGAGCGTGTTTTCGTTGGGATTTGGTCCGATTCCTTGGATGATGTTGGGCGAGCTGTTCTCCGCAAAGATGAAAGGCATGGCGAGCTCTGTGTCGGCGGCGTTCAACTGGATACTCGCTTTCACCGTCACAAAACTGTTTGGCAATTTGGTCGATCATTTCGGATCCAGTTGTACGTTCGCATTGTTTTCTGCCATTTGTGTTTTGGGCACAATCTTTGTGTTTTTCATGGTGCCAGAAACAAAGGGCAAAGACATTGAAGAAATACAAAGAATGCTAGCAGGCAGCCAAATAGAAATTCGAAACGAATTTCAGGTGCATGATGAAGATGATGATGTTGTTGTTATTGATATTAAAAAGTAGGATGTTTAATTATTTAAGTATAATCATAAATTAATTTATTGTTAAGACTGATACATCGCATCGATGACAAATGATAGAAAACATATTAAGAAATATATATATATGTAATTAATTTTATTTATAATGCTTGAACAAATTATGTAATGAACAGATGTAGACCATGTTTTATAATTGTTTTAACATAGTTTTTATTTAACAAGCTTAGAACATTTAACAGGTAACATCGAACATGGTCTGCAACTGTAGCTTTTGGTAAATAGTCCATAAACTATTTGATTACAATAAAAAACATTAATTTTACGACAATAGGAAAATAAACACTTTTCTAACTAACAGTGGTATGTTATTTTTAACCTAAATCATATACTTATTTCGCGTGCGATTTCACATTAGTAAGAGGAACGTCATTTTAGTCCATTATCGTTCGTTTGGCTATGACATACGTATTTACATATTTATCAGTTGATCATTACTCGAATAGAATTCGCATGATATTATACCGACACACACACACACGTTATATTTTTGGAAATTTTAATAATAGCACCAGTCTGAATGAGTCCATCAGAAGCTTATCTTATGTAAATTGGAACCATCTCAAGTACATTAATAAATAACGGAATCAATTAGAGTATGTTTTCTTTCAAAGAGAGGAAAAATGTTGGTTGCATTAAATTGCATCACAAGTCCGATAAGTGGAACATATATAGAATGAATATAATAATATTATAGCCACAAGTGGAGTACTATATTATAAACAATTTGGCTAACTTACACACAGCCTTCAGATAGAGGGTAGACACATGATTAGACAGCTAGGAGTGTATGTATAACTTGTGGGAGGAGACAAACTCACACTCAATAAGCGAGAGAAGCGACGAAGGCAGCGCGGCAGCGGTAGGCGGTCGCGTGGCGGCAGCGCGACCATTGCTTTAGCTTGAGAGGGAAACGGAAACAAAGCGTCCGCATGTATGTTGTTATATCAGAGTCACTTTAGCCATACAAACACATGGCAACTTTCATCAAGGATGCGTCTTTGTCCAGGCACACTTGACCAACATCAGCGCGTTTCTTCAGTTTACGTCATCTCGAGTCGGAGCCGTCGCCGCCAGGGTCACTATCATCACCTTCGCCCAGCGAGTTACCAGCCTGGTTGGCATTGTAACTTGGCGAACGGAACTGCCTCCCTTGCAGTTGTGAGCCATCGGAGCCACGGCGCGACAACGGTGCACCGCCGCCCTTACAGAAACACCTACATATTATTCGCTTGAACGCGAATCGGAAGTCTTTCGAGAACAGTGCATAGATCAATGGATTGATGGCGCTGTTACAATACCCTAACCAAAACAGTATCGAGAATAAAAGCGGCGGGATACACTCTTCACAAAACGCGCGTATCAAATACATTGTAAAGAACGGCAGCCAACAAAAGATGAAACCACCGACGATGATACCAAGGGTTTTCGCGGCTTTGGTCTCCATACGAAATCGTTTCACCTGGGCTTTGATATTTCGCTTGCCCATCCGCCGGGATATAATCTTTGGTTTGCTGCCATCCTCATACGTAAATCCGCTCGGGCTTGGGCTGGGATCTCTATCTCCAGCACTATCGCAACTACTAGACCGACGCGAATGTCTTCCGCGATGGTTATGGTGTCGCCGGGCGGCGCTTCCTTGCACACGGAGATGAGTTTCGCGACTACTTCGACACAATTGTGTCGTCGTTTGCTCTTTGCCATTGGCTGAATAATGTACGGCGTAAGATGTCTGTCCGGCGGGCGTGCATGTGGGACTTGGAGTTAAGTGATGCGGTGATGAATGTGCGGATAAATTATCCGCGGATGGATAGCTAACGCTGATTTTAACCTTCTCGTGACGCGCGCTTCGTGTGGACGTACATGGGGATGCACTACCCGTCGTTGTTAACGTACTGTTACTTCCATTGCTGTGTGGCGAACCATGTGCGTGATTCATTACGGATCCCCGCCCACGGTGTATCCTCAATGTGAGCCGCTGCTCATCGAATCTACTACCAAGTCCTCGAGAACCTTCTCAAATAAACATATATTAAAAATAATTTCACTTGTTTAAGTTTATATATTAAAACATACGACTTTATCCGCAATCTATCTATTTGATTATTATACATTACATTAATACAGTAGAGCCTCAACAATCCGAAAAGTGATAAATATTCCGTATTTAGATTATTCGGATTATACTATGTAATAAACTATTATTACTTATTAAGAAACACTATAATAACCGCATTAAATTGGGACAGAAATAATGGATGTAGAAATTATTATTAATACGTACATTTTTTTTTTTTTTTGCAAGAAAGTAGCTTGTTCAGTATAAATATTAAACAATATGGGAGTGGGAAGTGTTGAACAGTTCGGTAGTTCGGATTATAGATATGTTCGGATTACACTATGTACGAATTACTGAAGCCTTACTGTATAATAATAAATAAAATAAAAATTAATTACAAATTGAATAAAATTTGAATTTTTGTTTTATCAGTGTTTATGATAACAACAGATAACAACATTATTTATTATCATAAGTATTTCGGATAAACTCATATGTAGTTTTATAAAAACTTTTGAATGACGTGATACTCCATGCGTAAATTCAAGCAAAATGCGCTAAACAAATCTTAGCTCATATATATCATATTGGTATTATAAATATTTTATGATCACAACTGCATACATGCGCCATATTTATGATTATCAATATGTGTCAGTATATGATATATTGTGATGTACAAACGCGTGTATAAGCATCATGTATGATAAATATGTTTGGACACAAGCTCACATAGTGCCAATGTGGGAAACTTATGTTTGCTTTGGCGCTAGAATCGCACAAAACTCTAAAATCACTTTTACGAGAAAACCATAAATCCTTCTCAAACACTGAAAAGTCTGAAATTAGTTTGAGAGATATATATATATGAATGAATGAATATACTCGCCACGTATACCCCAGCTCAACTGCCGCGAAAGATATGCCGTTCCGCGTCGTAAATCGATACTGTACAAGTGCACGTTTACAGGCGGAGATATTCCATAATCTATATCAAAGCACTTAAATCTTATATTTTCATCTTATACCAACACAAATATCAGTTATTGTACTTGCGCTAAACATATCTATTATACTAATGTTGTTTATAATGCAATGTGAGTAATATTGCAGTGTACCTAATAATAGAATGTGAGTAATATTGCAATACAAAATCACAAATAATTTAGCGAAACACTTTTTAAAATCAATCTGACCAGTACTACAAAATATAGCGGTTGAACAAAAGTAACTCGAAAACAAGGCATTTACGAACACAAAATATTTGAAAAGTTGATGGTTACTGCCAAAATTCAAACCTGAGACCATTTTAATCTCACATCGACTTAAATTGGTAACCAACATAAGCTTTAGAAACAGAGGTGCCGACGCAAAATCGGAAAGGTTCCAGGTGTGATTCCTTCAATATCACTAGTTATTAGGTTACATGTTACAAGAGCTTATGTATGGGAAAAACCAACTGTTAATACAAAAGCGATTAACTTTATATAAAACGTATTACAGTGCTTCATCTATAATTTTCGCCTCTGTAATTTTCGTATTCGTCACTGTGTGTCCGGCGCGCGCCACTTTTCTCTTCTCTGCTGTCATGTGAGCGAGAAAGCATAAAATATCCTTTCTCTCCTATTTTCCGCCTCCTATGGAAGAGTAGGGGCCCTCTGTATCGTGTACTTGAGCCTTGAGCCACGAAAATTATAGAGTTAGTAGCACTGTAAAATTTAATACTCATTTGCCCCTGCGCGTAAGTAAGTAGGAAACCTCAACTTGGAACCCATGTTTTTTTATGCATGTTTTTGTAACTGTCATTCAGTAAATTGTTAATGCACTGTTGTATGTAACAAATTTCTTGATATGCACCTAACAAGCACCGCCGTAATCGGCTCCGCGTTGGAGTTTCCCCCGATTGCAATATATGTTTCCAAAGTGATCTAAACTGATTGTTTCTATAATATTAATTTAGCATACTAAAATAATGCATGTGTTGTAAAATTAAATTATCGCGAAACAAAAGAAATTACTTTTTACGTAACCACCGCAATTATTTTTTGTTACGAAACCACTTTATTCGTGATGTTCATTGTTAGGAGTTTAGCAGCATCTATCGTCAATTAAAAGTGCATGGGAGCAGTCAACAAGCTAATGAATAATAATGTGCGGTTGAAAGAAATTAGGTTGGGTGTAGCTGACAGGTGCATTTCTCTATATAAATGGCGGTTAAAAGCAATTTGACATTTCCATGAAACTCAGCAATGCAACTTGCATGTTAGATAATGCACGTAATGCAGCACAAAAATAAATGCCATGTTGCAAAAAGCGACACAAGAAGCAGAAGAAAAAAAGAATGAAAGAAATGATCAGTTGTATAACCTTTCGTGGTCCTGAATCCTTGATTGATAGCTCTGGTGGTGCGAACTGCAGCCTTGTAAATCCGCCAGTAGAAGAAGAGCATGACAAACATGGGAATGTAGAAAGAACCGAGCGCCGAATATACCACGTAGCCGGCTTCGTTAGTCAGTTCACACTTCCAGGGGCACGGTGGATTCGTGACTGGCGTCCTGTCCGTAGAATTGGAACGTTCATCCTCGTCGTTCTACACAAATCAACCATTTTAGACACACATTCAGATATATATATATATATATATATATATATATATATATATATATATATATATATATATATATATATGTATATATATTTATATATATGTATATATATATATATATATATATATATATATATATATATATATATATATATATATATATATATATATATATATATTATACTATAGTCAGTTCTACAACCGTATAACATCACAATAGAGACTTTGCCTAAGAACGCTTTTATGATTTGTATTTTTACAAAAACGAATACCATATTTTTCTCAAAAATGTTCATCAAAGGAAAAACTTACAATTTTGTTATAGAATACGAAGTATAGCATGTCCAAGCACGCTTAAACAACGTAACCGGACTCAATCTCAAAGAAATCGATGAGTATGTGTATAAAGAATATTTCTTTATTATTCATTTTTTTAATATTTTTCGAGTTCGGAGAAGTACTTAACTTGGAAGTTTTAATTTTTCTTCATCACCGAGCAAGAGAAATAAAATAAAATCATATATTTAAATTAGCCCGGTTAAGATTAGAGCTATTTCTGATGAGATTGTTTTTATAATTTTATTATTAATTAAACAGATGTTATTACACGAAATATCTTTGATTTTAGCAAAAAATTAAATATTTCCAATAATTATGTATATGAATGTTAGCGCCGCCTATAACAATGCGGCACGGAATTTCTTTGAACTAGGTGAAACTGATGGTTTATCTTAACTACACTAATTTAATATTGCATGGCTATGCTGCTACCTTGGCCCTAGTTCAATATACTACAACGTAGCACTGTACATCAATATTTACAGATTTTGTAGGTTACATTTAAACTGTACTACGCAATATAAGTTATTATCACATGTCAAAATTTTATTTATCGACTGAGGCGCTAGTAAACATCGTTGTTTTGTCAGTTAACAAAATACGATTTTATCTCATTTATGATTCTCCTTTTGTTCCTGTACCATGCTTTCCTTTAATTGTATTTTCTAATTAATTATTAATATTTGGGGGATTTAATATATACTGGTATTTATTTTATTAATATGCCTATATACAAAATACGAATAAAAGGAAATATAGGAAATTTTATGATCCGTGAATGCTACAGACACACGACCGAATGCTATAGTTCTTCTGTACTTCGTACGGCGAGGCAAAAACGCAGTAATGGTGATTATTTGGGAGGACAGGAACATCATAACCAAGAATATTTATTATGCAAACAAAATGGAACAAAACCGTTGTAGTTGGTAAAATTGTTCGTAAAAGAAATATTACGATTGCGGCTGCAATTACGCTGCATAGAAATAAGAAAAGAAAAGCGAGCCGGGGTATTCACTTTATCTATGAATGCCGATTGCAACAATGTGACGGAAATTATTATAGCGTGTTCACAGCGAAGTAAATAGTAATGAACATTAGAAATTTATAAATAATAATCTAATTTGTATTACGACAAGTAATGTATGATAAATTTTGTTGCTGTGAACGTTAACTTTGTATGTCATACAACAAACTGGAATTATTACTTATTTCTTAGCTTAATTACTAATTGTTTCGCTTTAAAGGAGATAATTTTGTTAATTTAAATTTAAAATGGAGAAGTTAGTTACCAACAGGTAAAATTTTTACTGTATATTGTATTGAACGTGTCATTAAGTGAAGATATTTTACGTTAATAAAAATGGTTTTAATAAAATAAAATACTTACAAATTAACTTGCAACCAAAAATAAAAACCAATAATTGACAAATGTGTAAATAGTGTTCACTGAACTGTGTGCAATTTGTGAGGAAATAAAATAAATTGGCATTATTTAAATAGATCTAGTTAAAACTGTATCGAATACTGATATAATATAAATGTTGAAAACTCGTAATGAATTCAATGTGGTAAATTAGCGGCTCATTATACAAATGCGGACCCCTTGTCCTACACCGATTGCCGAACCGATGCGAACACTACATCACAAATGCGCAATCACAATAAATTATTATCTGTAACCACAGTGTGGATATTGGCAATCGCACCGTGAGGTCGTGCATATAATTATCTACAATGGTTTTCAACTAAACCTTTTGTTATGCGATTATTATCAGATTCGATTTTTGTTTGCACTCATATTTCTATATTGCTTTACTGATTTCGAAAATGTATATAACTACTTGAATGTATGTCGTTTACTCGAAGGAAAAATAATGCTTACATTTTCAGAGTTAGAGGGCAATCTAGGATTACCAAATGTCGTAGTCGAGAGGATTAAAGTGCTAGCAATTTTTATGAAATACATCGATTTCAGTCACTCGGTTTCGGGAAAATGAATTTAAAATCAACATAATACTCTCGTTGGTGGGCACTTGGTGAAACATTTTCAATTATTATAAATTAGAAAAACACACTTGGCAAGTTTCACAAAATCTTTATTAATATTCTACAATTGTATCGACCTCTCGGTCATCATCAGGAACCGAGTTGAAATTCAAATATAAAATCATTCGTTCTTCGATTAAGACTGTCGTTTACCTAACTTTATTCTTATTTTTAGTTCTTTATAAAACATACAAAAGAGCTGTAACAATATCGAATCATAAAATTTTATCAGCAAAATGTTTTGTCGCGCCGCCCTGAATCCAAAAATATGTAAATAACTCATATTTGGATGCTGGTCAATCGACTATGTCCATATTAGAGTGTCTGAGATAAATTAGCAATAATGTAAGTTGTTACCCTCTTAATTGGAAAACAGCTGGATGATATTTATATTTTTTTTACTTATTTAATTTTCTATGTATTATTGAATAAATATTTTGAATTATTGGTTTTATGGGCTTACCGCGGACTGAAAGCATTGGTGCTTGTACAAAAAATGGTAAACATATTTTTTTAAACAGTGTATAAAATAATAATGAAAACCCTTTACCACAGACTCCAAACTAATTTGTTAATAACATGTTTATAACAAAAACTTGAAATTTGTAAAGCATGAGGTTATGTATTGAAAAGGTTGTCAGAAAAAAATCAGATTGAGAATTTTGTTTTTGATGGGCGTATGGTCTCATAATATGTATAGGTACCTCTCCATGACGAAGACTGGAACCCCGTGACATTTCACGCAATTACCACTTGATTTGTTAAGTGTTTCCTAAGGACATATCTCTTCAGCGATATAAAGCTCTATTTTTAGTCAGCGCCACTTGACTATTGGCGTCGTATTGTTTTAAATTAAAATTCAGATACGCAAGCAACATCGCACGAATAATTATATTCACAATATTTTGTCACATGAATCTTAATTAACGTAGCGAATACACTTTCTATGTAGGGCGTAGTGCACACAAAAATGATCAATATCAGTGTAAAATAAAGCTTGACCAAAACGATATTTATGAAGAAAACATTTATTTTATGACGAATTATATAAATATTCGCATATTTATCATTTATTCTATTTTTTGTCAAATTGTTAATTAGATCTTGTTTTTCTTGACTAGAATTATTAATAATAAAAAGATTAGGTACACCTATGCCTTCAGCTCGCCGTATGGGAAACATGCGATGCGAGCAGCGGACCCTACCTTAATAATTATGGCCTTCGGGTTTATTAATTACGACTTGGATATATGTTATAGATATAGTCTTATAATTTTTCGAAAAATTTCTTGATAAATGCATGTTTTAAAATTCAAAATTATAATTTTTAATACTAATATGATGAAATCTTGTTGACATAAAATATCTTAGAATATTTTTCGATGTTTTAATTAATTTTTAATAATATTAAAAAGAGCTTCAAATTTTGGGGCCTTATAACTCGAAAAGTATATTGGCGATAGGATTTAAACGGATTCAAACGGATTCAAATGAGATGCCAAATAATATGTATATGTATATCTTGGTTAAAATGTCCCGGGTGCCTTCAGAGGAGTAGAAGGGCACACATGTGGTCATACGAGCGACGACTAACAGCTTTTGTTAAGGATTATGCTACTGCACAGACCTACGACCGACAGCTTTAGCCCTCCCTGTACTTCGTAAGACAAACTAAAAATTATTCTTAGGGATGCAGTCATATTACCCAAGAATATGCATAAATCATTATTTATAATCATAGACCATATGACCTTAGAAGGTATAATATTTTAAATTTAATAATATGTAGATATATATATACACATATTATTAAATTTAAAATATTATACGTGTACGCGTGCGTTAGGAATGAGGTTATTTATCGTAGTCTGTAGCCAGAGATTCACCCACAAGTAAAGAAACCTAACTCTGCCATCGCTCGAGACTTGGTTCACTAACCAAGGCACTTTTGTAGCGTATGGCTGTGTTCCTAGGCAAGGGAATAGGAGTACCCAGAGAATCTGCCGATGCACCGGTTACCGAAGTAATCATAAGTAAAAAAGCCATTGCCCGAGTTAGGAATTGAACTCAGGCAATTTCTGATTATTTTTTTGTCAGGGGAACAAGCCACTGGCCCGCAGTAAATATGTATGCACATGACTTTGAATTTTGGGTTGTTGCAAACATTATTACAAATATAATGGCCTTCACTCGACTTTCTTAAACTGTATATATATATATATATATATATATATATATATATATATATATATATGTATTTAGGTTTAAGTAACGCTGCCTAAGAAAAGCATGTTTATCGTGATTTTTTTCTCGGATTGGGTATGTAATTAAATCCGGATTTTTTCATTTTGTTTATTCATATTTCGACTAAATGTCGAAGTTGATATCTTTTACCCAATCCCAGAAAGAAATTCACAAAAAACATGCTTTTTTGGACAGCGTTATGTAAACCTCCCCTTAAAGTTTTATAATTTTACCTTCAACAGTTTTGGTCTAGTGCGTTCACACACACTACAAGCAGATGTTATTCTGATAATAGCCAGATTCGATTCAGAGATGGCCAATACAAGTTCGGTATTTTCCATGATTACAATATCTCTTTTTATACATTCATTTTGGAAAGTAAAAATAAATACAGGAGTAATACTCCGAGTAATTAGTAAAATCGATTCGGTCGATTCAGTGAAATAGGTATATAACAATAACCGAACATATATTTTCATTGTGATCAATACTGGTCACGAAACAAAAACATAAAACGTTCCCTGATAGTCGCATGTTTGTGGAGGTATACGTTTCCAAGAGGTTAATGAAACCTTGGTTCGTTTCAACATTAAAATTTCAGATAAAGCTTACGACGATGCCCGTTATTCTTTCTGTGGAAAATGAGCTCGTATTTTTTGTAATATATATATATATATATATATATATATATATATATATATATATATATATTGTATATATATGGTAGCGGTACAATATCGTATACACACATACATACATATACACGGAAGAAAGTTAAACATGAGCTACGCATCCTTTCCCTATAGAAATACCTCGTGCACAATATTACTTTCTGCAAAAATGTCACATGGGAGTACCGTCGTAAAATATATATACCAAATATTAAATTTCATTGCAAATTATTAAAACAAACTTTGTTATTTAGCACGTCGTACGAAGTTCAGGTCATGTGTCTGTAACATTCTTGGATCAACTTAATTACTAAACAAATAGTTCTGGTCTAAGAGCAGTACTAAAGACGGCTCCCAATTGTAGTGCCCTATAACACCGGTAGTGTAAAAGCGATCGGATTTAAAATGCGATCGGCTTCAAATGAAATACCACAGAATATGTATAGGAAATTGGGTTCATATCAGTTTGGTTTCTTCAGAGGGCATATATTTAGTCTTGAGCGACGACTTACATCCAAATATATATGTGTGATTCAGGGCGACAAGACCAACACTTTTTGTTAAGGAAAATTCTTGATCCGAGAATGCTATACAGACATGCGACCGATTGCTTTAGCTCTTCTGTACAACGTACGGCGAGCTAAAAAATAAAATGTAGCAAAGATCAGGGTTTCATATCTTATAGGATATAGATATTATGTTAATATATATATTGATTGATTTTCAATGTGTACTTTCTACAACACTTAGAACATATTATCGTCGACAAATTTTATAATTTCGGCAAGCAGAGTATTATTCTATTATTATATAATATAATATAGTATTACTTTATTATATAATATATAGTATTTGCAAATATATGACATATCTATATTATATTTTGTAAGAGGTCCACTAGAACAATGAAGTATTATTATTATTGTTCAAAGACATATATTACCTATTATATCTCTGACAAGAAAACATAATTAATCAACTATTCGTATAACAATTATAAAATGAAGTAAGATTTTAATTAATTTGGTGACAATTGGGCTGGTGTGAAAGCAAATTTTGGAATAAAAGCAAGGTATAAATGAGCAACGTAAATACGCGAATAGTGAAAATCCGGGCGGCTTGTACAACGGATCCGAGGAAATTCCAAATGACGATTGAATGAGTTCGCCAGTACCTACTTTCAATTACGAATTAAGCCTAGCAGGATTACCGATTCGCTTGCGAAACTTAAACGAAACTGGCGATAATAACTAACACCATTCCAAACTAAGCTAACTCTCTCAAATTCTACTGTTTCGCTCCAAATAAAACAAACCAGGAGGAATATGCAGTGCATCCAACAAACATACCATAATTAGCGATTTTAAGGTTTACTTAACTAATAACTAAATTATATTTCGGTAAATAATGAATTTATTGTTATTTTTGTCTGTACAAGTACATCAAGTGCAGGCCACTCCCCCTTTTTTTTAATATATTTGCATATACGTTAAAAGTGTTATACACATTTGCGTTTGACGAAAAAAATAAAGTTTTAACTGTCACACCGACGAAAGTAATTGCATAATATATAATTTGTTTTCGCCAAAATATTTAATTCCTGGATAGCGTTTTTACTACATATTTAATATAATGTTTTAAAACCATTTTACTTGAACTTGCAAAAAACACATACAAAATGTTATTTTAATGTTTGTTCAAGATATAAATTTGATGAATTGTTTACGTTTTATATACCCAGTAGGATAAATGTATACAGACGTTAGTTTTACATGTTTGCTAATATTTAATATACATGATTAGTCATAGCAAGAAGACGAATATATTTTTGAATCTGATAACTAACGAAATCATCACAAATTATAAATTTGTAACTATTAAATTCCATACGATAATACTTACGTTCAGGTAAAAATACGTACTAACATATTTATTTATAAATACTTATTTCCATTATTTAAAAGAAGATAAAAATATGTCATTTAAATGGTTTTAGGTAATAATTATCAAATAGGCGTTAATCTAAGGCAATGTTCCCAAACTAGCAACATGCGCTTATCCCTTTCTGTTATTTTTAGCATATCCCACTCTCGTCATAATTAATTGAGGCTGAAAAATAACAATTACAATAAAATTACAAAAGAAAAAGTGTCTTTTTAAATGTTGTATCTAGAATTCACCCGGATTAATTTAAGCTGCTTTGTACTTGACGTAAAAATTATGCTTAATAAAATCGAAATTTATGGATCCTTATGTATACAACTAAAATATTTTGAATAGCAATTAAATAATAGTAATAAAATTATATTTATATATATATGATTTAGTACAACTTTGGTATCAAGCCAATTCATTTAAGATGTTTTATACTTGACGTAATAAAACATGCTTGCATACAAAAGCTCGTTAAAAGTATAAAATTTAAATATTTTAAATAAATATTCAGTAAATGTTTCATGATAAAAATGTAAATTATATTTATTATTTTCAATATAAAGTTGGTATTTTATAAAATGTAAAATATCAAAACCAAAGTAATGCATTTAATATATTTTATACTTGAAGTAAAAATATGCATACATACAAACGAAATTTTGGATCGTAAAATATAACAAATTTTAATTGTTCTAAATCAAAGTTCATCATGAAACAATTTCTTGATATATATATATATATATATATATATATATATATATATATATATATATATATATATATATATATATATATATATATATGACTATTATGTGTATAACCGGGTTATACTTCCAGAGTTATTGAACTCTCAAAATTTTGGAGCCCTCCTTAATACCTCCCTGGGAATGAAATAATCTCAAAATTTAGACAAAAAAGTACTTTCACATAATGTTAACCCATAGATCATAAAATAATATTAAATATAATTAGTACGAACTTTAAAACATGCAATATTATTCTTCAAGTACCTAAGAAAAAAAAAACTAATTATAAGACCTGGTATATCATTGATAATTTTTCAGTTTGTTAATCCTAAAACAAGAAATAATAATTTATAAATTAAATATATTTATACAATATGGTTATTTGTAAGCTGAAAGTATGATAGTTGATCTCTTAATCTCTATATTTAACAATTCTACATATATATATTTTGCTATTCTATATATGTTAACAAATATATCCTGTAAAATTAATGAATATATATATGAAATAGCGTTATTTTAATAACCCGTTGCCAATGTTCATAGAGGATACCGATTATTGAGTGTGAAATATTTAATTAATTAAATAAATAAATTTACAGTTGTGAGAAACAGAGTGAAACGAGTTTATAAAAGTAATATATTGCAAATTGCATAAATTGCTTTATTTCAATATACAATTAAATGAATTATTCAGTTGTTTTCTACTTGTTTGCCAGATTCTATTTATATCTTCCGGAAGTACGTAACTTAGATTTAATATTTTCAAGAAACAACTCACAGTCAACCAATTTTAACTATATTAAATGTGATTTTCTTAATGAAATACCTGAAACATTTTGTTTTATATATCATAATTTTTTATCTAATTTCTTATAAACAATATAACACAAAATTAATAAAAAAATACAAAAGCTATTCCTTCATGCATATGAAAATTTGCATAGCTTGAAGGCCTTTCAGCTCGTCGTATAAATAATTTGGTGGGCATAAAACAATACAAATCAACAATGCTTTAAAATATATATATATATATATATATATATATATATATATATATATATTAGGGTGGTCGTTAATTTGGTAAAATACTACTAAAAATAAATAGAAAATAAGTATCATGATTGTTGCAGGGCCGTAAAATAATTTTAACACAGACACACAGACGTCATTCAGAAAATAGTCACATTCGATTCAAGGAAGGTCAAAACATGTATATCCGTTGAAATCTCGAGTTCGACATTTTTCATGATTAAAGAAAGGTAAAAAAAATAGGAAGTTAACTTCGTTTAATTTTGTGTCTATACGTCTAGCTAAACATATACTTTTCCAATACTTTATTTATATAAAATTTATAAGCAATTACGCATCGATTAATTTTAATTTTATAAAAATAAAATCGGTCTAATAATTTTTTCGAGCTTGTTGTTGTTGGCGGCCTGAAATCGTCAATGATTTTGAGGTGCAAACCGCACTACGAGTATATTTGTCTTTGTCAAATAAGCGACAGTGTCTGTATGATAGGATCACATATTTCCGTCTCATTCTATTGACGCAAACGGCACATACCTAAAAGCTAATTGAAATGAACTGTAAACCAGTGTGGTACAAATACATTTATAAAATTGGGTCGATGTATATAGTACATAGAAACGCACAAATGCTCACGTACGATCGGACTAGGGACACGACAGGATAGGACAGTATTGCCAGTGCAGTCATGCATCACATTAACCGACTGGACTATTGTAAATAACCCGCCAAACATAAATCTACTCCATACACATCACAGAGCCTACTATTGGTGTTTCATACGAGTGTACGTTAGTTTGTCAGTTAAAATTGTACGTTCGTATGTGACGTATCCCAAAAGCGTATCTCTGGCGTTTAAAGGGCATTTCCTTTACTATATGATGAATCAGGTACATTGTTAAGATGGAAATCTATTTTTGGAAATTGTTTTGGTATATACTTTCATAGATTTGTATTATCTCGGGTGTGCATGCATCTCTTATTTTTGAAAACAATATTACCTATTAAATATTTGTGTACGTGCAATTTGGTTTTAAAAGATATTGACAATTTTGTAGTGAGGCATGTAATTCCGCTCAAGCTTTATCGTCATGCACGACCATATTATATTTTCCGTATCTTGTGTAATATCCTTCTTTTTTTTTTTTCTATTTTCTTGTACAAACATGTCATTTCTATCATCATTTTATCTTGCCAGAAACAAAATATTTGCATTAGGAAAGCAAATTTCATATTAAACATAAATAGAGCAAATATTTGCTTTTTAAAATAAATAATGATATGCCCATGGAAACTAAATTTGTATAATTTTGGTTCAAGCGGTTTAATGTCGATTTGTGGTCCTAAATAAATATCAGTTTTATTATGTTTAACCTTATATGTTCTGGTTATTATATTAAGTGAGCAAACCTTTCGAATTGAATCATTTTTAACGATCATTAAAATAATAATAACTTCTTTATTTTGTGGCAAACACGATTGCTGAACAGTTGCACAGAATTTGCATTGAGGGTTGCACTTGCTACCATAGAATGACGTAGATACCACGTTTTTTAATTAATTTTTTACTCCGTTGGCTTAGCACATAAAATCCATATTATCAGTAACAGTTTGCTCCACTCATCTGCATCCTTTCCAAAGCTGTCATACTCTTCCATTTTATTTTCTTATTGAAAACGGACTTTTATATTCCGAAATAAATGAGATGGAAACCCCATTTTGACTGTAAAGATACAACTAATTATATAATACCTAGAAAATAATAACAATAAATCGAATTATATTTATTCCAGTAAGAAGAATATCAATTCACAAAAACCCTGGGGAGGCTGGCAGATCAAAGCGATAGATATGCAGCCTACTCTAAACCATTTTTGTTGAACATGAAACATGTTGATAAGTGCAACAGCTAGTTTTGCAAATTCTATATTCAAAAGGTCAACTAAATTATAACTTCGAATAAAAATCTAAACAAATATATGTCATCCCCATACTACTTTTTCAAGATGGCAGCTACAAATAAGACATAAGTATAAATATTCCAGTGGTATTTTGATCAAGGGATGGTAATTTAAAATAATATATCTGCATATGCATTCACAGAATTACTAATTAAAAATACTAATCATAAATACATACAATATAGTACTATACTACTACTACTAAACTAATTATTCTGATTAATTAACAAAATAAGCATAAGACTTGTATATGGTCTAGATGTGCACCTCGTATTTCTGAAACGAATATTCAATACGGAAGTGCATATTTACTCTATTTACTTTACTTTACTTATTGTCCTATCTTCAATATCACACAACTTTTGTTTGAAAAGTGTATTAAAATAATGTACCAGTTACGAGAAAATTGTTACGGATATTCTTAAATATCTTATTTATGTTGCCATAGATACGCATGTAGTTTAATAAATCGTATGAACTATGTCTGTCAATATTTTAACAGGAAAACGAAATAGCCTAAAATAGTTTGATACATGTCATTTGACCAGAGTCTGCGTTTGACTTCAATAGATCGACTGAGAACGGGTTTCGCGCGTATTGGTTATTAAAAACAAATATTGAAAAACAGTATATATTAAATATAATATTTGAATATATAGATAAAGTGATCATTATTTTAATAATAACCCATTCAATTTTTTCTTATCCATATATATAATAAATATATGTAAGAATAAGTGAATTAAAGCTTTCGATAAAAAGTATGTTACACCAGTGCATCCAGCTCGCCGAGCGGGAGAGCCCAATCGCAAAAAAGACAAGCAATTGTTAGAGTACAAAAATTATTGTTGCAATCATCCAACAACGTTTTAAATATCAATATTATTAATATTAATAATATCTCTCGACCTTCAAAAAATATTTATCCTTATTATATTTTTATAGCCCCTGGGCTCACAATTTGGAAAAACTTTATCACCATACAATGTCTTAGAATTTTTTTATAAATTCTAATATGGTAAAAAGTTTCCTTAGGGCAGTATTTCAAATTTCAAATTTTGGGACCCTATTACTCTGGACATGAGCAGACGATTGGATTTAAAATGCGAGGGGAACTTCACGGGCGTAGAATTATATGTATATAATATTTCATTCATTTCATTAAATTATATATATATATATATATAATTAATATATTTATATATATATATATATATATATATATATATATATATATATATATAATTAATATATATATATATATATATATATATATATATATATATATATATATATAAATATATTAATTATATATATATATATATATATATATATATATATATATATATATATATATATAAATATATTAATTATATATATATATATATATATATATATATATATATATATATATATATATATATATATATATGATCTTCTACACTATGTAATAAAAATACAAGAACTAAAGTTGATGGAAAACGTTATATATGCAAAGGTTAAAATTAAAATCAGATTTAGGCCAATTAAACTTTTAATATTGTAATGAGTTTCCAGTGTTTGTAACAAAATGTGGCAACGCAGCATATAGGTTCTTTTTTAATATACTTATAGTTTTATGGTATTATTTCACGTTGTTCCATTTATAAATTTAAATTTATTGCGACATTCACGACTTGCCCTACCCAAACTGAATTTAATACGATATACTGCAACTTATTAGGAAATAAAGTCGTCTAGACTGAATTTGCAGTTCTTAAAACAAGAGATAGTCAGATTAAATTTAAATATTTGTCAATGTATACAAGTATTTAATCGACACAACTATATTTGGCAACAAGTCAAGAACACATTCTACAAACATTTTAAACGTAATATCTATAAAGCAACTATCTAACAAACATTGCTTTTATAGAAATGTTGCGGGATTTATTTGTTTTAGATTTAGATCTTGCCTTATAAAAAGAAAAGATGAAAACTTTAAGCCCGAAAAGTACAAGTAGCATGAAACCCACAAACTTTGTACAAGACAAAGGAGCTCTGCGGTTGGGCACAAAAAAAGCATTCTCTTATATGTTGCAAAAAACAACAAAGTTCTACAAAACTCTGACGAAGAGCTGATGTTGAATCAAGATTAATGCATAAAAACTCATACTACATATGCATATCCGCGACTCACGTGTTTCTACAAGAAACTTAGTTCCGCTCCTCGGGAATTTGTAATTTTATCTAACTGCTATGATAAATAATATTTCTTATCCATGTGCAGCACTAAATCTGAAGCAGAGTAGACCATTCTAGTTCGAATTGGACCACTGGTGCAGGCTGCAATGTATTGCGAGATTAAAATATACAGTGTATACGCCACATAAAGCATCAAGAGAAGTTATATGCTACCGGACATTCAACTCTATAGGTATACTGCATAATATTAATATAACCAGTAATGAACTATTCAAAGAGCCATGCAAATATCTATATCTATACGATTGCAATGCAAATCTAGCAAATTTAACCGTACCTACGAAATTACTTCCAAGTCTATGAACCCGGAAATTAATTTTCTACTGTAAAAGTCAAATATATTACGAAACCAAATATTCAATAATTTTTAAAAGGAGCTACTGAAGCATTTTTTAGAGTTCATCGTACAGTATGTTTGAAGTAACTGGTCATTTTCAAAATAATATTATATTTGCACAGAAATTGGTTTCACGATTGATTTCGAAAATGTATATTTCTTATATAGTTGGTTATGGTATATTATTATTTATTAAATATTATTTTATAGCTTTCGCACCCACAATTTGAAAAAAAAAATGCAATACATAAAATATTTAAGAATATTTTTATTTAATTATTTTTTCATAAGAGGGACGTATCACTCCGGACCTGTATAGACGATTGGATTAAAATGCGACAAGAACTTCTTGGCCACTCACATTTTATGTATACCAAATTTCATTAAAATCGGTCTGGTACCTTCAGAAGACAAAGTTCACAAAGTCAGATCTTACAACCGACCGAGCGAGCGAGCGAAATACATACAACCAAAAGTATATATGTATATATATATATATATATATATATATATATATATATATATATATATATATATATATATGTGTATAAATATATATATAATATATATATATATATATATATATATATATATATATATATATATATATATATATATATATATATATATATATATATATATATATGGATTCAGGGTGACTAGACATGAACATTGTGTAGGCATATTTTTATCCGAGCATGTTACAGACACACAACCACACACTATAGCTGTCATGTACTCTCGTACGACAAGCTAAAAAGTAAAAAAAAAGATATCGAATCGAGAATATCGTTGGTGTCGTTGATGCACGCCGCAAGATGTCACTGGCGCTGACAACTGACGTGTTATTTATTTTTGACGCGAATGTTTATTATGTTGTAATGGACGTGCAAATTTGTTTACAACACATCAGGGCATAAAACTTTATAAAATCATTTGAATAGTGGGAAAACGACACATACAAAATGTATTACGTTGATTAACAAGAACTGTAATCACACAATCTCCGCTAGATAGAAAACAATTAATCTCAAGCAAATATAAATCTATAAATATATATATATATATATATATATATATATATATATATATATATATATATAATATATAAATATATAAATATATTTGAATTCAGGGCGACGAACGAGACAAGACCTTATTGTTAAGTTAAACCATTTTCTTTTTGGTCCGAGAATGTAGCAGACACAGCACCAAATGCTTTAGCTCTTCTATACTTCGTAGGACGACCTAAAAAGATTAGTTAATACTCTTTACATTTTTACCCAGAGAACAACATAAAAATTATAATATGTTTCACCATAGATTATAATTAACAAATTTTGCAGAACTTTACTTTCATTAGACATATCAATGCAAACGTATAAGTAATATTACGGACGATTTCACGTGCAAGAAGTTTACTTCGTTCAACAATGTTCGAAGCGAACAAAGTAAAGGAAGAAATTAGATAATTATGTGCTAAAGAAAATTTTATTAAGAAATATCAAATGAAAATTAAGTACCCACTCCAAAGTACCAGTGACGCTTATGAATACCGTAATTTCTATTGGACAAGTCAATTACGTATTCAATATCACAAATGACAAATTTTAATAATGAAATGAATGATGAAATCAAAACGTAAAATTAATTTAGTATGACGGCATTAAGATGACAGAGATATTGATCCACGAAATATGGGTTACCTTACACATTTATACTTGGTCAAATGCCGATCGTAGCTGAACGCGTGATTCTGCTGCAAGATCCGATATACGATACTAGTTTAAGATTATTTGCTTGCTTGCGTATGTCTGAATTTGTCCTGAATAAATGTCGACCTGCCAGTTTGTTGAAAATGTTCTTTCCTTTATGAATTGATTGTTGTGATTTGGTATAATAGCAACAAGAAACATACAAAAAGCTGAAGGGGTTCCACTATCTATTAAAGGTATGCTCCGTAATTGTGACTACGTAACCGGTTAAAATTTTCTGGTTACGTGACGGATATCTTCCTTGCTATTTTCGAAATATTGAAAAAGTAGCAAAAATATACCATTTCTTCCGTTTAAGAGATTGTTTTAAAAAATAAAGGGGCACACCCCACCCATATACAAATCTTAAGTTTATAGTTCAGTGCTTTATTCAGTTTTGAGTCTAGAGCACAGACATCATTCCGAAAATAGTCAAATTTCTCACGATTACAATACTTCGTTCTATACATTCGTATAAGAAAGAATTCATGAAGACACATTCAGAGACAAGAAAGCATTAGTCCGTTCAGCAGGAGCAGTAATAAATTGCCTTTTTTATAATTGCCTTTAAGAGGTAAATTTTCAACAATATATTCAAAATGGCTCTTTCAAATATGTTCCGTATTCTATGGGAATGATAACAATTTTCCTACCTTCGTAGCCTTATACGCAGAGAATTTTTCCGCTTGCATTAAAATTAAAGTTAGATTTCGCAGATTTAATAACCGGCGAGATTAAATTTTCTCCTAAACAATCTATCATCTACTTTACAACTGTGATTTGGAAAATGAAGTGCTATTTATCGCTAAGGACAGAATGGCGTTACATGCTATTAATTTTAATAGCCACGATATGAGAATATAACCTAAGACCCATAAAACGATGTTCTTTTAATTTTGATATAAAAATTGTCACTTTTCAAAACTGACACACTTTTCGTTACTAGTTAGGAAACAAATTTCTTTTTTTCGCATCTGATGATTGTAAATTAAAAAAAATTACGGTAAATTGTACGACTTTTTATATCAATAATATTTTTTTCAGATTGGTTATAATGATAATGTAATAATTAATTAAATATTTTCATGGAGCATTTTGCATTTATTTGGCAAGCTTGATTTTATTACATAAAAAAAAAAGAAATTATACGACTTTTACGGAATGTGAACCCAAAGGCCAGAAACGAATTATTAGCAATAATAATTTTGATATTTAATGTATTGTTGCAATCAATAAATAACAGTCAGTCTTTTCTCATTTCATCTCTTCATTGTCTATAATTGATTTTCTTCATTTAAACACTTGTCATTAAAAAAAAAGCTTTCTAAATAAATGAACAAATATTTAAAAATCTTCTAAACAGATTATGAAGGCATTAGTGCATATACCATAGATTGTTGTTAATAATTTTACTGGATAGTATAGTTCCATTCGCCGTCATAGCGATTAAGCGCAGCTAATACAAACATGTAATTATTATCTCTCAATTAATATTATTGATAAAACAAGGTATTGATAATATGTTGTACTGAATAATTTGCATTATATCCATATACGTTTTCTTAGTTGTTTCTAACTGACTTGGGCTGTGATTCTGTAACTAATATGATAAATAGCATTCTAATATCATGAAATGAAATGAGTATGTGTTTCATACACGTGTTTAACTCTATATAGTTTATATGAAACACGTGCATTCCATTAATTGTTAGCAACGTGCTGCAACGATATGCCATTTACTATGATTTAATTACATTTTCTGGAAATTACGACGAGCCTGGTTTTCGGGATTATTGTTATATATATTTATATATATATATATATATATATATATATATATATATATATATAAATAAATAAATATATGTACTCCAGTGACAACAAAGTTAGTGCATACTGTTTTTACAGAAAATATTCACGTTTCCCTTCAAGATCTATTCAATATATGTTTCATTGTTTCATGATTTATTTCATATGCTATCATGCCTACACCTGTCTTTCTTATTTTTAGTTTTCATTAAATACAATATAATGTTAATATTTTCATTTGGCGATGACACTTTACCAATTACTTTTAGAACGAAAGTGTAAATACAAAAGATATTCAGAAATAAATAAATAATTAATTGAGTATAAAATTATTCAAACTGGCAAATTAAAGCATTTTGCAGTACACTGCGCAACTAAAACAAATAATAATTTCTGTATCTACCAGCAGCTTAATGGTGATTTATTCAAAAATTGTAATTTGTATCATCTCCATAGCATACTGTAACTTGTTTTAAATAATTACTTTTATTATGGTATTTATTTTCTTGGATGAGGCCAAACTGGAAGAATTTTAAATATAAAAAATTTTGAACTCGCGTTTTTAACAGAAATACACGTTTTGACCATCCCTGCGCGCTCTAGAGTTAAGACTATTGAATTTATAAACTTAAGACTTGTATATGCCACGGAAGAAAACCACCTATTTTTGAAAACAATATCTTAACTGCGAGAAATAGTATACTCTTGCAGCTTATTGCATACTTCGGAAACTACACGAGTTAGAGAAAAATAAAATCTTACTAGAGTTAAAGAGATTAAAATCACAAGTTACTTTTGATTGAATAGATTATTTGAAAAATGTACTATTTAATGAAAAATCGCCTTTGAAAATAGATATTTTAAAATTAAGTATTGCTTGTTACTTTCTTTTACGGAGTAATAAGTAAGTATTATAGTAAATAGCTATTGTCACATTAAATAATATATTTTTTGGGAAATCCATCGGATATTTCCATTAAAATGTCGATGTCATCTATTTGAGATTATCATGTGTATAGGAAGGTAAAAAGAATATTACATGCTTTAGGTAACCACGCACATTTATTTGTTAAAACAATTTGTAAATTCTCGACTTGTATTAATACTAACTCAACTTTTTTTACGCTCGTATAATGAAATATTTGTAAAACAAATTAGCGTAATCACAAAAAACAAAACATATAAAGACATAAATGCCTTACGTAAATAATAGTGGTGGCAATAATTAAATATGTCTTTAACTTGCAACTATATTTCTTTCTTGCAATTTGTATCAAGACATTTTGTAAAAAAACATATAAATAACATTCAAGGAGAATCTATTATTCATTTGGTTTTGCTCATCAAATATGCACGCTTCATTTCATACGGTTCCAGGCAAGAAAATAAGCGGTAGTATACCTACTATATATAAACTGTTAATAACAATATAATAATAATAAATATTTGTGTAATTTCGTATATAAGTAGTTGCCTTTTCAAAGAAAACATGTTTCGTTATAAGCTACGTTATATTTGCCTTTAAAATGAAGAAGAAAGGAAATATTTACAATAATTCAATAAGTTAAAAATCCCGTTAAAAGAAAATAATATTGTTGTCTGAAATGTTGTCGTAAATATTTATTGAGTGTAACAGCCAATAAAGGTGACAGTAAATATTGGTACGTGAAAAACTTAAAAGCTTGCTGTGTTGGATTAAAGAAATATTGAAGTGAACCTGCGTAGACATTACCCTCAACTTTGACGAAAATTGTTATTTGTTTTGCTTTTAGAAATACTACATTATTCAACAGAAACGCTTTTAAAATTACATTCATTCGTTCTGCATAATAAGCTGATGACACAATACTATGTTCTTTAAAGTTATTAAAAGCAATACAAACTAGTTGTAAAAATTATAGCTAACATATTGGAAATCAAAGGTGTTTTCCTTTCAATTTTCTTGAAATGATCTGAGGTGAACTGATTTCACATAAACTGCTCAAACACTGATTCCATTGCAATTTTAGAAAAATAATACTGAGAGATCAGTTAGCAGTGTAAACATTAATCGGTTTTGAGAGAAAGCAAGAGTTAAGTAATACATCATATGTTTATATTTGATTCGAAAGTCTGATTGCCGATCATCCAACACACTATATATCTCTCTATATACCTTATTGTTGTTTTCATGGTTACTTCATTTACAATTTACACATTTTGTGACCATAATTTTAATTTTGACTTGATTTGGAAATTAATTCGATTTGAATCTGATTGAAAATCTATGAGAATTCACTAAGCAAAACATTATCCAAAATGTCAACACATATAATGCAAAAAAGAACTTTGATAGAAAGAAATATTTGACCACACTCTAAGGAGACAAAAGAAAATTCAAAAAATGCCTAGAACGGATTATACAGCACGAAGGATTATATTAATTTAGTGATAAAATTTCAGTAACGATATATCTGAATTTTCAACTGTTATAGTTTAAAATATTATATTTTTGTACATAAATAATGAATTAAAGGTAAAACATGTAAATAGCCTTAGCTAAAAGTGCAGATTATTAAAAATTATAAGTGTACCCAATCATTTGACAACCAATCTTCACACTATTATCCCTAGAATTGCATAAGGCCGTAAACTTGGTAGGCATTGTGTGACATTGATCGATTTTGAGATTCACTTTTACGATACAGAACATTTTCATCAGTAACTTTTTTCTGTTGTAAATATAGAAGCTCTTATTAATTTTAAGGAAAAAAGAAATATTGATATCAATTAAAATTGTAACTGTCTCAAATCATTTAATTAATTTGCATAATGGATCAATTTTACCCCAATCCTAACTGTCGGTATTTACATATCCCCCTCTAGTTTGGCAACAGTGACCCAGAAAGAAAGAAAGCCAGAAAATCAGTAGTATTATTTTTCACAATATGAATAGGTTAAAGTAGGTACTAAGGAAAAAGAGTCCACGACAAAGTCAAGATAGTACGTTTGTTTGTTGATATTTCGTGCTCAACAAGCAAGTATGTGTTATGTTAGTGCACACTAATTGCAACAGGCACAAGTTGGTCAAAACCAATGACAAGCATGACAAAAGGAAAAGAGAGTATGAAATGTAATCACCTGGGTGTCATCCTTCCAGCCGACAAGTGGTGGGAAACATATGACGAAGGAGAGTACCCAGAGGCCTGCGATGAGGAGCTTGGCCCTTGAATGCGACATGATGCTTGGGTACGTGATGGGCCTAGTGACGGCCACGTAGCGATCCAGGGAGATAGCGCACAGGTTCAGTATGGATGCGGTGCACATCCAGACGTCCAACGCCAGCCACACGCTGCACCATACGTCCCCGAATATCCACACCTGCGTCACATAAAACAGAATATTAGATACCTACTACTCTACTAGGGCGATGCCGTATCGGGTATTTCCGATGCTATTATTATTTATTCTAATCCTTCAATTCTAATTGATTCTTTTCATCTAGAAATTAGTTCAAGTTAGCAAACTTATGTGTTATGCCCGTTTTAGACAGACATATTTAATTAATGTTAATTATGTTCAATTTTTACTTTCTTCTCGAACCAAGTCCAAGGAGAAGTATTGTAATTATGAATAATGTCGAAGTAGTGATTTTAATGGAAATACACGTTTTGACCATCCTTTAATCGAAATGATATATGTGGGTATAGTTGTTTTCATGAGTCGTGAGCGAATTATCATATAACAATTTGAGAATTGCCCCTAATAAAGTATCAATGCAACCCATGTGCATAAGCGTACTGAATTTAACAAGATTATGGAAAAAAGCGGAATTTATTCGCTCAATTCAGAAGAACTGTTTATTATATAATTCACTATTGTTTGTTAAACAATTATATTTTTCCTCAATAGCGTTTACAAGAGCGATACTGTTCGTCCAAATCTGTGGAGATAAAGCGTCAACTTCTTCACGTATTAAATTTATAACACTATCACTACACATGAAAACAACTATATTTGTGTGTGCGCTGTAAAGAAGACAATTGTATTGTCGAAACGTAGTGCGCAATATAGAAAATTATAACTCATTGACTGCATTCCTAATTACTACCACATCGCATTTATCACTCCATCACTCGATCACCAACATTAAACTTAAATATGCTGTCATATTTACCATGGAAATATGTATACATCTCTTTAAACGCTATATATTTACAAGTAGTTTCTGTATTTGTGTTCTAAATATATTATGTGGCAAAATAATTTAGTAAGCTTTTAAAAAGAAAAATGACAGACATTCCCTTGACTTCCCAGTATTCACAGATCATACAGATTAGTTGAATTTTTAATATTAATTGCCAGTGTTCTAATCCATGTTCTTACCCTCCCTGTGCGAAGCATTTTTAATTACCAATTTACACCTCAATCAAAAGATACAGTGTGTTACCAGCATCGTATTGTGTACAAAGATAACAAATATTATGATTGCTACAATACATTGTTGGTATAGTAATTAAGAGTTCCATCTGCTAAATTAAAAATGAATACATGAGTATTATACTGCTGGCAAAGTATCTATTATATAATAGAAGAATATATTACAGCACTAGCATTCATGTACGATATTTTAAGGAGTTTAATATACGAAATGTTTTTTTTTTTTGGTAAATTTTATATTAGTGGTAAATATGTTTATATTGACCACTGACATATATTTCTCTATGTGCCTGCGATCGAATACTATAGCTCTTTTATACTACCTTTTATAAAACCTTGTTTTATTAATGCTAGACCAAAAATATGTATGTATTACCATATAGCATAGATATTCTCTGACACAACAATAATTTAATATCAGCCTACACTTTGTCTTAAATAAATAATGGTTGACTTATAAATCAAGATATATTGTTTAGGAAATAGCATAATATGCAAATAAACATTGACAACAGCAAATCAAAAAACAATTCTTTGTATATTAATATTTTAAATGTATATTCACAAACATAAACTTTACACTGCAGTGGAAGGTGTAACACATAATCTTAACAACAAAGCTGGGCCAGTTTTGGCCCTAGAGCGTTCACAGACACAGACACACACACATACACACAGACGTCATTCCGAAAATAGTCACATTCGATTCAGAGAAGGTCAAAACATGTATATCCGTTGAAATCTCGAGTTCGGAATTTTTCATGATTACAAGACTCACTTATTACTTCGTAAAAGAAAGTAAAAAACAAGATATGCTCACTATTCAACCTTTAGTTGTCTCTATTATATATTAAAAAAAAAAGTACCATGGGATATCTACTAAAGATCCGTTTTATTTATATTAAATTGGTAGGGAACAATATTAATGTGATCGAATTATCATCGTCATACCTTTTCTACAGTTATGCGCAGTGCCATTAATACTTTTAAGATGTAATGCGAATTGTCATTACTTTGAACAAAGCTGGAAACTAATAAGTTATAAAATGCATGTATCTACTTATATATAATATTTTATAAGATACACTTTTTCTCTAACTCGTCATTTTCGAGGTGTTCAAGAGATAACCATTACTTCCGATTAAGATATAATTTAAAAAATAGAAGATTTTCTCCCGGGACATATACAAGTCTAAAGTATAAAGGTTCATAATTTTGCCTTCAACGGGCTTGGTACTAGGGCGTGCGCAGACACACATGCAGACGTCATTTCTAAAATAGTCAGATTCGATTCAGGGATGGTTAAAACGTGTATTATTAATATCGCGAATGCGAAAATTTTCGTTATTAAAATACATGCGTATAATTAAATATTGTGAAAGTAATATTTGATAATAATGGTTGGCTCGCTGGTTGTGATCCATCGTAAGCTATATAGGATAGAGTATTGAGGTGTTGAAACTTGTCGATAATAATCAAAACAATAACCAAAAGATAAATGCAATACACTCTACTTTAACATATATATTTAACAACAAACATGAATGACAAATAGCTAGCTGATTGACTAAAAAAGAACATGTAATTCATAGATTATTTCAAGGCTGAAATATTACAAAAATAAATACTCACGTTCAGCTTTGATATAGTGTGTCATCGATTTTCATATAAAAAATTCAAGAAAGGTAAAACTATTTACAGAATAATGTCAGCCCTTAATGGCAATAAACATATTTCTCGTATAGTTATTCATTAGCAACACGAAGACCGTTTATCATTATAGCTGTATACAAAACTAATGGGTAGGTTTTCTTTTTTCTTTTCAGTAAGTAAAATTCACTTGTAATTACCAAGCTTCTACAATGTTTAAAAGCAATTAAAGTTGTAACGCCGCCTCTGATTACGATTGATAGAAAATCGCAAGTTAGTTTTAAAGTATTCAATAAATCTTCATAAATACATAGATATTAACTGACAGAAAAACATTTATGCTGTCAACCAAATTGAATCTTCAATATTAAAATAATATTTGCATGTAAATAGCCTCAGCTGTCTGACGTCTTGTTCTTGATTACGCAGTGGTCAATACGCGATTTAACATTGCGGTCATCTACACTAAGTCGAATATTCTTGCAAGCTTTTGATAGCATATTAAGTTTCACCAGATTGAACTCAAAAGCAATATAAATGTAAGCAAATATAATAATATTTAATAATCAATAACAATAATGCTTTTATTGTTGCGCATCTTACGTTTCTATTATTTAAATTTAAATTTTGCCAAATTGATAAAAAATCATGTGTGACAGTGTCAGCATAGATGTTATCTGTTTATATATTATTTCCTTCTTAAAATTATTAATTATAATTAAATAGGTTAATTTCCCACCGATCTCGAAGCACTGCTGCCACCAATGCTTGCTTAGCTTATTTTATGCTAGTGGCAAATATAATTCTGCATTTCTTTCAGTATATGACCAAGAAAGTAAAAATTCCTTCTGTTGAAAATTTTGTAGAACATCTCAAGCATTTTTAAACATTGTATAACGATTTTAAAAATTAGCAATATTGGTTAAATTGAGCATGTTGTAAAATAGCACAGTGACAAAGTAAACAATTTATCAATATCTGAACTGGAAATAAAATGGAAACTAAGATTTATTAGTAAACAGTATGACCACATACGAGAAACAGATCTATAAAAGGTTATAAGTCTTTTATACCAATAATACTTTTCATATTAGGAATAAGCCCATAATATATAAAATCTAATTTTTTTGGTATAATTGTGACGCTTATACCTCCGGTAGGGGGTTTTCATCTTGATACGATCAGTGTAGTGTCTAGTGCGCATTTCGCATTTACAATGATTATTGACGAGCTAAAGGAATATGTGTCTGTACTTATGCCTGTTTGCACAGCGATCAATCTATAATAAATTATTCATACACGCTGCTTTGAAATTGTGATTTAACATTTCTTAAAGGTTGCATAGTCTTCTGTCAAGTTTTCTGAAAAGTATCAAAATTTGATGACGTTGATACATACATTTATAATCTTATCACTTATTTTTATTTTTTTGGAAACAACTTGGCATATAAACAAAGAATGATTAAAATATTGCAAAATTAATTGGTAAGAAAAATGCGGGTGCATTTGAGAGTGTCAGTAATGATTGTGATATACGATGAAGACATTTAATAAGAGCCGCACTTTATAATTCCAAAGATTCTTTTATTATATTTAAACATGAATTATTGTTGCTGTACATTCAGCGCGCAAATTAATTTCTCCGTAATTTTAGTAAATGAAACTTTCTGCGGCTAATCAAATTGTAACATGATTGCCCCAGGCAATTGCTATAAAATGTAAAATCTGCAGTGCTCAACCTCGCACTTTCTTGAATAAATAGAATATGTACAGGTAGCCAATGGAAGAAATAAAAACGATACATGAAAGTTCAAGATACAGAAGCAATTTTATATATAATAATACACCGGACACAAAAATCCCCAGTAAAAATTCGACGTATGGAGTTCCAGACGAGGAAGTTTGACTGTATGCTGAGATTTTATTTTCAAATATATTTTTTATCCGGGCTACATACAAACTTTCAATTTAAAGTTTCATAAATTTATCTTAAACAGTTCTTGCTGTAAGTACAGTAAAGCTCCCACATACACACCTACGCATTCACACACACAGACGTTATCTCGACGATAGTCCACACTATATCAATAATACTCAAATCTGTTATTTCCGCTAAAATATCTAGTTCAAAATTATTCATCCGAAGTATTATTGCTGAACAATGTTAGAAAATATACATCGTAAAAATTCTAGAATCTTTATTATTCCAGAATTATTTCGATAATATTTTCGACGCCATCCTGTTACTGTATTGATCAATTGAAATCTAGATATGGAAAAATAATATTTATGTACGTTGCAGGAAATAATGGTAGTTCCCTTAAATAGTACCGACAGGATATAAAACATTTATAGTTAAGCTATAAACCGTAACCGAAAATAAAACCGTATCGAAATCCCCAACGAAGTAATACGTTTAGAACTTCGGACATCCGGTATTATATGTTATCAGATTACTATACAAAAACTTTATCCGAAATTAGAAAATGAATCAGTAGAATATAGAGAATATTCGAAAACGATATCTTAATATCAGTTGTAACCGCTAATGGTGAATCTGGCCATTATGCACATTTGAAATAACAGATATCCAAGTATTCTCAGGGTGTCTCTTAAGGGGACATAGCACCTTCAAATTAATTTTTTGTTTCAAATGTCAATTTTTATTGAATACGAAGACATATTATAATGAAACTTTGAACATATGTTTTATTGGCCTCATAGTATACAATTTTTTTTTTCTTTTTTTTTTGCCCCACGTCGTCTGCTACAATTTTTTAAAAAACACCAAAAAATCACGGCGTGCAGGATTACTGCCCTCAGAAAAGTCTGAAAAAAAAACTTTTATACTATTAAAATCATGTTTTTAAAGGTTCATTCCAACATATTCTATCAACAAAATAATTCGGATCATTGTGCATTCTCATTCGGATATTTCATATGTCCAGGTGCAATATCCGGGCAAAAGTTACAGAAATCTGAAATAAGCAAATCGTAGTAGTAAAGAAGTTCATTGAATGTCGTCCAACAGCGGACAAAAAAATATTTATATAAAATCATATCGACTATGTCTTATGGATATTCATGAACCTTAATTTACTATGTATTTTAATATTCAAAGTAGTATATCCATCAAACCGGAAGTTTTTAAAATCGGACATTATAAATATATTTTTGGCACAAATTGTCGAGGTGTCTCTCTAGCTGAAGACAATGGTGGAATATTAAACTATTTTGAAAAATGTTTGAGACTGTAATCTCCATTACAACCTTATAATTAGATTTTCAATTATTTTTTGCTTATGTTAATTACGATAATTAATGACAATATATACATATATGTGAATATATAAAGTAATTGCTAGATACTAGTGTTAAAGTTACCGACGAGAATGCAAAGGTTGGACGATTATGCAGGCAGGAATCGGGAGATCGAAAATATATTGAGATTCATTACTGTGTAAGAGGTAGAAGATATGTTGGCCGAGCGTGCCCGCTTAGTCTAAACGAGTAGTTTTAATTTTAGCAACAGAACACCAGATGTCGTGCACAATATCGGAAAAATCAAGGGAAATCATAGCAGTAGGGTAGGGTAGAGTAGTTAAGGCAATCTGATATGAGTGAAATACGCGCCTTGAATATTTCCCACGTGGCAGAGAACGGAAGCACGGCCACTCCAACGAGTAGGTCAGCAACAGCCAAGGACACGATGAAGAGGTTCGTAACGGAACGCAACTTGGAGCTACAAAACACGGCGGCGATGACAAGGCAGTTGCCCACAATGACCATTACGTTGATTGCTGCCAGCACGGACAGTGACACGAGCAGACTTGGGTCGCTCCAGGTGACGTCTTCAAGAAGAGCCGCACATGCGGTCGCGTTCAGTATTTCTCGCATCACCGCATCCGAGCGCGTGTGATCGTGTCTGTTTCGTCACTAGCAGCTCACATATAACCCGCAGATGGATGCTGGCTGCTATCGACTATAATTTAATGGATGTTCGATGTTTCCTACTTAGTAATCTTGTGATTGTGTCCATTCAATAATATATGGCATGTCGATATCCTCGCCTCGGACAACATCCACTTCGATGGAGAAGTGAAGTACAGCGGCGGCGTCGGATCATCGCCAGAGGAACACTATGAAGCCACCTTAAGAGACCTGGACCTGGAATAATCCCCGGTAACTGATTACCTTGCGCCAGTGCAAGCACGACTTTTTGCAAGATGTATAGCTGATATTACTCTTGCTAATCAGCCCGTAGCTCTGTCAGTTGCACGGCTACCCGTTTTATCCGTTTGGTGGACCATATTATAAATATACTACGTAGGTACTAATACTGCAGTGGCGGAAAGTCAGGTGACGTCCGTGAATATATCTGCGGACGGACTGATACGATACCCAAGGGGCTTTTCAAGTTTTAATGTTCAATTGCGTGAAGGCGAATGGTTAGAAGCCCCACGAGGACCAAGTCACTACTGCTGGTGCGTAGATATAAAGGCGACGACAAGTGGCCGACAAGTCCAACAGCCCGTCGACACCACTGCCGACCGGTTGACTTGCTTCACAGTCGGTTGAGCGCGAGAGAACAACTCACACCACCGATCACCGAACCGCACACATTTACTATACGCATGGCGAAGGCGAAGCACGCGTCAACGGCAACTGTGACACTATAGGCACAACCGACGGCGACGACGCGCTATCAATCATTTGAACGTGCTCATTTTTATCAACGAACGAACGCACCACTACTTTAGCAACACTGAACAAAAACCAAATAATAGACGGCCAGCGGACACCTATTTACTTTGATCGACGAGCGGGGATGAAAAAAAAGTTTAAACCCGCGCAAACTTAAACCCACGAATGCTTCGCGGACGACGTAATACGGTATTGGGGGTGAGTTTTACACAGCGCGCCGTTGCGACGTTGCGAATGTACTGATAGCGCTGAGGCGCCCACAGCACCGCGGCGCGCATCCCGGCCGCCGCCGCGCCGGTTCCCGGGCTCACACCGCAAGCGCTGCTATCGCTTTCGTTTCTCGTAAGTGAGAAGTCCGTTGGCGCGTACGTACTAAGCACAGTTGCATGCTCGCCCACCAACACCGCGTATTGCGTACCGACGTACACCATAATCCGTTAATGCGCCTGTTTACATTAAGTTACTAACTTGCCCCAGAGAATCAGATATCCTCCCTCCCTCCCTCCCTCTATCACCAATGAACATTTCATTGTAACGAGTAACGAGTACCACCTACACGGAAGAATACTCGCCACGATTTCAGTGGAGAGAGCGAATGCATCCAACGAAACGAAATGTGAACATTGAAGTAAGTCTGATTGAGAAATAGCTGATATTTACCTATTGTCATTTAACAATTCCAAATATATGTTGGTAATTCACATGCAGCGTTGTCACCGCCTTAAACATTTTTCGTTGGGAATGTACCAGGTTTTGATTGGTCGTGCTTTGAATTTCGTTGAATAATATTTGTTATATTAATAATAAGGTATTTCGAATTCATTGTTGCATGCTATTGGACACAGTTACAATTCTTAATATATATCGTAAATCAACAAGCTTTTGCAATATATCTCAAATTGTAATCTAGTAATCTGTAAAAATGGGTAAAATATGATTTTATTTTTCATGCTCGACGATAAAAAATAAAAACCTCCGTAATAGGTATACGTTTTGTAGTTATTAGTTTTTATCTCCGAATATGAAATATAGAAATAATATACGAATCCATGCCATTTTTGTAAATTCGTTATTTACGTTAACGAACTTGATGGTAAACCTTAAATATATTTATGTCTGTCGAATTTGGATTCAAATATCTCATTCTAAATGTTATGAGCTTAACAATATATTTGGTAATATTTTTATAATCAATAGTTAATTGAATACTATTTGCATACAAAAATATATACGGTTTCATCAAATTGGATGATTAGAAACCTTCCATTCGCTTATAAATGGGTTATATATACCAAAATTTCTCTAAAAAGAAATTATGAAAATATTTGCAATTGCTATTAGCAACAATACTAATTCACTCTACTCTATCATGCCGTCCGTCCGTCCACATAACCACCAGAAAACACTTTGTTTTCAATCACTCATTCATTCATTCACTCACTTACGAACAATCCATGTCTGCCTAATTCCTTCCTTGTTAGTCTCACGCACATCTTCCAAATTCATTACCGCCACTTTCACACTTGGCCTTTCATTTCGATAGCGAAATACTTTGTTCTGCTGCTTATCCATTAGTGCAATTTTCAATCAGTTATTATACTTTTGTTTTGCGAATTATTTAGGTAAATCATTTTCTACATCTTCTAGATATTTCATAATGTATAATAATATAGTATCACTTTCAAAATGATAGACATAACCATTGTAATTTTGACTTTGTTATCCGAATGTAAATAAGAAAGTATTGTATTCACGAAAAATTTCAGGCTCGAGAATTTAACGGATATACACTTTTTGACCCTGTCTGAACCGTTTTTGACTATTTTCGAACTGATGTCTGTTTGTGTGTCTGTGATCGCTCTACAGCAAAAACTGTTGATGATTAAATTATAAAACTCTAAATATAAGGCATGTATAGAGCTCGAAATAAAACGTTTTATTTTTGAAAATATTGACATAATCAGAAGTAATGGTTTTATCTTGCGATTATTACTTTCTTTTACGAAGTAATAAGTGAGTAAAAATTCACCTCGAAATTTTAGTGGAAATATTTATTTTGAGGATCTCTGAATCCATTTTGACTATTTTCGAAATGATTTCTGTGTGTCTGTGTGTGTGTGTGAACGCCCTACAATCGTTCAACGTAAAGATATGATGTTTTGAATTTAAGATTTGTGTACTCTAGAAACGAAAACGTCTTATTTTAAAAAGGATATTAGAACCGGAAATGGACGTTTACTCGTGTAATTTTATTACTATCTTGGCAATAGTTGCATTTACAGGAGAATTTATAGTTATAAAGACTCAAGATATTCTAATTTTGTACAACTTTAATTTCAAAAGATTTCTCCTAAACTGTAGTACTTCTAAAAAAATTGTAATTTCAATAATTTACTTTTTTATAAATCCAAGTTAACAGATATAAAAATGTTTTTGTTTATTAATTTTTCGCATTTAAAAAATACTTTCCCTAGTTTCATTATATATTGACATTGTTTCAAAACAATCGTAGATACAATTTAAAACAAAGAATAATAAGAATATTAACAATATATGAAAATGGAGTGAAGGTCACTTCAGTTTATTTTTTATACTTTCGAAATAGAATTATCATTTCAATTTAAATTGAACCGTTGTCATTACATTTGATCGTGCGAAAGTGCGAAAAATATAATCGAATAAAGGCGACATAAATTGCCCTATATAGATTAAAATGCAACATTAATCAGTAATGGTTGAATTGTGTATTATAATTTAATAATATTAAATTAATAATCTTATTTAATTTAGACATATATTTTTGAAAAATATGGGTATTTTTATCTATAAAATTTAATTTAAACCTGATAGTATTTAATTTCAACACAATCTATACATTATTTAATTTCGATGATAATGTGCGACGCCATTTTGATTGAAAATTGTACCGTTTTGGTATTAATCCTCTGAGTGTAGATAAATAAATTTGAATAGAAACAAAAATATTTATTGTTAGTCACGAATTATAATAATCGTTAACTTGAACTACATCCTATGAATATTTCAGTGAAACAGTAGTGCGAATAACGCTGCAAGCAACGGTGAGCATCGGATCGAGACTTGGCTATTATATTGTGTTTCGAACAGGTCGATTGTGACAAGCACGTGTATTTTTAACTCGGTGACCCGAAATTGTTCTCAGTTAACATTAGTACCTACTTTTGCCGTATTGTATTTATTCTACCCAAAGTACCATTCACAATTCTCACCTACTGTCCCATTTTCCTATTGTGTTACTTGACATTTTATGAAATTCATAATGTAATTTTAAATTTATATACGTTTATACATACACACACAGCTCCTTGGTATAAATATATATATATATATATATATATATATATATATATATATATATATATATATATACATATATATATATATATATATATATATATATATATATATATATATATATATATATACATATATATATATATATATATATATATATATATATATATATATATATATATATATATATATATATATTCAAAGTAAAATCCACTTCAAAAAGAAAAACATTACTAAGAACTAATTTAAAATAAAAACCTTGTAATATTTTTTTATGAAATGTCGACACTTCGAGAGATTTACAAATTGTAATCACATTATTATAGCTAGAGAGAGAAAAAAAGGTTCTCATTAAATAGATAGACAAAACCCGCATTAACCATCAAGAAAACTTTTATGAGGAAAATAAACTTTGATCAAAGAAACATTTTCCTTCTGTATTCGTAACACAACTATATTCCTCTCTTTGTTTAAATCAGAATTAGATTATAGTGACATAATGGAATTTTCATTATTCAACTACATAATGTTGTTTCGACTATTATCAATAATGAAAACAAATGATGTTTCGTTTCGTATATATTGGCAGTTGGACGTATAAATTTGTATAACCTTGGGTTAAAAAGCTATAAAAAATTATTGTCCTAGAAATACTTGAAGCAGAAAAGGCAACACTTGCAAACTGTTATTAGAAGTGACAGCTTGAACCAAAAGAAATTTCACGTTTCATTGTATTCGAAAAGTTTTATACATATATATAAAAATATTTTATGGTTTTAAGTCAGTAATAAGCTGCACATTTTATTCTGTTGACACAAATTTACACCAGGTTCCCGATTCCCAAGCGCTAAATCTGATCGAGGTACATTGTAGGGTTATTTTACAATAACATTTTTATATATACACTTATTTTTGACATTTAAATAAAAGCAAACATTGATACAAGCACCAATGCCACCATTAATGTTATTGACTGTAATCCTGAGGATGTCTATGTATGTGTGTCTATTAGTGCTTGTGTGTGAATATGACAAAAACAGTAGAATAAAATGTTTGTATATAACCTGCAACAGAATCACCTATTTATGTTGCGAGAAAAATGCTACGAAACATTATAAATATGTTGTTTACGTTGCCATGGATTCGCATGTAGCTTATAAAATCGGATCATCTGTTATTTTGACAGGAAAACAAAATAGACACAATTAGATAAATGACTTTTCAGAATATTTCTGTAGAGTATTGGTTAGTTTGATAGCTGGTTTTGGTTATATATATATATATATATATATATATATATATATATATATATATATATATATATATGTGTCTAGTGAAAACTGCGTAAAAGAAAGTCGAGTGCAGGCCTCTCCAGATATTTTCTTATACGAATGTATTGTATTCATGAAATATTTCAAGATCAAGATATTCATGTTTTGACCATTCCTCAACAGAATTTAACAATTTTCGGCATGACGACTGTGTGTGTCTGTGTACGTTCTAAAGCCGAGCCCGTTGAAGGAAAAATTATGAATCTATTAACTTAAGAAACTTAATGTTCGGGCAGAAAACTTTCTATTTTGGAAAACAATCTCTTAACCGAAAATAGTGGTATACATTTGTTTCTTTTTGCATAACTCGTATATAGTACGAGAGAAAAAGCAATTCACTAAAAGTTAAAGCAATGGAAATTTATAAAATTGTATTTGAAAATAGCAATTATACATTTAAATTTCCCTGGTTACTTTATACAATTTGATATTGTTTCATGCGAAGGTTGCATATGATTAAAACAAAATAAAGTAATAACCAGCTTTTCTAAATAATATTCAGTGTAGGACACTACAGATTTCTAAAAAATATTTTGTATAACTTTTTTTTTATTAATTTGGCCCTTTGAGCATTTACCACTTCCTCTCCATGACTATCAATCAAATAATATTGATTGAATTGTTCAAAGAAACAATGCATTTGACTGTAAACAATTAATCAATTTTCGTTTACCATATAAACAATAGAGTGACAGGAGGAACATTGACTTTAGCATGTAGCGTGAATATTTTACGATTTAGTTCGAATTTTTCCTTCGGTTCAGTCATAATTTATTTAGTTATTCATCAATAAAACCATAGAACAAGGGGTACGGAGTAATGCTATCGATTTCTATATTAAACAACAGTGTACCAAATATAGACCATAATACATACATACATATAAGTAACTTTGACAATCACTTCGATATATCAATAAATAATAAGAATATAAACTTTTGTGATCAATAAAATTCATAGGATTGAATTGGACACTTTATTTATTGGAGATTTTAATAGATATATCTTATGTTTATGCTTAACGCTCAATAGCCAATACGGTTGAACAAAATATATGATATTTTGAATTTAACAGTTGTATACCATTGGAAGGAAAACCTATTCCTCATTTCTTGCATATCTCAAAAACGACACTAATTAGAGAAAAAGTAAATCTTATACAAACTAAGATTATTAATTTTCTTTAAACTTTTATTTGGAAGTTTTTCGAAAAATGTACCTTTAACTGAAAATCGCGCTTGATTATATCCATGTTACATTTACATTTCCCTAGTTACCACACATGTTCATATCGTATAATGGTAATGGTAGCATGCATTTAAAACACAATAAATATAAGAATGTTAAGCGTAGGGCAAACCAGATTTTCTTTTTTAATTTCATCTACTGTAAATTAAAATAAATATATTTCGTTGCAACTTAATATGTTCTATTATCTCGCACACGTCGAAACATAATTGTAATATAAATAGTTTAAAACTATTGTTGATAAATCAGTTAAAATAAGTGTAAAAACAGCTGTCCAAAAGGTTAAAAACACGCCAACATGAATACAGCATGTTTTTATTTTGAGAATTACAGTGGTTGCATGACCAGCAACGATACAGAATTATTTAGATCGAACTGATAGTAGAAAAATTATGTGCCATTGGTATTTTCAATATGGTCATTGCTGTTATAGCTAAATATAAACATTCGAATAATATGAAATTCTGAAGTGTCCGATATTTTTACTTTCCGTTTTATTATTTATGTTGTGGATGGGTCAATATACATTGTTTTTGATACAAAAAATAAATGCCTACGTCACCATTCGCTCGATATGTATTTAAGCAATTGAATATACATTTGTATTATTTGTAATAAAGACGGGTAGTTTGCTACGCCATGGAATATACAACCCTAATGGCATATCACTTTTTTGCTTTAGCATTATTTATGTTCAACTCTACAACACAATAATTTTGCTATTTACCGATAAAACACTATTACTGTACCAGTAACATACAAGCGTTACGTCTTTCAAAATCAATTTCATTATTGACTATGTAAACAAACACAATTGCAATATTTTTTTAATATGAACACATCATCAACTAAATATATAACAAATATATAGTACAAACAACGTACCTACACATTTGTTTGATTGAATCTAATATTAACTTTCGATTATGTAATCAATAATTTGTTGATATGTTTACCATATTTCATTTTTAGAGTATAAATATATTTTCGTAAAGCTGTCGTAAACATAAATTTGCTACTTTACGTAAATAATATATTTTTTTACAAATACATACTATGACCAAAGAACAGTATTAGAGGATATTATCAATAGCAATATTAGTTCGCTTGAAATTCAAAAACTTGTTGTATTTTCCCGTTAAAAGGAGTTTTTGAATTTGAGTTTTATCTAGCGAAGAAAAATTCAAACAGTCCTCCACAAATGGAAACCATGATTGTGTGATGACAGTTCTTGTCAATCAACGTATTACAATATGTCCTATTCAAACGATTCAAAAGATTTCATATTATGTGCTGGTATGTGTTGTAAACAAATTTGCCCAACCATAATAACATAATACACAATCGCGTGATATATAACAAATATATCCGTGCCATCAATGATATTCCCAATTGCAAATTTGAAAATTTTCCCTTAATAATGTTTGTAAATTATAATGATATGTTAATATTTTGGCAAATATTCAATATCTATGCGAAATTGCAACTTACGTACACGACAGACATAACTTGATCAATTGTTGCACGGGCGTGACGCATAGCGTTGAGTGGGAGCTCTTGTTGCAAGGAATATAGCTAGGTACGTCAATATTAAAGAGGTAGATTCCAAATAATTTCTTTCTAATTTCTACAAAAAGTTATTCAGTCTGACAAGGGAAAGACACATATTAAAGAATTATGTAGGTATATACCGTTCTCATACTAATGGTGCGATTCTGTCAGTCTATAAGTCTATAAAGAGAATCTGTAAGATTTTGAAAAAGCTGTAGTTCTCTAATGGATACATATTTTAGTATAAATAATTACACATATCATATTCGATATATCTTAAAGAATCAGTTTATAAATGATTTGCAATTCAATTAAAATATATATTACACTATCAATATTTTACAGATTGTACTTATAGATGTATAAATTGGCTCAGAATTGCACCATAAATAGAATTTCATACCTCCTACATTATGAATAAATAGATAACATTTACTTTATTCTGAATTTATGTCAGAAAAACTACCAAAGCAGCACAATACTGTAAATTACATCAAAAAAAGTTTGTTATAATGCAACGAACATTTAAAATGTCCTTAAATGTATTTATTATCTGATATTTTGAAGGCGTTTTATCAGTTGGTCTTACATTTAATGAAAATGGCAGAATTACATACAGCAAAATCAAAATGTTATTGCATCATATAAACCCTAATAATAACAACAAAGTAAAAGTTCCATATGCTTGATGGAGATACGACTAATTACTATTATTCTTAGCAAGAGTGAAATGTTATAATAACAAAACAATATTTATAAACCAAATCTCACATGGAACGTTGTTACCATAAAAAAGGTTAACCATTACCGACGTAAGATGTGTTGATTGGCTATTTTGGGAATCAATGATACACAACCAATCAAAACGTGTGTCATCGGTAATGGCGAACGTTTTTTCCGCTGGAATTAAGCTAATTCCACATGGACCGTTGTCGCCGTATACATGTTTATCGTTACCAACGTTACATGTTTTCATTGTCATTGTATTGTTCGCAAGATTATTGATATACAGCCAATCAAAACATGTAACAGATGTAACGTCGAACGATTTTACGATGACAACACTCAATGTGGAAGTAGCTTTATTCAAATGGAATATTGATGGATAATTGATTTGAAAGTGTTTTTTTTTTTTTTTTGGCTCTTTTATTTACTTCTAATGAAGTAAATTTATCTGGAATTTGTAATAACGGACATAAAACAGTTTTATATCTCGAACATTCGTAAGTAAGTTGATTTTTTCTTGTATCGAATTTTTGTTGTTGAGATTGTGTGCTCTGTATATCATTCCATATAAGTGGATATTTGTATATTTTTTAAAACTCGAACTTTTTGACCGCACGTTAGACGTTCGAAAGTTTGATTGTATATAGATTTTAATAATAATTTAGATGTGCCTATTGCTAAAAGAAACATTAAATTATTGATGTATTAACTGTAAAATTATAGTTTCATTTATTTTTTGTAGTTTTGCATAGAAAATAGTGAAGCAAAAAACTGTATAAATACAAATAATAAAAAACAATTTATGTCCTTCGGCAAATAATAAATCCAAGAACAATTTAAGGGATGCTAATCTTTGAAATTGACATACAATTAACGTAAAACAAAGAAATTCTCCATGGACGGAAAATGTCACGGTGAAGCACGAGCAAAAGAGGGTAAATCGCGCAGGGGATGGAGAGAAGATAGAGTTTCTTTCTTGTGTCGAGTCGGCTGACGCAGATAAAAGGCCAAAGAAAAGTAGAAAGGAAATGGCAAAATTACGTGCAGAACTCGAAGCGATTATATATAACTGTACAATATCCACTCGGCCAGCAGGGGGTCCGTCAATTAATTTTACTCAGCCTATTCTTATATTCCGCAAGGTATTTCATTTATATCATTACTTAATTGAATCATTGTTTATTTAATTAGTTAATTAAAAATTATACAGTCGCGACGATATTTTATAACATTCGCTATACAGATTCAACCGTAATAGCATTCGGTTATCTAAAATAGTGAATTGAAATGCAGTACAAAGATATTTGCATCCATATCTAATGTAAAGGGTTGACAGAAGTGGTCAACATTTACTGTATTTGCCCGGGTGAACTGTGTTTATGAGAACATACAATTAATAGCAAACTTGACAACAGTAATAATAACAATATAGATACATTATCGAATGACTAAGTATTTATAACCAACAACGGGACTCGCACCTAAGGCCCCGAATCACACCTGGTAATGTGATACTAACTACTGGTTAAGTACTTTTATATACCTCGAAATATGCATAATCAGTATACATTTGCGTGACCGCGTAATGCATAATAATATTAGCAAACATATTATTTTTACTTAATAACATACGTTACACTAACAAACGCAAATATTTTATCTGCAATACATTTTACAGTAAAAGTTTTGAAACAAGAAGTAGTTCAGAATTTTAAATAGTATCGATTAAATTAAATTTAAGTAGAAACATAAAATATTAATTATTTGTGTGAAAAAATGTAAAACACAATATTTTCTTATATTAGGCTGGCAAATCCTTTAATTTATTTTAAATCCTGTCAAGAATAAAACGGTTCCTATATTACATCTACATAACCTGGCAATCTAAAGTGTAAAATGATAATTTTTGAAAGCGATATTTCAGTAGTTGTTTCAATACTCAGAAAGTCGCTCGAACGTATATTTCAAAATTCATTCAAAAACAAAGTCTAAAGAATGTATTGTAATCATAAAAATGTTTGAACTCGGGATTTTCACGGAAATGAACGTTATGACCATCACAGAATCGAATCTCGCTACATTTAGAATGATATCTGTGTGGGTGTTTGTGTGTGTGTGTCTGCCTGTGTGTGAACGCTCAAGAGGCAATTCTGATTCTAGAAAAATTATGACTACAATACAAGATATGTTTATATTTGTTCTTTTGATCGGTCATTTTAACACAAAACATCACTTAAACAATTGCTGTCTTTTTTCTTTTTTTTTTCTTTTTTCAATTCGTTCATTTGGACGAAATTACAAAAATAATCTATACAAGAAATTGATTTGGCTTAACGTTGCTGAGATACAGTTAATGTTAGGTGCATTTGAACGTAGCCCTGAAAAGGTCACGTTCTTCAAATAGACATAACTCTAGTTAAAAAAAACTTTTAAACATGTACCATGAACCAAATTAAAGCCAATTACAGTAACTATTTTGGAAAATTTCAATGTCTGCAAAATCAAAAATGATACAAGATATAGGCAAAATTTAATTAAATTTAATTAAATAAACACAAAAATGTGCCCGTTTTATTGTTCCAGTAAAATCTAAATAGAAAAAAAATATCCAAGTCCAATTTATTGTTAGACCTAACTACGATGTATACGCTTTATTTTTGTTTTACCGTTATTGATGCAATATCTAAAAAAAATTATACCTAAAGTATTTTGAGATATTTTGAAAAAATACATGTATTTGGTTACAAGGCTAAATAACTTAGCATCTTAGGTGAATTACTAGAGACTCCAGCTTTTTGCATTTCAACGAAAACACTTGCAAACACCTATGTACAGCTTTCCAATTCACCGTCCTATATATAAATTTTATTTTAATTTGCAATTTTTAAGAAATATATTCAGCAATCGTTTTGGAATAGATTTAGAAGATTAACAGAGCATCGCACATTTCTAGTATCTCTGGTCTCCGTCTGGGCGCCCGCGCCCGTTCCGAGTGATATGAATATGTGGAAGAAGTGCACATCCTTAAATAAATTGAGTGCGGATGTAGATGATGCATGTGTTAAACCAGCTATGATGATGCTGGTTGGTGATTTATATTCGTGAATGTGAAAAGCGTTATAAATTACCTTACCCAAGGTGCCTATGCCAGCAGATTTATATACACATACGCTTAAACCTGTGTGAGTGTGCGAATTCATATTTCAACGCTACATTAATATCGAAAATCACATCAAGCTCTTTCTCTTCCTTGCTCTGTGCTAACGCGTCAGAAATCAAAACGGCTATTGTTCCGCTATCTCATACACTTTTAAAATTCTAGTTTTCTTTATAAATAACTACAGAATGTTTAAAAACTTTGTTATTAATAAACAAGAATTTATTTTAGATGTAATACCTATTTTTTGAAGTATCCATTTTCGTACAATGAATTTAGATTCTAATGTGTTGTTTTGAACAAATAGAATAATTTGTTTGTTTGATAATTATTGCTGTTAATGATAATAGCTAAATTACAACATTGCAATTTATATTTCTTAGTTTATCCAGAGTGGTTACTTCCAGAATGTATAGCTCTTGCATTTTTTCACAGGAAGTGATGATGGTTAGCCCTCGAAAAATTGAGAGATCAGATGCTTTGAAAACAGCTATTTAAATATTGAACAAATCTTCCCATGTAGTTGAAAGATGTTATGCTCATCGACACACTAGGCGAAGTGTAAAGTTTTATAAATTGTTTCACAAAGAAATTAATATATTACTTCGTTTTATTAAAGACTGAATAAATACAGAATATGATTAATTAGCATGCCAAAGATTAAGGAAATTGAACTTATCCATAATAATTATAACATATAGTAAAACGAGGTGAGGTCGACCGATTGAGAACTAATCCTATATTACAACACACATTTCAAGATTCTTTTTTGTTTATTCTAATAAATATGTATTTCATAGACAAAAAATATGTAGTGGCCTGCACTCGATTAACTTATACATAGTTTTCACTAGAAACATATATCCCAAACAAACAGTCAAACCAACTAATACGTGTATTTCCGTTAAAATTTCGAGTAATTTTTACAAAAAAGAAAGAAATTCTTGCTCACTGATATTCCTTAGCCGTTTTATTTAAAATGAATTGATTTAATTTAATTTTGGGAAACTATATAGATCGAATATTACTATTTAAGAAATCATCATCGGCTTAGGACGTAAAGGTATCGCGTTCAATATGAGAACTCCTGACGACGTACCAGAACATATATATATATATATATATATATATATATATATATATATATATATATATATATATATATATATATATATATATATATAATATAATTATATATATATATATAATATATATATATATATATATATATATATATATATATATATATATATATATATATATATAATATAATTATATATATATATATATATAATATATATATATATATATATATATATATATATATATATATATAAGATATAAGATACGCAAAGTGCATTATAAAATATATACATTACTTCTACTCCACTGTGAATCATAAATCAATTTTTCTTTGAAATTTTATTAAGAAGTGTAGGCGCTTTATGTGGAACAAACTTCACATATGATGTCATACCGGCACCCGTCCATTTATGGTAGTGAGAGTCTCGTAGATTGTTAAACGCAACTGAGACATGATAATGGATGGATTTTGTCTAACAAATTTTGCTAAAACTTTTGTTTTCGTCGGAAAGACCTGCATCCTAAACTTACACTAAATAAATAATAATTTACTACTTCTTTGAGCAAGGTATCTGCTTTCAGCCAGTATAATTAATTATTACACCAACAACATGGATGTTATGAATTTAATACCTACTCATTACTCATATTGCTCCATTCGCAAGCTTGTCAGTGAGATTCTCAACACTTTTCGATTAACCTGCACAAAAGTAAGAGGTTTCGCTTCTGTTTTCATTATAACCAAGAATTAAATAGCACAAGAAAGTCGACGTTATAACGAAAATGAAGGTTCGCTGTGGATTTTCCCATAATCTCTCATAATCACTTTGACATGTTAAAGAAAATATTATTGAGCATATCGCTCTGATTTCAGTGTACGGTAGCCGAATTTATAATTAACTGTAGTACAAACGATCGTATGTCTGTAACATTGCTGTGTTCAAATTCTGCTTTCGAATATAACATATGCTTGGATAATGTCGCTCACTCGTAAAACCAACATTGTGGTTGCATCTCTTCTGAAGGTATCGGTCCAAAGCAAATTTGGTACACGATTAATACTGATGTCGAGACGGGAAACTTTTCGGTTTATTCAATAAAAAAATTGTTTCTATTAGAAAGTTTTAAATTGTTATTTTGTCCGCCAGTACTTATATTTGCAGTTACTTCTTCAAAAACCAGTGATTGTGAAACTTTTTTTAATTTATTACAAAAAGCTGGAGTAATGCTAATAAATGTTTCTCTAACTCATGCCGTTTCCTAATTGTTGAAATAGTAACATGAGTAAACTGTTACTTTCGGTTAGGATATATTATTCAAAAATAGGAAGTGCACATTTGGATATATACCAATCTTAAGTTTTATGTTTTATAATTTTGCCTTCAACAGTTTTGGCTCTATTGCATTGACACACACTCGCAGACGTCATTTCAAAAAATGTTTCTTGACTACAATACTTCCTTTTAGCCTTCGTCTAAGAAAGTAAAAATCTCTGATTATAAGAACTTTTTCTTAATTAATATTTTTATTTGAATTGATTATTAGCTCGTCGTATGGTAAAATTGTAATTTTTATTAAAACAATTGGGATCGGCATACGTAATGGCTGACGGCTGGTGGTGACATTTGGTGCAATTGACTCTAGGAACACAATTCTTTAAAATAATGCTAATTTAGTAGTAATGTGATTTTCTGTGTTAAATTATACAAAAAAGTGCCGAGTTTTTGAAAACGGTATTGCTACGTATTACAATATGGAAATTATACGAGAATGAAAAGCTTCCCTGACAGGCACCCATGTTTGTATGTTTTCCTTCGCAAACTTTGTTATCCCAGTCACCAAACGCAATTTTAATGTGCACCGACCTGCCACCTGAATTTAAGTGACGTTTCCAATACTGATATTAGTAATTTACGAATATATTCCCTTTGGGCGATATAAATCATTTCGTGTTACTATTTTAATAATCAAAATAATATATAGGTAATATTTAAATGTATGTTCCAGCGAAATTAGTCTATGTTAAATTTGATTTCATTTGTTGATTTAGCAAATTCATCAAACGATGACCTTGAATCAAACTTGTAAAATATTTAGGTAAGTCAGTCATGTGGAGCGAATGTAGCAAGAAAGGTTAACTTCCAGAATTTAGATTAGTAATTTCAATGGATTACTTTGAAAATAGTTACAAGAAACACCATTCTGAAATTGTTCTACCACTAGTTGCCAACTTTGTCTACACAATAGTATTTTACTTTTATATATTAAATAAATCTTCACTCTATTTTTTTAACACTTAGTATTCACAATATATATAATAATGCTTTATTGTGATAAAAATTCATTCTACCATAAAACAATATCAATATGTGTGGTAATGTAAATAAAGTATAAGAAAGAAAAATCTATTACGTATAATCAATGAATTTGTGCTTTCAACGTTGACATTCGTTGGTACTGCCATTTATCATGAAACAATTAGCTAAAACATACAAATGTTCAACTACCAAATGTGATCTCGTAATTTTTTAGACGTCGTTTAAAACAAAACTTACAAGAAATATCTATGTCAGTTTTTTTTCTAAATATTCAATAAAATCTTAAATTCGGCAAAAAAATGCTATTAAATGGTCTACTACACAGATTATATTTAAGAATAAACCAAATTTATATATTCCTCAGGTAGGTAATCCAATTTTTTTATTATAAATATATGCTTCTGCTACAAAATTATTCCAAGCTGTAAAGCTGCTATGCATTGCAAATTGTTTAAAGACTTGTATATAATAAAATTATGCTAACCAAATTCGCTGCAAGTGATCCGCGTTTTTGCCAAAAATAAATTTGCCTCCGTTGACTGATGTGTCTTGTATATGTATAGAATATTGATCTCATGCTTCAGTCGACTATTGATAAGATTGGGAAATGTATAGAATACGTAAATATGTCTCTAAAGAGGATTCGCGAAATACCGTCATCCTTATAATCGGATGAACGTTAACTGTACTAAATAGTACCAACGACTTCAAATTTTCAATCAATTTAGATAATACGCCAGGTCTTTAATCACCAAGTTAAAACGTCGTCGGGCCGGGTCGGGCCGTTGATATAAATGAGAAAATTAAAGTATAGTATAATCGTTTATTTTCAGAGCCAAATGATAATCATTACGCTGTTGGTGACGGTGGGGTTGAACTCACTATTGTGTCACTGAATTCCTATTATGAATATAATGATGAAAAATATCTGTTCTGATATTGGATAAAAGAATTGGTTTGAAGAAAAAGTAATTCACAGAACAAGTTTTTATTGTAATTGGCAGCGATGCTCATTTTATAATATTAATATTATTTTTATTATTGTTTCAATATATATATAGTTTACTATTATATTTTCTTCCCTTTATAATCCCGTTTTAGATTTAATTGATCATTACCTAATAAGCACTCGGGAATGTTTTTCATCGTCCAAATGCGTTAAAATATTATGTATAAATTTTATTGGAAAGATGAAGGTACTTGAAACCAAATACTCAATACAATATTCAGATAATTATTATTTTAAGAAAAATATGAAATATTTTCTTGGATGAGGTTTATAAGGAAGTATTGTAATCATGGAAAATTTGGAACTTGAAATTTTAACGAAAATACTACTTTTGAGCGCTCTAGAGCTAAAACTGTTGTGAAGGTAAAATTATGAAACATTAAACTTCAGACTTTTATATAATCCAAGTGTGCTCCTCTTATTTGTGAAACCAATATCTTATCCGGAAGGAACAGTTTCCTCTTGTACTTTTCTAATATCTAGAAAATGGCTTGAGTTAGGGAAAAAGTAAGTCTTATTAAAGTTGATAATATTAAAATTTCAAGCAATCGAAAAATATACCATTTACTTAAAAATCACATCTGAAAACGTTTGCTATTTTGATATTGTTTTACAGCAATCGCAGAGTGAAATTAAAACAAAATAAAGCATTACTATAAATACATATAGTGAAAATACAAGAAATTCGAGTGAAAGCCATTACAGCATTTTTACTTTCTCTGACGAAGTAATAACTAAGTATAAGGATCACCCAAAAAAATCTAACTCGAGATTTCAACGGATATACACGTTTTCACCTTCCCTGAATCAAATGTAACTATTATCGGAATGACGTCTGTGATCTGTGTCTGTGCATGTTTATTTTTTTTTATCACCAATTTCACTAGATCGACTGCACTTATGGCAAAAATAGTTATGTTCATAATGTAAGATATTAATATTACGCACAATTTTTGTAGGAAAAGTTTCTTTAAAAATTGTACCAGTTACGAGAAAACCGCATAGAATGTCCTTATTTATATTGTCATGTAAATGAATTTGTCAATTATATTTATATATATATATATATTGTAGCAACTTTATCTGAAATAAATTTAACAGATAAACAAAATATAAATAATGAATGTCATTTTGCGACGGAGAAGGTGCATTTCAAATAATGAAAATCTATGTTTCATATTGAAGAAACAATATTTGATAAAAATAAAATAATAAGCTAATTGGTATTATTTCAAAGTATTACTCTTTAGTATTGATATTTTTTGTTTGGAATATACATTTCTAATGAAAACAACGTAAAAGAAAGTTCTGCGTTGGCCACAACCGATTTCTTATTTATTTTTTTACAAATTCTTGTAATATTACTAGTATGTACTTCTAAAATATCTTAAATGTTTATAATCACGTTTCCTCTAAAATTTCCTATAAATGTTGTTTTTAAAAATTGGAAGTGCACACCCGAGTTATAAACAAATTTTAAGTTTATAGTTTTACCTTCAATAGTTTTAACTCTAAATCATTCACACACATTTGATTGAAGAATGGTCAAAACGTGTATTTCCATTTAGACATCGTCCAAGAAAGTAAAAATAAACCATCGTATGCAAGGCAACAGGAAACTACACGTATACACCATAAGTAAACTGTATGATAAGTAAGGCATGTCCCGTAGGGTCTACTCAATAAAGTGTTACGTCGCTCTCTGTGAAACTTAACCTATAGAAACAAAATTTCAAAGTCGTAACGAATGTTGGCACGCCACGCCACGCACAAGTCGATAAACACAATGCGATATTTTCAGTTGAGTGCAAACGTAGTCGCGTCCACCATACACATTTATCTTCGCCGGTCGAAAGTGGTTTGATTGGGAGTTGCTGCTGCTGCTACATCAAGGGGCGGTGGAGTGGAGAGACCCGAGAGCGAAATACCCAGGGATAAAGGGTACACGTGACAGTAATGCCAACTGCACGACACTTACAGCTCCGGATTAACAACTCAGTAAACAAGAAAATACCAATTCTGACTGGCGAGTGAATTAATATCGGGGATTCGTTAACTCCCTTATACGAGATCGATTCTTACCGAAGTTTGCTATTTCCGCCACACATCCCGTTTCCATGTTTGCTGCTTATTTGCTATCTCAAATTCATAATTAACTCAAATCACTTGAACACTATCATAGTAAATTAGGTGCATTCATTCCAACTTGCACAAACATGCTTCTCAAACGTTTTAAGTTTGTACTATTGACTTACTTGTTTCATGATAAACGCAGTATCTACGAATGTTAAAATTTATAATAATACTACAATATTATAAGCGAATAGTCTGAATATCGGAAATAGTGGGTGTTATTTTCTTTATATATATATATATATATATATATATATATATATATATATATATATATATATATACTAGGTGTTATTTTCTTTATATATATATATATATATATATATATATATATATATATATATATATATATATATATATATATATATAAAGAAAATAACACCTAGTATTTCCGATATATATATATACATATATACATATATATATATATATATATATATATATATATATATATATATATATATATATATATATATATATATATATATATATTCTTAAATAATAATAATACCATTAAGTAATACAACACAGTTTATCGACATACTTTTGGAGACCACTGTGTGTTATGCGAGTTGATTACTGTTTCAATAATTTTAGCAGAATGTGGCAACGTTTTAAGTTTGTACTATTGACTTACTTGTTTCATGATAAACGCAGTATCTACGAATGTTAAAATTTATAATAATACTACAATATTATAAGCGAATAGTCTGAATATCGGAAATAGTGGGTGTTATTTTCTTTATATATATATATATATATATATATATATATATATATATACTAGGTGTTATTTTCTTTATATATATATATATATATATATATATATATATATATATATATATATATATATATATAAAGAAAATAACACCTAGTATTTCCGATATATATATATACATATATACATATATATATATATATATATATATATATATATATATATATATATATATATATATATATATATATATATTCTTAAATAATAATAATACCATTAAGTAATACAACACAGTTTATCGACATACTTTTGGAGACCACTGTGTGTTATGCGAGTTGATTACTGTTTCAATAATTTTAGCAGAATGTGGGAACATGCGATACATATGCCGTGTCTAAATTTAACAAAGTTAGCTGATATTATACTGAAACTTCAGCTCCCTTCACGCCAGTTGGTTAGTTAAAAAGGACCCGTGTATTTCAACATCGAATAAGCTATGCCACTATAATGCGGCATCATTACGTTATTACATTTAGTAGTTTAGACCGAACAATTACTTTTGTCCAAGTATTCAAATTTCCCAACCACCGTTCGTGAAATATTTTGTTACTATACAGTTGTTCGCCGTTGTAGACGTAACATGTTTTCATTCCATTTCTAATTATTGTCAATTAAAACAGTGCATATATTAATATATTTATTTGTATATTATTATGCTAGATAAGCCTGTGGGCACCATATGCCCGTATCGTATATACCGAGTACAATTCACCTGTCAACGATATTATAGTGTAATTTATATATCCAGAGCCATCTGTTTTTTTTTTTTTTCGATCTGGGAATGTTACACACCCATGACGAAATATTTTCGTGGTCATTACAAATGTGATTCATAATTACAGGTGTGAGCAACAATCATTGGATATTATGTAATTAATGTCTGAAAATTGTAAGTTATCCGAAAATACGTCTAAAACATATCTCTTAATTCTTTAACAAAAAACAACGCTGAAGGTTGTTCGATGATACTGACAGTATGTATCTATTATGGAATTTTCTTTGTCAATTGAATATTACTTTTGGAGAGTTGTAAGCACTTCAATAATGTATGCGCAAATTACTCCATCATTGTCAATGTACGAAAGTGAAGTATCTCTTCAACATCAAACTTGTGTTGATAAGAAAGTGAAAAGTGTTTACGAAATTGTATACCACACCTGTATTTATGTAGAAGTTTACACAAGTTCCCCATGACAACGTAGAAATTCATGTTACACATTGTATACACCCTCGTATAGAATAACTTCATCATCATATGCTACGAGGCATGTAATGAACGAAGAAGCGAAACGAAAACGTTATTATAAATATGAACACAAAGCGACGAAATAGCATCATTGCTCTAAAGCAGAATTTATTAAATTTTAATCTATGTTAAAACATAGAAAAGTGTTTAGCTTGCCGTACGAAGAAAAAAACTAAAACATTCGGTCCAATGTCTATAACATTCTAGAATCATAAAATGTCCTTAACAAAAAGTCCTTGACTCGTCAACCTGTATATCAAAATAATCTTTAAAAAAAAGACGTTTTATATCTATAACATTTTTTCAAAGTATTAACCAATAATAATAATTAAAGCATATATTATTTACAAAACTAACTGGATGCATAGGTGCGTTGTACTTAAGCTTAAGTTTTTGTAACCCCTGTACTTTTATTGAATGACATTCTTTTTCAATTTACAACGTTGACACATACATACATCATTGAATGTAATTATGATATATTTTTGTTATTCGTCGTTGAAGTTGATATTGGCATAACAGTTCAAACCAAGTTAAAATTAAAAGAAAGTCAATAATAAATAAGTATTTAAGCAATTTCTACATCAAATGCAACTACAATACAGATAAATTGTATATTCGCAATGCGCCCATTACATATACCTACAGAGTATATTCTCGGATTCAGCAACTCATCGTATTAGACAAGGGTAAAAGTGACAAAGTAACTGTTTGCCATTTTGTGAGCCCGCACCAACAGGCACCGAAACGGCCATCATAAAGAATATGAATAAATGGCGTATACGTAAAAAAGCCATAGATCGAAAAACAGTTTGATTTGAAATTCAAACAGAGTCAATACCGCGAATATGGTCACTTGTTCCCACAATCTTCTCTCTACTCGTCAATTTAAGTAAACTAATTCACCGAGGGTACATTACGGCAAGTTAACAGACTCATTCCTCTCTAGTTTTCACTACAAATGTTTATCCCAAACAGTTAAACCAACCAATACTCTGTAGTAATACTCTGAAATTGTACCATTTATCTAAATATTTTATAACGTTATCAAATACAGGTTCTTCAATATAAAGTAAATATCATTAATATTCACCTTATCAATATATTCAAAATGAACTGTTTTTCAATTTTTATTTCAATATTGGAAAATGGACAAAAATTATATAAAAAACATACACTTCCGGTTTGAATATTCTTTTCAAAAATAGAAGATGCACATCTATACCATAACCAAGTCTTAAGTCTGAAGTTTCACAATTTTACGTTCGACAGTTTTAGCGTTCACAGACAGACAGACCCACAGACTCACTAACGTCGAAAATAGTCACACCCGATTCAAGGAGGCTCAATTTTTTTCATCGTTACTTACTTAATACTGCGTATAAGAAAGTAAAAATTGGCGAAGGTTAAATATATTCCATGTATTATAAGTTTATAAGTAATAAATTTTGTTTAAACTAGTATTATCACGAAATGTGTCGTGATTTTTTACCCTTGATATTTTGCGCTGGTTTTTAAACAGTTTTCAAACTCACTACGATAAGATCATAAATCAATGTATAACAAACATTATAATCATGCAAACACACTTAGCATTTTCATATTTGATGGAAAATTAACAATAAAATGGGCATTCTGCATATTTTCACCAAAATTATGGCAAATATTTTGACCAACTACAACTAAATAAATTTCAGAATTATTCACAATACAAATTTAGGATCATTTTCACGGCATGTATTAAATAAACTAACATTAGTCCTTCACTGAAGCATTAATTGTAATCATTGAATTTATAAAATTCACCTCATAACATACATATTTATAAAGTATGATATATGAGATATCGTAATGGAAATTCGATAAACAATTAATTACTTTAAAATTACCTTTATATCTTGAATACTTTCAAAATTAGTCACTCCTATTCAATTGTTCTTAACACATAACACAAATAAAATTTCTAATAAATAGTAAAATATTTTATTATTTAATTTATTGTGTGTTACACTCTGCGACGCACTTATAAGTCTCGTCGGTTATATGAAATGCATTACAATATCTGAGTATTTTTCTGCTTAATTAGTTATAGTTAGATTCTTTATTGAATAGGGCAGAACGGAATAAAAAGCAGTATTTCTTAAAATATATTGTTTTTAGTTTGTTTAAAAGATTTTTTATTACTATTTGTAATGTTCAAATGAACTGTAATTTAACATCATTTGCTTCTACTTCTTCAAAGAAACAGCTATTTTATAATTATGTAAATAAAGATTCTAAAAAATAAAAATTTCTGAAGTAGCCGGCGCTCGATTTTCTTTTACGTAGTTTTCATTCGAAATAGAAATCCAATAGAAATAAAATGATTATGAAATTTATAATGGTTTTGAAGTTCTATTTCCGCTAAATTACCAAATAATATTAACCAAAATCTTATTCAATCTAAAATCCGCAATAAAGCTCTGAAATTGTTATTTAATTATGTTAACAAATATATAATATAAATTGATTCTATACTAGTTTACCTGATTCTAATAAATCAATATTTGAAATATTAATTCAAACAGATAATTGGCAATTTACTTGTTTGTTTTTGTTTTGAACATTTTCAATAAACAAGAAATACATTATGTAAATCATGATTCCGTTGATTTAAATTAAAATCTGTAACAAGTGCATAAACTATGGCAACGTAAATGATATTTTAGATTTTCCATAGCGGTTTTCTCGTAACTTGTACATTAAATGAAGATACTTTTCAAACAAATGTTGTGCGAAATATTCATATCATACATTATGAATAGGAGGTGCACATCTAGGCCATATATAAGTCTTAAGTTCGATGTTTCACAGACAGACACACATTCCGAAAATAGACACATTCTATTCAGAGAAGATCAAAACGTGTATATCCGTTGAAAACTCGACTTCTAAATTTTTCATGATTACAATACTTACTTATTGCTTTGTAAAAGTAAGTAAAAATATAGATAATAATAAAAAGGAAACACAAGCGGCTGAGAAAGTGAGATGGCATATTGCAGTACCAGTGTTCAAATTCGTTCGATTCTCTTTTTATGTGGTAATGTATCAACGGTGCATTACGTGAAGGAATGGAACCAGGAAGATTATAATAAGACCGGAACCGACTTGAACTTCATCTTAAAAAGCTGCTACAATTCAGCAACCCGGCCAGACAGGCCGAACTGCCAGCACCAAAGAGAAACAGGTTCGATCGACGTTAAGCACGCTACGGGCCACTTGAAGTAATGATGTTATCGATCATAGAAATGAGAAAATCGTTTTTGTCAATATGTGGGAATATGTATACATTTTAAATAAAGACTTGAAACAATGTGTATGTTGAATAATATGGAGGATATGGCAAAATTATTCGAATCGTTAATTTATACGAATTAATAGAGTAATAAACATTAGGCTAACAGAAATAAGAATATTATTGAAAAAGATCTGTATCATTCCATTCCCTAATGTTAAATATAAATCTTCAACTTGAATTCCTTCTATTACATCGCAGTTCTTCACAATAATTTATGATTAAAAATACATATATCTCTTACAAATTCTTCGAATATTACTGTCTATTTTTAATACGTATACACCGCACATATTGATCTACTTGTCTTATTTTGTGCTCCAATTAGGTGCATTGGCAAGCTGATAAATAATATATCTAGCTATATAGGTATAACTGGGTTTATTAGGCAAATAATATTTATTAGTAGGTAGATATACGTAAAAAAGACCGAATAAATTATTAGGAAATAAATATCCTGACCAATCAATATTTCATCTAATCAAATACTAAACAAGATTAGGTACAACGCACCTATGCGTCCAGCTCGTCTTTGGTAAGATATATGATGCAAGCAGCATCTATTATGGCTTTTTGGTTAACAATTAAAAAAAATTTAATAGGTATAGAAAAAAGTAGGGCATATTTTAAAATTCAAAATTATAATATTTAATAATTTTTTATGGCCTTTGGGTTAACAATATGAAAAAATCATGTAGGTATAAAATATCTTAGAATTTTTAGTAAAATATTTGGGTGTTTTAATTATTTTTATAAGGGCAGTATTAAAAGGGGCTCCAAATTTTGGGGCCCTATAACTCGGGAAGTAACTGACAGCGGGCGTTTGGATTTAAACTGCGAGTGGATTCAAATGGGATGCCGAATAATATGTATACCAAATTTGGTGTGAATCGCTCCGGTACCATCAGAGGAGTAGAGGGCACAAATTTGGTCTAACATCCAAGTATGTAGTCATGTGTCTGTAGCATTCTCAGATCAAAAAATGTTCTTGTATATATTCTTGTATTTTCGCCTTGAATCCAAAAATATATATATATTTAGATTCAGGGCGAAATTACAAGAACATTTTGTTAGGAAAATTTATTGATGCTACAGACACACGACCGATTGCTTTAGCTTCTTCGGTATTTCGTACGGCGAGCTAAAAATATTTCAAAATGCACCAGATCCGAATATAGGTTTTACTTAAATAAATAAAATAAAAATGTTAAATCGAGTTTGTAAATAAAAATATGCAGTTGCACATTTCATACTTGATTACGCGGATCAATAACAATAGGGAAACTCGAAGAGTCCTTTTGCGGAAAAAGGAAAAGAAAATTTCCCAAGTAAAACAAATAAATTTTATACTCCGGCAGTTATTTTCCACGCAGAAACATAATTTATTTGCCAACTTTCCACAAGATATGGAAAAAATAAGACGTCACCGTTTTGCATATACATAAAACAAATGGGAGAACCGCACTCACAAGATTATATGCGATCGCCCATGTAAATTAAACATGTAAATATTTGCTGTGGACACGCGCGCCAATTTTAATTTCCTTTCCATTTATTTAGGAATGCAGTATTGAGTGTAATTTCTCACCGGAATACGGGTGCGTCAAATATTATTGAGAAACTTGTTGATAGACAGCGTATAATTTTGTTTATAGACAGTGGCCACCAAACGTTTTGCCTAGTTATATCAAATACATTAATTGCTTAAGTGTATTTCATTGCTTAAATTATAATTGAAATTAAAACTGGCAAAAACACAAGTATCCATTTTCCTTTTGATTCGCAATCAGTGAAATAAATTAGGCAATTATACACTCACAAAAGTGCTTATATGTTTCATGAAAATATCTCGCATTTAAATTCGTTATTTGAATTTATATTATTATATAATATTACTTTTTTGGTAGGGTTTTAAAGAAATAGCAAACATTTAAAAGAGTCTTTAGGTTCCCAAGATATTTAATATACATTAAAACATTTCTTGAATACATCAAATACTTCTTTAAAAAATTATAAAACATTTTATATAAACAACACTTATTTTAGCCATAAAAAAAATTATTAACAATAATAATTAAGTTTTTTTTTTTTTTGTAGTGTGAACGCATGAACATAGTGTGCAGTGAAACGGTTTGCAAGAAAACACTGCATTTCATGTCAATCAATCAATAACAATTGATTTCACTATTGAGTTTTATTATATTATCACTTCAAAAATTAGTAAATATAAATAAGATTTCTTCATTATAAACATTAAGAAAATGTTTTCTTTATTAATCTAATTGAATTCACCACGCCGAGACCGCGTTAGCTATTCCACGCGATAATATTTCAGTGATTCTACTGTGACCGCATCCAGTAGATTAGAAGCTTCATTTCTTTCATTCTCTGTATTTTCTAATTGCATTGTTTTCTTCACCTTGCCGAAAAACAGGTAATATGCTGGCAAAGTTACGACAAATAAGACGTGTTATAAAGACAAATTAGAAGAATACTATGTATAATACATTTGATATACATTCAGTATAATTTAATGCAAAATGAAATAAATATAACGACAGCGTTTTCTACACTGTCACTTGCAGTCCCCTTGAATAAAAAATATATTATTATTAAATGGTTTAGTTAAAATAGACGCTTCATCAAGCTCAGACTCTTGACCGTCGTGCTAGAGGTCGATGAAATAATAATTACAACAAGGCTGCATCCCAAACCCTGATGCGATGTGCAACCCTGTCTCACACCAGCCCGAGCGAGCGCCCTCACAATGCGCAACGCGCTAAGCAACACTGCTGTCTGAATCCTGCAGGTCAAACAGATTGAGGACGGTCTGCAGGCGGGAATGATTTCAAGTCTTCATGCCTCCCAACACACCAACGATAAGCACTACAACGTTCCCTGAGTATTCCGACTACAGTTCTCTCAGTTCGGACAGAAGCTTTAGGTACTCTTAATTTCGTTCTGCTTACGAGAGATGATTATTATTATTATTATTATTTAGGATGTAACAAATATGACAAAGATTTAGCGAAGATAGTTTTCGTCAGCAAGTTAATGTAGGCTAAGCCTACGGATAATAAGGGTTTTCTCTAAATGCCATGTACTAGAGAAATGTTCTTTTGTTCCCGTTTACTCATAACGCTTCGCAGGAACCACCTGCGCGCAGTCTTTGTATATGTTGTAATTAAATAGAAGATAAGTCTTATATGAAGTCAACTATGAAACAGCCAGAATGAAGGGTTTAAACGTTTCTGTTATTTCAACATTCTCTCTCACTTTCTCTTTCTTTCTTTCTCGTCCTCTCTCATTTGTTCAGTTGTAAGTTGCTATAATATTGGTGCTTGGCACTAGTAGTAAAATGTAAATTTTAACTATATTATACCTATGTATATATCATTATATCCAAACCATATTTTTATTACAAAATTATATTTAATACTTTGACTTGTTAATACAGATTTGAAGTAAATATACCCTTCATCTTGGTTAGTTGTACGACCGGTTGACATGTACTTATTAAGCATGACAAAAACTTAAAAGTATGCATTATTAAATGTGTAACAAATTGAGTGAAACTATCAAATCTGAAGAACGATTTATGAGTACAATGTAAATAATGTAATAGGTAACCAACCCCCACATAAATGCATTGAGAAAGTCAGTGAATACACACGCGACGATAAACACGCAAAAGGCTCAACTAATTTATTATTGTGTCCATCAGATGATGAGACTGGCATCACAATGCAATTGTAAAATAGCGTTCCATCAGTAAGTAGCAAGCAGATATTTTCCACGAGCACCGAGCGTGAGACACACATTTGCTTGCTAGCTTCGGGACAGAAGATCAATTAGTTAATACACACACGCATACATTTAAACTATCATTTCATGACATGATGGTTAACATTCATTTAAAACGTGAAATACGATGCAGATTGTTACAATGCGAAAGAGCGTAATATACCCGTATTTATGTCCCTAATTGTACATGATTACTTATTACATTCTATGACTAATGGTGCGATTCTGAGCCAATCAATAGGTCTATAAGGAGAATCAGTAAGATTTTGAAAAAGTTGTAGTTCTTTAATGGAGACATATTTTAGTATTATTAATTACACATATCGATATATCTTAAAGAATCAGTTTAGAAATGATTTACAATTCAATTACAATATATATTACGCTATCAATATTTTACGGATTGTGCTTATAGATGCATAAATTTGCTCAGAATTGCACCATAAGTCTAACAAGAAGGGTAGTAATAATGAAACATATTTAATTTAGATCATAACGGAAATACAAGATTTGAGCATCCCTAAATTCATATTGACTACGAGATCAAGTAGGGATCAGTAAATGTGAGATTTTAACAGAAATACACGTGTCGGCCATCACTGAAATACCTATTTCGAAAAGACTTGTATATGGCCCAGACTTATTGAGAATCACTTTTTCTCTAACTTATACCGATTTCGAGATATTTAAAAAATAATTGAGTTACTTCCGGTTAAGAGATTGTTTTTATACAAAGTTGGTTTATGTTTAAAAACAATTCCTAACATTTCATAAAATTCACACTCTAATACGTATCGTTTTCGAGTTATGCAAAAATGGCACGAGTAAACAAGCACTTCCAGTTGAAATATTCTTTTCAAAAATAGGAAGTTTTCTTTCCCAGGATATACAAATTTAAAATTTCAAACCTGATATTTCTATGTGCAACGGTTTTGGCTGTAGAGCGATTACCACACTCACAGACGTATAGAAGTTATGGAGAAATAGTCAACATTGGACAGGGACCCTCAAAACGAATAATTCCATTATAATTTCCAGATCGATTTATTAGTGGTGATCACAATACTTACTTTTATTCATAACGTATAAGAAAGTAGAAAGACTCAATTACCTTAATTATATATATATATATATATATATATATATATATATATATATATATATATATATATATATATATATATATATATATATATATATATATAGAAAATGACTTGCAAACAATTGAGTATATTTTTCACAAAATGAGCGAATATCTTGACGCAAAATAACGCACTATGGTCTACTGAGTATAAATTGCGTCATGATTTCTACCAGTTCATTTACAAATTAAATGTACTATTTTGGTCTCCTGACTGAACTTCAATTGTCAGTTATAAAATAAGACATTTAATTCATTTCGAAATAGCTATAAATGTCCTAATTAAATTGTTGTCTAGGTTAATTATGAACAGAGTCAATTTTAACGTTCAAGAAGTTGAAATGATAAGAAACATACCATGCATAATTATTGTAATTTATGTAAATTGGAAGGTAGTTGTAATTTTATTAGCAAATACGATTCGTAGTCATACTTAGTACATATCATGTAAAACCCGAATATATCAAATTATAAAGTTATATTTATTTTGATATATTCGCATATCTACATATCCATGGTTGAAATTGTATGCTTATATTATATATTGTATGCTTATATTATGAGTATATTATATATAGATATATATATATATATATATATATATATATATATATATATATATATATATATATATATATATATATATATATATATGTATATATATGTATATATATATATATGCTACAAAGACATATAGTTATTGTCTTGTCTCTCTTATGGTTATGTATTAATTCACAATTTTTAGCTCGGCGTACAATAGTACAAGACAGTTATAGTGTTTGGTCATGTAACATTCTCGGATCAAAAAAATAAATAGAATAAAGAAAAAGTGTTTGTCTCGTCTCCCTGATTACGAAAATGTATATAACTTATATCATTGGAATATGTCGCTCGCTCGTTCGTATGACCAACTTTGTGGACGTATCTCCTGTGAAGGTACCAGGCCGATTTTAATGAAATTTGATATACATATAATTTTCACGCCCGTGCAGTTCCCTTCGCATTTTAAATTCAATATTTTGTAAACTCTTACGTTATAGGACCCCAAAATTTGAAATTCACCTTAATACTGCTCTCATTTGGACAGGTCTGGAGTCATAGGGCCCCAAAATTTGGAGCCCTCCTAAATATTGTCCTTAGTCAAATTTTAAAATTTATAGAATTTAAAATAAGACTGTAGATGATCTAATTATAATACTTTAAACTTAGAACATTCGTAGGGCCCGGAAGAAAACCTTCTATTTACGACAAAAAATATCTTGACTGGAGTATTGGTTTACTCTTACTACTTTTTCCATATCTCGTCAACGGCATGAGTTAGAGATAAAGTTATTGTTATTTGTTTATACCATGTATATATTTTCAATAGCCATTGTGCTAAAGAAATAAATAATTATTATAATAAAAATAAGATATATTAAAATTCCTAGCAAATTTTGTTAACAATGTTTTTGCACTTTTGTAAATAAGCCTTGTTACATTTACGTTTACCTAGTTACGATACAAATTAAACAAAATATAGAATATTTTAAATATAGAAACCAAAAGTAATAGAAAGTCCATTGAAAGTTACTGCAGCTTTTTTCGAAATATATATTTATGTATTTTAGGAAGTAAATACTTTTTAAATAACGAATTTGATCTGTCTATTCTTTTCTCTTCTATAGAGAAAAGTACTAGAAAGAAAATATGTTATGCAAATGGCTAATTTATAAAAGTGTTGTGAGCTGGGAAATATCCGATGAAATTAAATTTCCGGGAGGTAAAATATCAGGATATTATTTTTTTTAAATTCGTACGCCATAAAGCAAGCGTGATGTTTTATTTTTCTCACTGGTTGAACATTTGTTGTTTCTATTTGGTACATATTTTTAAAATAAAATTCCTCTTATACATAATATATAAAAGCAAGTATTGTGATCACAAAATAATCGACCACGACATTTTTGTTGATATATCCGGTTTGAGGGTCCGTAAATTAATTTTGACAATTTTCTCAATGTCGTCCGTGTGTCCGTATTGATATTGTTTCAAGGCAATGATGGAATACATATAAAACCCAATAACGGCTACATACATAACTTTCCTATGACAGGGGTGGCAAACAAGTCTTTTTACTTTATTTTATGAAATAATAAGTAAGTCTTTTAATCACCAAAAAAATCGAACTCGAGATTTCAACGGACATACACGTTTTAATCTTCCCTGAATCGAATGTGATTATTTTCGGAATGACTTTGGCTCTAGAGCGTTCACAGACACACAGACAGACAGGCATACACATAGATTATGTGTGTGCCTGTCTGTCTGTGTGTCTGTGAACGCTCTAGAGCCAAAACTGTCGAACGTAAAATAATGAAACTTCAAACTTAACCTTGTATATGTCCATGTATATGCATAGCTATTTTTGTCATAAGTGCAGCCGTTCAAGTGTTATTGGAGATAGAACAAAAAATGCATAAAGTAAACATGCACTTTCGGTTTGAATATTCTTGTCAAAACTAAGAGGTGCACATCTAGACCAAATACACGTCTTAAGTTTGATTTTTCACAATTTTACGTTAGACAGGCGGCTCTAGAGTGTTCCCATATACCTACACACACACAGACTTCACAGAATAGTGACATTCGATTCAGAGATGGTCAAAACGTGTATATCCGTTGAATTCTCGAGTTCTATTTTTTTGGTTATCTCTTTACTTACTTATTACTTCGTAAAAGGAAGTAAAAATAAACAAAATAAATTATAGGACATTTTATATACATAACATTTTTTCAGTTTGTGAACTCGAAGCCCAGAAAACATTATTAAAAATAAATATATTGATATTTTTAATGTTGTTGAATGAGTTGATTGTTCGGATGATTGCAACAATAAATTTTGTATTCCAACAATATAGTTTTCTTCCTTAAAACGTCAGTAGTTAAAATTACTAAAATTATGATAGTCATGTTATTTTTCTTGTTATCTAATGACATTTTTAAAGACATTTTTGCTGGGGTCGTCTTTGGAAACATGTAAATATATGTAGGGTTAATCGAATATAAATTTGGTGAAATGAATACGTCCGAAGAAAAAACATCACAAATGTGATTGATATATATCCATGATCCAAGTACATTTAGGTATATATGAATTATATATATCTTTGTAATCAAAAAGATGTGAAACGAATTTCTAGCAAAATATTATCCATTCTGAAAATTTAACAGACACACATATAGTAACTACCAATAACCAACTTCACAGCAAAGGAAAATTATATTCAAACTGAATTTTTACATGCTAATAAAAATTCAAGGAACCATCGAGAAAACAAAAAACAAATAAACTCTTATTTACAAATCATCAAACTGTCAAATTTATATGATACCTATGAAAAATATTATTTGCCACAAATATATCTTCGCATAATGTCAAAATGGTGGAGCAAATATTGGTGGACGTGGAAGATGCATCAAATAACCCGAAAAAGTCACGTGAGTCCTGCAGGAGTCATTAGAAATTGGGAAGTAACACCAATTATAGCATTAGTATTCGGCGCAATTACAGTGGAAACTTTATATTTCGGACTGTATTATACTCGCTCAAGAACCGATGCAAATTGGAAACTTTGGCGACCGCTTTACGAAACTATGGACTTAGATAATCCGCGACGTGCAATTTTTTCACCATCTTGCAAGTACTATAAACCCTACGTAAAGATCGAAGAGCTTGATTGTGTTTTATTTGAAATGAATTGCGCTGAAAAAGCAAGACTGAAAGAAATGGCAGAGGAGGCTGCAAGGCTAAAGGCATTGGCAGACAAGTGCAATTGCAAAGGAAAATAGCTTCCACGTGCATTATATTTCTTGCACTAACCATACATAAATGTGCAAATTTTCGATAAACCTTACATTTTAAGAAACGGGTCAGATCGTTCTTTATATCTTGTAACAAATATTATTTGTTTGTATATACATCAATATTTTCTTGAATAAGGCTGTAGCAAAATTAAAATATATTTTGAACTCTAGTATATGATATTATTATTAGCTTCGTCGTACGATAGTACAAGATAGTTATTGTGTTTGGTCATGTGTCTGTAATATTTCCGGATCAAAAAATGTTCAACAAAAAGTGTTTGTCTCGTTACCCTAATTACGAAAATGTATATAACTTATATACTTGGATTATGTGATCGTCCATAAGACCAACTTTATGAACGTATCTCCTCTGAAGGTGCCGGGCTGATTTTAATGAAATTTAATATACATATATAAGTTCATATAATTTCCGTGCCCTTGAAGTTCCCGTCGCATTAAAAATTATTAATATAAACAACAGGTTGTACATGTTTGTGAGTGTATGTATGTAGAACGCTTTCTTTTTGTAAAAATGCAAATTGGCATAGACGGAAATCGAACTTACGACCTCCAGGGTACGAGGCGAGAGTCTTAACCGAGGGGTTGGTAACTCGCGTATTTTGGTGTAGACTTGCTCTTGTATTAATACGGTATTTCCAATGAATTACTGCGTATTACATGCATTACGAAGTATTAATATTTTTTATTCTTTATTAACTAATACTATTGGTTGCATTATTTTTGTATGTGTTATTAGCATTCAACTTAAATATTAAACAAGCTTAGGTTCAACGCACCTATGCGTCCAACTCGCCTTATAAGTAATATATGCGATGCGAGCAGCGGTTTTTCTTTTGTATGACATGGATTCAGATATGGGGCAATCATTTGATGTATCAATAATTAAATTGGGTTAATTATGTGTTAATATATTATATTATAGTCAGTTTGATAATATTATTATAAAAATTAGTATATTTATAAACTTTGCAGGTTAACATTATTTGTGAATTCTGCGGTATATTAAAGTATGTGCCTTGGTTTAGTTTCTATCAAAATGTGCTGCTATCTAGCCTGATTATTTGATTTAAAAACAAAATCGAATCAAACGTCAAATTATTAAAAGTGTTGTGTAAAAAGTTTGCAATATATAATCTATTAATAATCAATTCAACTAAAAAATTAAAACCGTATGCAAGTTTATATTCCTGAATTTTGAAGAGTTAATATGATAATGCTATCGATTCATTGCCATTGACAAACTATACAAAATAGAATGTGATAATAAATTCTAGAAAACTATGTTATTGCACGCGTACAAATGTTATTTATATATTGTAACCATGATTTAGAAAAATCTTACAAGAAAATTCACCACCCGTTAAAAGTAAACCATATTCTGTATTACACCGGTTACCATTATAAATAACTCAATAAGCAAAACCTTGAAGAGTTAATCCACACATATTTAAACCCATGATTGGCTGGCAAAAATATTTCAAATTATTAATATTTAAATTTGTGTAGGTTAGTTATCTGTCAAACAATACAAACTGAAGGAAAACCGTGTAATTATTATTAAGTTACATGAAAATTCGCCACCCGTCAAAACTGACCTATGTTCTGTATATCATATGGGCACATGGTGCCCACGGGTGTCCCTAGTTAATAATAATAATATTGAAATTTAAAATGATGTTGATTGATTGATTATTTGGAGGAGTGCAACAATATTTTTTGTACTCAAACAATTCCATTGTTAGTCTTTTATTAATTTATCTCTTCATATATATGAAATTATAACCAGGTGTTCTTCCTTAAAAGCATCAGTGATTAAAAGTTTGTTCTACATAAATATACGGTGAGCAGTAGGCATTGGTGCCTGCACCTATACTTGTTCGTTTGGTGAATTCCCTTCAATATTTAATTTATTAATGCCAGACCAAGCCTAAATTTCATTTGTTGTCACATAAAAGCTTGTGGTTGCGATTATGTTTCCGTTACAAGGCTAAAGTTATTATGTAGGGCATGACACATATATGTAATTATTTGTAAATTCAAATCATCCCTACAATACCGAAAACATTCGTAAAGATAAACGTTTGAAGCAAAATTTTATAATTTATTATACTATCAAAACATTTGTGAAATACTTATTTCGGAAACGAAGTCGCTTGCCAAGATGTTCTTGCCTTTCCCAACGGTGCCTTTACATATGCAGCAAGAAACACAACACTCATACATCAAAGTTTCAGTTTTTATTTGCAAAACATCGGAATGTACACCTTTAGTTACGATGCACCAGTCAGATGATATTTCGTATGAATATTTATGTTTCATGTATAGTGCATTAACGTATATAAATTTTCATAATAGCCATGGGAATGAAATGAAATACATGTTATAGTTGCATCGAGTATGAAGTGGGTGTTTAATCTACAATGCGACACCGCAAAAGTCTATTTGCTGAACACTGGCCATACATATTTCAAATTAAATATATATTTCATTAAATATTAAGGATATTTACTAATAAAATAGGTACTACAAATTTCTACAATTGCCTATTTAAAGCGTGGTCAGATATTTTATAACTTTCTTGGCATCGAATCTAAATATTTTCGGAAAAATTTGGGCTTTTTTTCTTTAGAAAAATCTGGAGTGACCTGTACTCAACTTTCTTTTACGCAGTTTTCACTAGATATATATATATATATATATATATATATATATATATATATATATATATATATATATATCTACAGAAATATTCTGAAATGTCATTTATCTAATTGTCTATTTTGTTTTCCTGTCAAAATAACATGATCCGATTTTATATGCTACATTCGAATCCATGGCAACGTAAACAAGATATTAATAATGTAATAGAATTTATCTCGCAACTGGCACATTTTTTGAAGAAACTTTTCAAACAAAAGTTTTGCAAAATATTAATATCTTTCATTATAAACATAACTATTTTTGCCGTAAGTGTAGCTGTTCAAGTGATATTGGAAATAGAACAAAAATTGTATAGAGTAAACATGCACTTCTGGTTTGAATATACTTTTCAAAATAGGAGGTGCACATCTAGGGCATATACAAGTCTTAAGTTTGAAGTTTCATAATTTTTCGTTCGACACACAGCCAGACGTCATTCCGAAAATAGTTACATTCAATTCAGGGAAGGTCAAAACATGTATATCCGTTGAAATCTCGAGTTTGAAATTTTTCATAATTACAATACTTACTTATTACTTTGCCTTTGAAAATGGTTGTTTATCTAGCTACAATACATATTGACTTTGTTTCATAGCAATCATCGAGTGAATACATACAGATAGTGAAAAGACAAGAATAACGAATGAAGGACACTCCAGCTTTATGTATTCTTTGTATACTATTGGCCCGTTGTTGGCAAGTGGCGCTGGCGTAACAGGACCTCACAAAAAGACGTACGATTGTATTCCGAATGCTTCACAATTCAATTCATCAGATATAAGCTGCAATTAATGAAGTGCAGTGAGAAGAATAACAGTTATCCCAATAGAATATCGATTTTGATTCAAAAGGAACGTTATTCCAAAGCGTCATTCAAAATACACCATCGATTTCAAAAATCTGTTTTCACAATCATCAAATTCCCATTTTAAGGTGTAATTTAATTTTAATATTAATATATAACAAGCATAAATGCAGACACCAATGCCTACAGCTTGCCGTACAGTTATGAATTCATCAAAGTTAATTTAGCCAAATATTTTATAGCAGCAAAATTATAACAAAATATAACATGTGTGTAACCACTGATTTTTGAAGATATAATCTAAACATGTGTATTAATGGGTTTAAAATAAATAAATTAAAATAAATAATTCAAGACTCAATAATGAGGTTATTATTATATTGAATATAAAATATTTGAAAAATTATTTTTAATTTCCTAAACGAATGTATATAATTAATTAACTCGATATTTTAACTGAAATACACATTTTGACCATCTCTGAATCGTTTTAAACAATTCTCGAAATGATGTCTGTGTGTGTGTATTTCTGTGTATCTGTCTGTCTGTGCTTACTATATAGCAAAAATGGTTGATGATAATATTATAAAACCTGTATAGGGCCCGGAAGAAAATCTCATATTTTTAAATACAATAACCGAAAGTAATGCTATACTTTTACAATATTTCGTAAACAGCATGAATAATTAATATATATATATATATATATATATATATATATATATATTATATTAATTATATATATATATATATATATATATATATATATATATATATATATATATATATATATATATATAATAAGGAATTGATTTTATATTTCTTCTAATACAAAAGTGGAACCGTAAGATTAAAACAATATATGCTGAGTAACCAAAGCTGGGTCGTTGTAATGGTAATTATAAAAGTTGAGCAGGACGTTCCATCTCGCAACCTAAATTCGATACGATTTTGTAATTTGCTTCAAAATTTCGTTCGGTTATGCTCAAAGAGCTGTGCCATACGAGCGGAAAGCTCACAGGCAGCAGCTAGCTACTTGTCTTTTATTCGCGGGGAAAATACAATTACCTGGGACATAATTTTATTAGACGCGTACCGTGGTGTCTCAGAGAACGTCACCAAGCAGCGCCGCGCCGCCACGTCCCGCCGACACCACTACCTGTGAACACGCAAGTAAACAATTCTGTCGTTAGTTCCTGAATAAGACGTGAATTGCGTTATCAACAAATGTAACTTGTTATCCTAACTGCTTGAATAGCTTCGTCAATTGAATTTCTATTCAACTAGAGCTACGAAACATTTACAATTCATTGTTACAAGTTGCAAGCGTATCTACCGACCGACGACGCGACGTTTCCTATTCTCAAACATCTATTAAGTTGGTAGCTAGTAATCAGGAGTAAATGATTTGCAGAGCTCATAGCGTTCAACTAACTAAAATAACAAGATTAGGTGCAAGGCACCTATGCCTTCAACTCGCCATATAAATAATATATGCGCTATTACTTGGGGACATTACTTTTTAAATCATTGTTTTTAATTATTCTGGCCTATGGGATCACAATTTAGAAAGTCTTAGAATTTTTTTTGATATACTTAAACTTGCCCAAACGAAATATGGTCAGACATTTCCATAAAAGTGCATCCTGTAAGTCACGTTCATACAATAACAAAAAAGAAATACTTATGTTTAAATAATTACATTTAATTTACGAATAATATAAAACACCGATGAAAGGAAATATAGAACAATATTAACAACAACAACAACAAAAAAACCTCGATAAAAATATATACATAACATAAGAAATATTTAAACTAAATTTAAATTTAAAATTGTCGTAAATAGTGTAATGAAACCCTTGAGCATTTTTATACATTGACACTTCCATGATTGTATAGATACTTAATGATGTTCTGGAACAATTGTTTAGGTAAATATCTAAAAAAAGTAAATTTATTAGGTTTGCCTGGGTAAACCAGGCTTCTTGTAAAATTTACCGAATTAAGAGGATTAAAGTGAAACCGACTAAACTTATTATCTTATTAGCAGAAAGTAATAAATAAATTGACATTTATTTATTATTTTATAACATAATAAATAAATGTAAGATGATTTGATTTGGCCTAAATTCGGAAATTACAGTATAACAGCCACGTAAATACCGGTATTTTGATACATAAGAAAACATAACACTGCACAATATCCGGTGTACCGAATAGCGGTTTTGCACCCACTAATTTACACCTTTTGAAACGCCACGTGGTTTGTTCTTTATTAGATTAAAATTATCGTGCGAGTGTCTACGTTTGTTTGTGCGTGAAACTAAAACCTAATACCATATACTATATTCCCATTTGCAAAAAGTCTCGTATATGTCATATGCCGTGTGGGTTCGACCGTGTTTAAAATATCAAAGTTTGTCATGAAACTCATGCAGATATGGTAAATGTGGTTCATATCGATCAAATAGCGCAGAGTAGACTGAAATGTATATATTTCTTTTGTACAATCAGATATACATATGCTATACCGAATTGATGCTTTATTTTCACCGTTGTAGGCAGGTAGTCGAATTTTTAAATTGAAAATAAACATTGAATATTGATGAAATTTCTTTAAATATAAATATAGGTTCATGAAATAAGTATAAACCAAAGAAAATATTTATGGAAATTTGTCGGGTCCATAAACATTTAAATAAATTGTTTCTTTATAAACCTAATAAAATCGTTGGGGAGTATATTTTGCATAACAATATGAGTCATTTTAATTATGCAACAGGCACTTTTAGCCGCTTTACGAGGTACGAAAGAGCTGAAGCGTTCGGTCGTGTGTAATACTCTTTGATTGAAAGTTGTCTTTAGGAAATAGTTCTTGTATTGTAGTCCAAAATTCAAATATATATATATATATATGTATATATATATATATATATATATATATATATATATATATATATATATATATATATATATATATATATATATATATATATATATATAATAAAATATATTACTCGTTTAGTGTATTATTAGCATTTCAGTTATTTTATAAATATTTATAATAAAATTGTCACGCATGAACATAAATTAATTTATTAAATGATTAACTTTCTAATTATTATAAAATAATTAGAAATTGCAAGTTAAATCAAACACCTTTAATTTAGAACTGGTATGTGTTTTTTTTTTTTCATTAAAGTTTATTTGGTATCTATTTTGAGTTAAAAGTACGTTTACAGTTTTTATATTTGAAGTAAATTGTTAATCCACTGTACATATGTCTCTTAAAATCTGCACTGAAATCCTTTAAAATACTGTATTGCTAGTCGCTATGCATCAGGTATAAAATAATATACTTGAATGTTAGTCGTCGCTCACTCGTAAGACCAAATTTATGCGCACATTCAGTTAATAACTTTGGTTCAGTAGGCAGTTCAGTTGAACATTGTAAGAGAAACACCGAATTTGCCTGAGTTTTACACTGTCGAGCATTACCCAAAAGCATTAAATTATATCAACCTGCTATTGTGTGTTTTATAAAAAAAAATGTATTTATATATACGTAATTATGTTACAAAACGTTCCACTTAATGAACCATCAAATAACAGAGACAGCGCTATGACGTACCGCTGATTTGAACGCACAGATTTCCATAATAATTAAATCAGCTAGCAGGCTTTCACGAATGAACATGCTTTTTTGTGTTACTGTCACACATTCGTCGTGTAAAATCTGTTCACCCACCCATTTGAAATGGATGTTGCGTTGTTATGTAGGCACCGATATTGCGATATTTCTAACAGAATATTCATTGTGGGATAGTGATTGACAAATTAGTAATTAAACGTCAAATTCCACTACAATCAAACGATAAATTAATATTTTGATTACCAATACCTACCCATAATATCCATCAAATTCGTATGTTATTATAACAATATGTTCGATCTTTACTTTCTTTATAAAAAGTATTGTGATCACAACATAAATCGACCTCGAAGCGTAATGAAAATATTCGTTTTGAGGGTCCTTGAATTAATTTCTACTTTTTTCTCAATGATGTCTGTGTGTGTCTGTCTGTATCTCAATGTGTGACTGTGTGAACATCAGGCTATACCGTTGAACATAAAAATATGATGCCTTGAATTTACGAATAACCATGTGGCAAACCTTTATATTATTTATTTTATTTTATACATATATTTTTTGTCTTTTCTGATATCTTTATATTACAGAAGATACGAATTATTTAAGTTTTGCGCCTTATTGGCCTATAACAATACTATAGGCTTATTTTGCAGTAGCAATACTATCGCATTAACATATCTTACGGCATTTATAACATGAAAAATAAATATTTGTTTTAATTAAGAATTCAAAGGCATAAATTAAAAGATTATTAATCTTATAATTTGTGTTTGAAAATCGGTTCTTTAGCATTTATAAAAACCCCTGCTTTTATATCCAATTAAAACATGTTTTAGTAGATTCTTAAAACAATTGTATTAAAAAAAATGTTGCAACATACCAAACTTGAGTGAACTTCAACTTTGAAGCAAAGCTTTGATTACTCTTTCTCTCTCTCTCTCTCTCTCTCTCACTAAATCGAATGAACTTCGAGACATCCTTAATCCTTTATAAAGGCTAAAGTAAAATATATGATTTTAATAAGTGTCTATCAAAACAAGTTGCTTTGATAGACACTTATTAAAACAACTGTGCATTTTATAAGCAAATAAACGTAAAATTTGAGTGAAACAAATGAAGAAACCCCTGAAATTTCATTGCTATTTAAACTTATATTATAAAAGACTGTGACACTTGACGATTGTTATTTCTTATTTCGTATTTTGTATTTTACCTTCTATTTTGATATCATATTATAAAATGTAAAAATCATGCCACCGATATCATTATCTTTTCAAAGCGGCACTTTGTAAGAAAGAGTGGTTCGCTGTCGACTAGACTTTGATCAAGGCAAGACTTTATAAGCAATTTCATCCGCTGAATATGCAATTTCAGGAGATACGAAACTATTTGCTGAAAGCGTCGAAATTTAATATATGAATTACAGAGTATTGAAATATCGAATTAGCAAAAATCCATTCTACAGATCAAAACTTTGATACCAACATAATTTAATATTAGTATTCTGAGATTGGCAAAATGTGTTATTTTCTTGTAATACATTAAAACGTAATATACATTCGAATAAGAAAGTAAAAATCGAGAAACATATTTTAAGTATACAATTAGCATTGATATTGAATTTAATCAAATTCTTCTGACAATTTTCTGTCAGTATGTAAACAGCTGGATTATTCATTATACTGTTCAAATGTTTTATCAAAAATGAAATGAATAAGTGAATTTTGCTGTAACTCCAAAGATGATTATTATTGAATAGGGGATATCGTTAGAATCCTGTTTGTCTCCAGGATATTAGAATCGCGGTTTATCGAAGGCGGTCAGCCAATTAGGGTTACATTTAATTCTCGAGAGAGTTTAAGTTTAGCGTTGTCCTGATGACACTATTTCCCAATCCCTACCGACCACCAACCGACACCGATCGAAAAGCACACCTAATGCCAAAGCATGCTGTTGCTACGTTAGCATCCACCATTTCTAGGTTAAATAACTAATGTCAGATAAATTTCAATTTATAGGTTATGTACGTGTGAATATGATGTGCTTGTGCTGCTCACTGGCCACAAACGATTTGTTACATGGTACACCGTTGCTAGAGCTATGCCACACCGCGGCCGGGCCGGTGAGAATATGAAATTGTTTTAAATTTTACTTTTACGGTCGCGATCATGTAAATTATATCCCAATAAAAACTTGTTTTTGTTGAGTTATATTGCCTTATGAAATACGACCAACGAATTTTATTTCCCGATTGTGATACTAAAGGTTTCATAAAAGGTTGTTAGTATATATGTATACGTATGCTATTTGTAAATATTGTACGATATTTGATGGAATTTTTCGGTTACACAAATAAATTATTCATAATAGAAGCTTTATTTATGTTTGTATACCGTAATATTTTTAGTGACCGCACATGAGAATTTAATTAATTATAAAATTGGAAACATCTGGAATGGCCTTCACTCGACTTTCTTGTTACTAACTGTATTTATAATAATGGCAATTTTTCAGTAAATGGTAGGTTTTTCGCAAAAAAACTTTTAAATTAGTGATGAAACGATTACGATTATGATAATTCGTAATCGCAGATTATTTAACTATTTTCGATTATACGTAAACGCCGTTTATCTGCACGATTACTTACGATTAAGAAAGATGAACTTAGATAGGCACAACTACAATAACATACAAACTATAAAGAAATGCTATGTATATATATATATATATATATATATATATATATATATATATATATATATATATATATATATATATATATATATATTGACAAATTTAATCTAATTATTTATCTTCGTTGATGTTATAAATTTTTAACTCGCCGTAAGATGTATTCGCTCGTGTGTCGGTAGCATTCTTAGTTCAAAAAATGTCCCTAAAAATTTGTCCCGTTAACCTAAATCCAAAAATATATCATATCTCATATGCTTGGATGTTAGTCGTCACTCGCTGGGTCGCTCGTAAGAGCAAATTTGTGCCCTCTACCCCTTTGAAGGTACCAAAGGGATGTAAACCAAATTTACTACACATATTCTTTGGTATCCTATTTGAATCCGATCGCAGTTTAAATCCGAGTGCTCGTATATTTTCGGAGTTATAGGGCCTTAAAATTTAAAGCCCCCTTTCATACTACCCTTAGAAAATAATTGAAACATCAAAATTATTAACCCAAAGGTCATAAAAAAATATTAAATATCTTAATTTCTAAATATGCAATACACTTTATTCATTTAATATATCAAAACAATCTACCAATAATTGTAAAACTATTTATAAAATTAACATTTTTTCAAATTGTGAACCCAAATACCATTATAATTAGAACAATTATTTTAAATTTTGTATGCAAGCGTGGTCTGTGGAAGGCCCACTGCTCGCATCGCATATATTTCCTATATGGCGAGCTGAAGACATTGGTGCCTGGTTTCTAATCTTGTTTAATAGAGGCCCTAGAGTTAAAATTTAAACACGGAAGTAATTAGGGAAGCGGATGTATAATATCTATTTTCAAATCCTTGATATTATTAAATGGTACTTTTTTTGGAAAATCTTTTGAAACAAGAGTTGCACTTTCACTTTTATAACTCGTTTCGTATTCGATATGCAAAAGAAGAGTAAACAAGCATTTCTGGTTGACATATGCTTATCAAAAATAAGAAGTTTGTTTTTCCAGGGCTATATAAATTTTAAATTCAATATCATATTTAAATGTTCAATAGTATTCGCAGTAGAATATTCGCAAACACAGATACACAGACCTCATTGTGAAGATAGGTACCCTCAAAAAAGTTATTTTCTTTCAATATTCGAGGTCGATTTTTTTTAGCGAATACTGTTGTTGCGTAGCCTATAAATAATATATATATTTATTAGTTATCGTCGTAATATAAATATTGTTTTAAATCTAAGATTAACAATTATATTATCGAAACGAATTTCAATTTAGGAATAAGTACTTTGTGATATTCGTTTAGCAGAACATTTTGGAAAACAATGACTTTTTTTTTCTATTTGACTTGTTCTATTTGAACTGGTGTAAGTATTCAAAACGATAAATCCAATATGACCTACATTGTTTCATATTTCATTGGGTACAACGGAATATTTCATTTGTATTGATTTTAACTTCATTATAACATTTATATGACCTGTAGTAGTACGAAATCACTATTTATAGATAAACTCTTAAAATACACCAACAATTTTATTGAATGCTTCGTTCTAAAATTTAATATTGATGTTTTTAGCAGATTATACCCACATATTTCATTGGAACAAACATACTTTAATCAATTTATCCCGAATGCAATTAATCATGGTAGCTTAATGCTGTCACATTAATGAGGTTCATTTTGATGCTTTTCTTTATCTTCACATGACAACTATTATCTGTTGAGAATGAAGGGGTTCTCTTATACTATCATATTTGACCGAGTTTAAGAAATGAGTTGCGTGATAAGGAGATACGTGTAAGCATGATACTTATATGTGTTCCTAATGATTAAATAATACAAATACTACGATAATACAAATAGGTCACAATTAAATGATATATGGATTGAATTGTCAACTGCATGGCGATGCTCTAATACTGACCCAGTTTATAGAATAATATGTGGCTAAAATTGTTCTTAGTTAACAATTATTCTAAACGAATCGATTCAATTTGAGATCAATTAATCGATTCACCAAATATCTATAGTTTTTGCATCGTATTGTTTTAGTATCGAAGTATTGATGATCTGCATAAGCCGATTACTAACCGAATAATAATTATCAATATTATGAACGAATCGATTGTAATTCTGTTATCAAGATAAATATCAATTATTAATCGATGATAAAATTGAATTGGTTATTATTCGATAATTAAGGACGAATCGATTAATAATATTGATTGTCATGAACCGATTAATAACTATCAAATATCAACGGAAGCAGATAGGTATTCTAACCCGTGAAGAACCGATTATTTTTTACTCGAAAAACAACGATTATTGAATTACATTCTGATAAGATTAGTGCAGTTGGAAATGCAAAGTGTAGTGCATTGTTGTAATACAACCATCAAATACATTAGTACAAATTAGTAAATTTGCATTAGCTAATGAACTTTTAGTGCATTAAAAGAACTCAAATGGTATTATTTAATATATTAATTATTTTGAAATAAAATGTTATTTTTTATGCTATTCATCTATTTGCTAAAAAAACCTATAACGAAACTTTTGTAAGTTATTATCTGGTAAACTATACAAACGCACTACGCGTGCGAAATGAGACTGCCATATTGGTGGGATTAGTACCAAACTTTTGCAATACCTCTGCAATAGCAACTGCATAAAGTTTTTATGGAATGACTGATCTGTGCGCGCATGAGACAAACTTTTACCACTTAACTAATTTCTACACAGCAACCACAATAATCTAATGTGAATGATACTTAAGTACGAAAATATGGGCCTGGTGCTCCTGAGCAGCCAACCGAGATTATATCGATAGGTCCCTGATGCTCAAGGGTGAACGAATTAATATATATATATATATATATATATATATATATATATATATATATATATATCCCAAACATACTGTCAAATCAACCAATACTTCACAGGAATACTCGAAATGTAATTTATTTAATTGATTTAATTTTGTTTCCCTGTCAAATTATTGACAGGCATAGATCACATGCTTGATATTGAACTATATACAACTCCATGGTATCGTAAATATGATATTTGAGACAAATCATGAACTGAACAATCAGTGCAGAACAAACAAACATAGCTATTAGGTATAGGAGGTTAAAGGTTTATTTAACCGATCGCAAATGACAAATAACAAATTATTTGCGTCTATTTAGTTACCCTGTCAAATGTTGTCAGGCATAATTCATACGATTAATTAAGTTTTATCGCCATACATGCGTATTTATGGCAATATAAATAAGAATTTCATTTAATTTTCCGTAGCTACTTTCTCGTAACTGGTATATATATTCTAAAGAAACTTTTCAAACAAAAGTTGTGCGAAATATTAATATCTTTTATTATAAACATAACTAGGTTTGCCATAAATGCAGTCGTTCTAGTGATATTGGAGAAAGGACAAATAATGCACTTCCGGTTTAAATATTCTTTTCAAAAATAGAAGGTGCACATCTAGTTCAACAGTTTTGGCTCTAGAGCATTCACAGACATACAGCCAGGCGCACACACAGGCGTCATTCCGAAAATAGTCACATTCGATTTAGGGAAGGTTAAAAGTGAATATTCGTTGATATGTCGAATTCGAAATGTTTTTTTGATTACAATACTTACTTATTACTTCGTAAATGAAAGAAAAAATAGTAAGACTTTTTATATAAATAACAGTTTTTCAAATTATGAACCCAATTTATTTTCAAAATTAAATTATTACGCGCAAGCGCGGTGCGGAAGGAGGCTAATTGAAGGTATAGGTGTCTAATCGTTATCATTATTTTTCGGAAACGACAATCGATTTTTAAAATGAAATATATCACAACCCTAAGTGTCTACTTGCGTACAATGTTGCCAATAATAATGATGCTGCACGTTTACTATTGTCATTGATATTTTAAAGCACCTTTAGTTGAACTAGCTATAGCGAAAGTAATTACGTCAAATAGCACCCGTGCTTATAATATAATAAACTATATTCCGATAAGCAAATAAAAAGTATCCAACGGATACGAACCAAATTTGCGAAAAGTGTTCCGTCAGCAGCGTCATATAAACAAGTAAATTACATTAAAACTATTCGAGTTTCGCCAGTTTAAAGTTGGCTAGGTACCTATATATACATATATACAAGCCAAGGGAAATATACCGCACATGTATATAACGAGTCCATATCGTGTATAAAATTACAGTTATATATCACACAAAATTGCATTACTAGTAAAAGCAGTTAGGCAATATCTTGTTGCACTAGCCAACACACATTTACAAGCCATTTAAATAAAAACAAGACTTCAAATGCCCTACTACAGTTTTGAACAGAATATAAAATTGTGCACACTTTGTAAACATTCATTTTTATAGTGTTTCGTGTTCTCATTACATATCGGCACGCTACATGCACTTCTTAAATCGGTCATGAACACCTTTGTGTCTTTCATTTAAATAGTGTATATATACACTTAGATCGCTTTTTTTTTTTTTTTTTTTACTGGTAAAATAATAATTTATTTACATGAAAGAAAATATCTGGAGTGGCCTGCACTCAACTTTCTTTTACGCAATTTTCACTAGATATAGATATATATATATATATATATATATATATATATATATATATATATATATATATATATATATATATATATATATATATACATATATATATATATAGATATATGTATATATATATATATATATATATATATATATATATATATATATATATATATATATATATATATGTGTATATATATATATATATATATATATATATATATATATATATATATATATATATATATATATATATATATGTGTGTGTATTGTATTGTATGTAAATACCAAATTTTAGTGAGCGGTGCATATTATAAGTAATCGCTCGCACCTGCGCCTTCTATTAGAAACTTAAATCTTTAAATGCGATTATCTCGAAACTATGAAAAAGCTTTACCATCGACACGATTACTTAAAAACTACAAATCCCATTGGCCAAATAATTTGTTTTCTTATTTCCTATACTAATAGGGAGAGACTGGACGTAGGATTAGTTAATATTAGTTAAAAGTAGAATTATATAGAAATGGTGTTGCCGCAGAATAGCTCTATTTCCACCATTATTTATTATTTTTACTTTCTTTTACGAAGTAATAAGTAAGAATTGTAATCATGAAAAATTTCGAACTCGAGATTTCAACGGATGTACACGAATTGACCTTCTTTGAATCGAATGTGACTATATATGTGTGTGTGGCTGTGTGTCTGTGAACGCTCTAGAGCCAAAACTGTCGAACCTAAAATTATGAAACTTCAAACTTAAGACTTGTAGTTCGTATTTGCAATTTTTATAAGGCGAGCTGATGGCATTGATATGTGTGTACCAATGTTTGTTTATTAATAAAACATTACGTCGTATGAATTTGTTCTGCTATTCAAATTTCACATCGCATTTTAATATTGAGTTTCGGATGTTAACTGAAATTACATAACAAATGCGCCCTTATGCATGTCTATGCAACCAAAACAAAATTTTGATAATACCCAAACTAAGGATAATACATAATTTTATTTAAAAATCTAAAACATGTATAGGATAATACATAATTTTATTTAAAAATCTAAAACATGTAGATACATTTTATATAATTTAATGGATTGATCTTTATATCGAAATCTAACTATCACTATATTACTGTTCGATTTCATATTCATGTAGATATGTCATAAAAAAGCAAATAGATGTAAAATATGAAATATACGTACGAGGACATCTCGCGGGATAACATTTTATAGCATATAGTTCCATTTTCAATTTGTTGGGCAGTATTACATGGATGTCTTAAAGCTATTTCTGAACATATATAAAAATAGGATTGATATTATAGCTAGACGGTGTCATTTGTTCCAGATATGGATAAGACCTATGTTGACAAAATCCGCTTCCAACACTCAAACATAAATACGGAGTCAAACCCTTACACACACACAATAACATAAAAACAAAGTTCTGTATGGCATCAAAACGCCAGTGAAAAATATCAGAAGAAAACAAATCAATATGAAATTGATACTATTCGATTCGAAGTCAGGGGCTGCGGTGAAGTTCATTTATATGTTTAGGTTGTCGTCAAGAAGTTCTCATCTTTTTCGGCGGCTAAAAGAGGAACATTTCTCAAACGTGGTTTGGTTTCGTGGCCCGTTTTCTATTTCACAGCTTGTAACTTGAATCGTGTTGTACAGAACGAGTTCTTTGTAACGATAAGACAAAAGTAATTTGTAACAAGTGCCAATTCTTGAAAGCATCGTGCGCGACAACATGTTTTCAAATAAAATTCGATACTATTGGCCCTGTTGCAAAGGAAATTGAACAAATATCTCTTCCATTCGTCTTAATTGAGTTTACTTATTATTTCTTCAAACAATATTGAACAGTATTGAAATTAACACTGTTATAGGTGCGTGCTCCATTAAATATAATAGAATCCCAGAATAATCAATATTTTAATGGAAATATATGTCTTCAAACTACCTTTTCAGACATTTTTCGCGATAGTGTTTCAACACTTTACTACAAATAGTACTAATTATGAATCTTTCAGTATGAAGTTTGTATACTTCCTAGTTCAGAAAACTAAATTAACACCGGTATTAACGGTATATTCTCTTTAGTTTCATTATCTCGAGATTGGCAAGAACTGGAGAATAATTGATATATATATATATATATATATATATATATATATATATATATATATATATATATATATATATATATATATATATATATGTATATAATTTAAAAGAAATATAATTTCTAACAAGCTTTGCTTAAAATGTTTTATAAAAATCTACCATATACTAGGATATCGCTTTTGAAATTAGATAATTTATATTTATCAATTGAAACCATAATATATTCTAAATTGCTTCATGCATATCTGTCAAAAATTAAAACGCAATATTATGAGAGACGGAATATTGTATTGTTATAAAATTATATGCAACAAGAAAACTAAACATGTTGAAGTAAACGAACAAGAATGTCAAGTTCAGGACGGACACCCTATAGATATGTTTTTTGTTTGTTCTGATATTTGAACATTTCTCGGGCTTGTTGAGAAAGCGGATATCGTAAAATTATTTTAATAGGATTCAAAACTCATGTTACATATTCTTAGAAGAAAATGGCAATTCTTCGAAACACTATATAATTTCTCTAAGTATCATTTTCTAATAGTCTATTTGAGTTTTCCTTCTCCTCAATGTATTTTCTTTTTGTGTTTATGAATATTTAATATCCTTAGGTACTGCGAAGTATAGTACATTTTTTATTCCAAGCAAGACTACGTTTAACTAGAACTTTTTCAAAAGAAAATTGTATAGTTGAAGAAAATAATAAAAAAATTGTGAAGTCGTAGGAATAAACCGAATATTATCCATTGCTTGGCTGTCTTATTTTATTTACATATATAAGAAATAAACTTTTGCCGAACTTAGATTACCATGTAGCGTAGATATGGTAAGGTCAAAACTAAAAATCCATCGTATATTTTCGCCGTGAAACTTTCGAAAAGTTTATATAATTCTAACAATAGTTAAAAGGCTACAGTTGAATTCCTTTCGGAAATCTTGACACAAGCTTGGAATTAATTTAAAGTTGGTGTGTTTGGTTTGTGTAAAAGCAGCGCAAACCTTCGCTAACCTTATTTAGGTGATGTGCCATAACAGGTAACTTTGTGTATAAGTTGGCCAACACTGAAGCATGACCCTAATTTAAAGACCATAATATATTACGTCACGGATTTCCCAATGAATACAGTAGCAGAAAACTCTTTCTCATTCAAGCATTCATAGTCTTACAATTATTCTCCATTTAACTATATTATTACTTATATATAATCAAGATTCGGTACGTACAACGCACCGATGCGTCCAGCTCGCCTTATAGGTAAGATATGCCCAAGCAACGGGATTTTAATTATTATGGCTTTTTGGTTATCAATTTGAAAAAGTATTATAGAAATAAAAGTCTTACATGTTTCTTAGAACATTTTGTTAGAAGAAATTTAGTGTATATTTTTAAATTAAAAATTATAATATTAAATAATCTTTAAGTTAACAATATGAAAAAATCTTGTAGACATATCTTAGTAGAATTTTTAAGTGTTTTAATTATTTTTATAACAACAGTATTAAGGGGAGCTTTACATTGTGGGGCCCTATAACTCGGGAAGTATACGGGCGATTGGATTTAAACTACGAGTGAATTCAAATGGGTTACCCAATAATATGTGTACCAAATTTGGTGTAAATCGCTCCGGTACCTTCAGAGGAGTAGATGGAACAAATTTGGCGAGCGATCGGGCGAGCGACGACTAACAGCCAAGCGTATGAGTTATATATATTTATATTTATATATTTTTTGGAATCCTGACGACGAGACAAACACTATTTCTTTAAAAAAAAAATGATCCGAGGATGCTACAGATACACGACCGATTTCTTTAGCTTTCTCGGTATATTTAAATTTTTGTAGGTTAGTTATCTGTCAAACGATACAAACTGAAGGAAAACCGTGTAATTATTATAAAATTATATGAAAATTCGCCACCAGTCAAAACTGATCTATGTTCTGTATACCATATGGGCACATGGTGCCCACGGGTGACCCGAATGTAATTAGAGTTTTAAATATATAAATACATAAAATGGCAACAACAACGAAGGTGAAACTTACGAGACTGGTGTTAGTAATGTTTCAATGGTTTTTTATTGATCATTGATTATGTTTCACAGTGTGACTAAAGAGAATGCTTTAGCTTGGTGATGGTATTGGCGAGTGTTTCGTTTCGTTCCGTTTCGTTTCCTTCGCTTTATATTCATCCAATCTTGAATTCTGGTCATATACCATTCGGTCTGTTTGTGACTAGCATTATTAATGGATGTCTTTCCAATAACGAGTGACATGTTTACTTGTTAATATTTATTCGAGTAAAGCTCAGCCAATCAGACCTATACAACGACTAAATACTAAAGCGTGTTCGGAAATTGAAACGACACCGGAATTTCATTTCTATCGTTTACTACAACACACTGTTTACAAAGACAAACGTGATTCAGCAAATCTCTTTAATGATGACAGACTTCCCGTTCTTATATTGCTTTCCTTGAAATCTATAGCAGGACGCTAAATTGTAAATAAGAATTTAAATCAAGCATAGGTGTAGACAACAATGACTCCTGCTCGCCGCGAGCTCAAAAAAACATTAATAGTTTTTACGGTCATTGTACTAAAAATATATTGTTAAAATTATCGCAATAATTATTTATGTATAATTCAAATGGAAATACATTAAATAATTAAAGCAAATTGTGACATATAAATCCTTCTCAAAAATAATGAGAAATAACAAATATATTTACACATATTTTTGCTGTGTGGGTTCATAAACAATGATGATTTATAACATAAAAATGTGTTACCACTAATGAGATTTTTTATTTTGTACATAAAAACTCTTAAATCATTCGGGTTGCAATGTGCGAAGGCAAATATTAATTAAAATGCAACTCGTTAGTTTCACATAGGTAATAAGTAAAGTATAGCGATGCAATGCTGTCTGTCTGCGTACCTAACGAAGAGAGGATGCACACGTTTTATATAAACGCTGTTCTCTAACGCAAATTAATGCATATGAAACGCAACACTATGCATACGTAGTAATTTATAGTTTATGTCTGTATTTTATACAGAGGTGTATACACCAATACCAGGCAACGTGTTTCTAATCATAGATAAATGAGCACCTATTTTTGTTTTGTTTGATGAGTGCAACGAAATTTGATCATTAAAACGTATAATTTAAAGTAGCTCTATACTCGAGATACTGACGCAACGGACTTGCGCCATCGACGTGTACTGAACTGATAGAAATCAAATGTTGCACTAGCTTAAAATAAAATAAATTATAATAAATATATACGCATCAAAAATGAAAAATAATGAAATACACAAGCTTACAAGATTTATTTCATTCCAGAATTATTTAATTTTACATAATTGACCTTTACGTATTACAAATATGTCTATAAAGTAGTAAAATATTTTAATATGACGTTTACATTAATTTTGGGTTATTCTTTATATCGTTTGACGTTTGACTATAATTTTACAGTATATGTTATAGTTTATTGTGCTAGCTATATTCCTTCATATTCCTATTTCATATCAGTGTTGTTCAAGTCTAATTCATTGTGCTTCACTTTCTTATAGTTTTTACATACAAAGTACCGAAGAAGCTAAAGCATTCGGTCGTGTGTCTGTATTATTCTCGTATCAAAAAAAAATCATTAACAAATAGTGTTTTGTCTCGTCGCCCTGAATCCAAAAATATATACAACGAATATACTTGGATGTTAGTCGTCGCTCGCTTGCTCTGAAGACCATATTTTTCCCTCTACTCCTCTGAAGGTACCTGAGCGATTCACACCAAATTTGCTACAAGCTAAAGGCATTGGTGCTTGAACGAATGCATTTTTAATTCAAATCTTTATGTTCAGAGGTTAGACTACAAGTAATCTTCTACATATACAGACAACTAAATTAACATATTTTAAAATTATTTCGAGCAATAAGGAAAAAATCATTCTATAGATTACAACAATTGCAGATGTTCAAAAGGAACATTCTCAACACAATAACCAGAGTTAAGTTTAGCATTTAGTATGGAACAGGTTGTATTTGATCAATAAACAAAACATAGATAGCAAACTAAAACACAAGCACAAGAAGATTAATATGTATTCTATAGAACACCTAGATAGATATTCGTGCACGAGTCTCGTTGGTGTGTGAAGTAAACGAAAATGTGAAGATCACCAGGGCTGGTGGAGTCTTTCGGTGTTTAGCTTGCGGTCGTGATGCGGTTACGTTTAAAGGTGATATGTTCATTACCCAGAGAGAGAGAAAGAGATTCGTAATGGTTTCGAGGTTTCGTATAAATTTTCGCTGATAGCATGTGGAAATTACTTTAAACATCAAACGATTCAATTACGTTTCCACAGATCGCTCTTTAAAGCTCACAAATACAATGTTTAAATAACATTTGTAATTGAAAGAAGTGATTATCCTCTTTGATATAATAATGATATTCATGTTGCTAGAAAATCTGGTTTAAATGAGTATTGGTTTGCCACTAGGCTCTTTATTCATTCGTTTGATTTCGATATTCTCGGTGCTAATAATGCTTCATTCATTTGAGTTTCTTAGAAATGTCAAATTACTAAAAAACTACGGATGGACTAAATGTTCCTATTTATGTTAGGCAGATGATGTAGCTTTTGGTAAATTATAAGGAAGCTGTGTAAAATGATAGCGAATGTTAGTGAGGTTGGAAAATAAATTAATCTCTAAATGAATGTAGGAAAATAAAAAGTTATAGTGATTGATAAGATTTGTTCGCTTCCCACTTATGGCCATTTGCATATCATCGTCGACAATAATATTTTCTAGCTCATTGTCGAAATAATATTCCATCTAATAAATCAAATTTAGTACTCATACGAATATAGTAAAGTATGTAAGAATACTAACCATTATATTTATTGCATACTTTTTAATTTATATTTACTGTCCCATAAACGTTAGGTTAATATTCATGGAATAAGTCCTGGATAAACATTATTTTAAATTTCGTTTTGCTATCCGTGCAATAAAGTTAAAAAAAAAATAGGTTAACTGTAAACTACAGTTAAGCGTTAATCTTGAGTGCTGCAAACAGTCATTAAAGTTTCAGTGCACAATTTCTTGGAGTTTCAATAAATCAAATCTCCATTTGATTGACTGAACCAATCGCACTGAATGCAAGATAGTGGAACGCGGTAAAATGAGATGCCTGAGGTCATTCCAAAAAGTAGAATAACTAGGCAAAAGTGTATGCAAAATGACGTTGCCTCAATAATATTAACATTTACCCGCTATTCGCCACCACATAATTTCCAAATCAATTTCTATTTGTTATTCGTAGCTTTTACCAGCATATTGGTATGTTTTCTATTATTTATATTCTGTTTACTTGTTTACAACTAAAAACTATTTTCATGATTTATCTTTTTCATGTTTTAATACGTAACTGTATGCTCGCTGTTTATATTTGACGTTTGTTGTGTTCATGGTGAGCGTACACAAAGCGCAGTTTATTTGGTTAGCTCGTGTTCGTTATTTAATAAATTAATACTCCAATAAACTAATCGTAAAATGCGACTTGAATACATATTTGTATCTTATATTTTGAGGTATTTTTTCAAAATGTCAATTTCGTATTTTCCAATCCAATGACGGCATTTGCCACATACAACGTGGGCTTTAAAGGCTAAAATTTTCCAAGGTTCGATTTTAATATTGACATTGACAAAGTTGGCGTTGCACATTGTGAATGATTTTATTTTAACATGTAGGGCTCTGGCATAAAGTGTAAATGTGATTTAAAAATTGAAATTTTGTGTCAGAAAAAACACGGATATGCGGTGTACTGGGTTATAGTTATGGGAAATAAAACTCCATAAACTATTTTATGACTCCTTAATTTTTAGAATCGGATTCTAAAAATTAAAGAGTCATAAAATAGTTTATGGAGTTTAATTTTCCATAACTATGACCCAAATCCGTGATTTTTCTGACATTTAACTAGTCGGTGGTGACTACCCTTCAACTATATATATATATATATATATATATATATATATATATATATATATATATATGTCATATATGGAGGAAAGTCGTGAGCAAGCGGAATAAAAGAGCTTGTGTATAGGATCCTATAAAAATACTATTTATAAATATATACCATATATATATATATATATATATATATATATATATATATATATATATATATATGTATATATATATATATATATATATATATATATATATATATATATATATATATACGTATGTATGTATGAATGTATTTACTTAAGTAACTTAAGTATGATAGCATTTTCATTTTCCAATTTTCGTAACGAAAGCTTTTAAGTTGCTGCTTTGATCTTGGTTTCGTACAAAACTTTGATAGTATAAGAAATCTTTTATATTCTCTTATACAGAAGTGCATAGAACTGTATAGAGCGAAGCAAACGTATTACTTTACGGCAAAAGAATCTAAAAAAACTGAACACATTCAAGTGTTTCACGCTTTACTATACAATTCCAGTTCACATATATATACATATATAATATACATTGTTCAGTTCTACTCTGAACAATTTTAGTAACAAACATTTTCGAGTGCTACCCTGAACTCAGTTCGGCATGAGTAGCAGGTACCTACCCTTTAGTAATGTGCAGTAATGCGATACAAAACACATGTATTTTTAAACCATTAGTTTTCTTGCATAGTTTCACAGAGTGAAATTATGTTTTTAAAACTTCCCTCGATCAGTTTAACACCAAGGTTCAACAAGAACACACACAGTTCAACTCACAAGTTCATCAAGAACAGTCGCAAGTTCGCCATGACCACTTTCAAGCACACAGTTGCATAACATTCATTACATTTCACTCTTAATAATAATTGTATATATTTATCTTGTAGATATAAAACAAATTAATTAGTGTTACGCCTTTTATTCGTTCAAATATACAGTCCACTCAAACCCCAAGTTATTTAGAGTGCAACAGCATCTAAGCTACATGCAAAACTACAACAAACCAAACATACATAAACAATATTTCCAATTGTATCATCATATTCTATTGATATAATGAAAGCAATTTTTATTTATTAAATATTGAAATAATATATATGCTTTCAACATCAATATGTTAACACATTTTAATTGAAGAGAGTGATTCATTTCAACTATCAAAATATGATGTTAAATACATTCGTAAATTTAATTCAGTAAACAAAATCATCGAATTTAAATTGAGAGAGCAACATTACAATGTCAAATACACACAAAGATAATTTTAAAAATATATAACTCAATTTCAATTAAGATCAACGCATATTCGCTCATTTCGTAGTCTCTTTTCTAAAAATAATAATCGAACTAAATTTTGTACAGTATAAAATATATTAAATCCCCCAAGTATTTGATTTCAATTGCATCTGAGCTGAGCTGCCTATCTAATAGTGGGTATAACCCGGATTACCCACCCACCCACTCAAAAGAAACGGCCGACGAAGCTTCTGATATAGAAGAACAGGGATTTATTTGTGGGACTACATTTTTCTAACGACCAACCGAGATGCCTCAATCCACTGAAGGTTTGTATTATTAATAACCCTAAATAGAAATAATGAATTAAAAATTAATCGTAGTGGGAATATATTGTTCACTATTCTCCTCGAAAAGAGCACAAATAAACAGCGATATTTGTGAAATATTTCAATAACTTTATACCACAATTAAAATGCTTCGGGGACTCCAAAGTATTGAAATGAAGCTTTCGTCCGGCCGCGTGAGCACTTCATTAAAAATTAATAACTTCATCAATTTTCGGAATTCTTAGATGAGATGATGAAGTACGTATTATTGAATAAGTTATACAATTATAAATTAAAATTAAAAAAAGATCGACGTTTTGAGGTGACTCCCCCTTTAAATGACAATACATATACATACAAGATTACCAGCGCCTTAGTGGAAGTAATACTTTGACATGTGATATTTATGTTGAGTTCAGTTTTATAAAATATATTTTGCTAAATTCTGGTTAATAAATAAAATATCAATTCGTCTGGTATTGCGATTATGTTGACCGATACTGACAACTGACAGATTTTAATAACGCAAATTTCAATAATGATGCACAGTTGTGCCACGTGCTTGTACGTAATAATAGGACCATGGCAAGGTAGCAGTTTGGTGGGCGCTAATGCGGAAAATGTATAATTTAACAAACATTGGTGCAAGCACATAACTAATATGCATTGTAACTAGAGACACGTGAATTAAAATACACATTTTCATAGACGATTTTTTAGTAAATGGTACATTTTTCAAAAAACTTACTACATATTTTTATATCTTCATGTTCTGTGAGTAAAACTTTTTCTCTAACTCATGTTACTTTTGAGATATAAAGAATAGTAGAATATATTTTTACTTCCGGTTAAAATGTTGCTTTCAAAATTAAGAGTTGAACATCCGGTATTTAATAGTATTAAGTTTAAAGTTTCATAACATTTCCCTCAACAATTTTGGCCTTAGAGCGTTCACATACACAGAGACACAAATACACACACACACACATACAGATGTCAACTCGAAAATAGTCAAATTCGATTCAGGGATGCTCAAAATGATTATTTCCGTTTTTATCTCAAGTTCAAACATAGCAAAACTATAGCAATTGTTAGAGGACAAAATTCATTGTTGCAATCATCCAACTATCAATTAATCACATTTTAAATTTCAATATTATTATTATTAATAATTTTTATTGGACCTTCAGGTTCACAATCTTGATTTTTTTGATATACCTTATCGACATAAACTATCATAGAATTTTTAGTAGAAAAATCTAAAATTTTTGAAAATTGACTGAGGGTAGCTCCAAATTTTGGGGCCCTATAACTCCATACCTATATAGACGGGAACTTCACGGGCAATAATTATATCAAATTTCGAGCGAGTGAGCGAGATACATACTTCCAAGTATATATATATTTGAATTCAGGGCGAAAATACAAGAACTTTTTGTTAAGAAATTTTGTTGAGCCGAGCATCTTACAGACACACGACCAAACACTATAGCTATCTTGTACTTACGTACGACGAGCTAAAAAACACAATTTCTGGAGGATCTACTCAAATTTCAGAGTTAATGGGAATTGCATATACATTTCGAGGCCGTGTTTATTTTTTTGAAATCACAGTACTATCATGTATACCTAACATATAAGAAAGTAAAAAATATGTAATTGTACATAGTGTAATTATAAATATATCCCACACTATTGTTCGTATATACCCCATTAAACAATACAGCAGTGGGTGGACATAGTATAAGTATTCTTAAAAGCATCCCTTAATTTAACTAAATTAGCTGTTCGTTCCGTGAGCAGGACCAGATGGGAACCCGTGGGTGATCACAGCGATAAGTCAGACAAGTTAAACATACTGCAAGCGAGCGAGATAGCAAGAGACAGCTAATCAATGTAGGTATAATTTTGGAAAGACACAGAGAGACAAAGAGAATATGGCACCTACACACACAGATAAGAGCCCGCCTAGCGGCCATCGCACACATCACTCTTAATTGAGCGATAAATCTCGATGATTCATGATCATATATGCACATACACCATATACAGCAGGAAGGCCGATGCGATGACATCGTATAATCACAGTTGAAATTTGCATTCGCGCCATACTACAAGGCGTAATTCTCTAACGAGAACGAATTTACGCATAAGATTACTTACAGTGCATTCAAACTTCACATTTTTCTTATCATTGCCACTAAGCTATTATTACTATTGATATCTATGCCGATTAGTGTAAGATGACTATCTAGATAGTTTAGGAATAATCTTTGATCTTGTCTTATTTTCATGTTAGTGATGATATTTTCTTCCATATATAGATTAAATAATAAATTAATTTACAGTGTAATATAATAAATCTACGTGTAGAGAAAAGTATTTCGCAATTTTATATACATTTAATTATTAATAAAAAAATAATGGTTTAAATAAGGTTTCTTCATCTCATATCTTCATAAAAATAAAATTTACAAAATATATTATACGGCGAGCTGTATGCATTGGTGTTAGTACTTGTTTGTTATAAGCATGTATCATGAGTACCCAAAAAGAATTAATTATTTTAATATTTAAAGAGATGGTATAAAATTACATAAGAAAATGTTTGTAGTGTGAATATAGTATAGGATTCGCGGGGTCGCATACGGCACTTTATTATGATGATAACGTCCATTCGAATCAGCGACTGTGACCGTAATAAAATGCTAATTTGCCGTCAACGCTGCCGCCGTTTGATTATGTGTCCTGTGTACATACTTCCTTATGCAATCCAGTACCCACCATTAAAACCTATAGGAATAGGAAGGTAAGTCGAAATGGATTAAACTAATCCCACTTGTAAAATAATCAAACGTGTAGATATTACAGTTTCACGTTGCACATTATTTTAATAGTTTTTACTTTCTTGGACGAAGTCTAAAATGAAGTATTGTCATTATGAACATTTTCCAACTCGAGATTTTAATGGAAATACACGTTTGACCATCCCTGAATCGAATCGAATTAATTTCGGAATAACATCTCTGTGTGTGTGTGTGTGTGTGAACGCTCTAGAGCCACAACTGTTGAATGAAAAATTATGATACTTAAAACTTAAGGTCAAACATCAAGCTCGAATAATGTTTATAAAAAATATCAGTCGATGCGTAATAACATAAAAATGTCTATTAAAAATATGATTTCTTTGTACACAGTTTTGGAGATAAAAAATAAATACCTCCAAAATAGGCCCTTTTTATCAAGCTATTTTTTATGCAACTACGCATTGACTGTTATTTTTTTTATAAAAATAACTTGAGCCAATTTTTCTTTGTTTCAATACAATATTGATAGGTTTAGAGTAGTTTTGTAGAATTAAGGAATATAACTAAGGCCAAAAGTGTAAAAATGTGTCTGAAATACATTTTTATAACCCAGAGCGAAGCATTACTTCGAAGTAGACGTACCTGATGGTTTGTCTGAAGATTGATATATGACCCTCGTATGCACCTCCCATTTTTGATAACAATATCTTAACCGGAAGTGTCATTTTCTCTAGCTTTAAGCCAGGGTCGTTTTAAGTTCGCTAATCTTGAGGTTTGTCTGACGATCACACCAGATATTTAAATCGCTAGTGCTGCCTTCTGTAATTACATATTTATTCTTGGGTTCGCGCTGTCATATATATTTTTGAGGTTATTCAATGTTTCGATTAATTGATTTTGTATTAATTCTATAAAATAAAAATAAATTTGTGTCTTAATATCATATATTATCATATTTGGCACCTTTAAATACGTAGATAAACGCATTAAATAAATTATTTTAAAATCTGACAATTGTATTTTCAAGGCTTAGTTTTAAGTTGGTAACGAATACCACGTGAGCTCAGTTTAAGACGCAAATATTCGTCTTTAAGTTAGACGAACTTGAAGTAATGTCATGCACAAACACACTAGCACTTAGGGTGCAATTATAATAAACTTTTTCCATGGCACTACACGGCGCGTCACGGCAAGTAAAATAGCTTTCTTTACCTAACGTACACGAATGACAACCATTCTGCTGGCACACTAAACCTGGTGGAAGTAGAATAGGTTGCCCATTTTGGTGCCTTAGATAAAGATAGCCAATTTTTGCACGGAGAACTTGACGTAAAATGACGTGAAACAAGGCAATTATAAACAGTCCCTTACAGTCAGCCTCATTTCATCATACTATCTTAAAGTCTTGGTGTGAAAAAAGCATTAGAAATGATAGGGAATGGCCTTTTTAGTCCTTGAGTGTTAAACATCATGTATATTTAAAAAAAATTAGCATGTACGAGTATATCGCTAACCTAACAACATAATATCAATAGAAAAACTGCTCACATGCACTAATGGAGTCGATTTATTTACGCTTTCACCTCATAACACGGTCGAATGATTAACTTGTTCACCTATTAAAATGGTAAACACACACTTGTTCAGCAGCAAATAATAGCAATCAAAATTTGCATCAAAATAAATTGAAGATAAACATAAATGTAGAGAATAAACATTGCTCAAAAATGACATGTCACTGAATAGCAGCGATGTAGAAAAAGACGTTTGACTTTATCATGTGACTGCATAAATATCTTATACGAACGCTTTCATCATGGGGATCGGATAACACAAGTGTGCCAGCCAGAAACACCTAAAACGACGCATTCTGCAAACAAACACATATGGGGGACCAAAGATAAAAAAGTGAGTCCAAAATATTTATGTGTAAAAGTACAATAAGAAGAACTCATATAATGCAGTGACAGCAAACAAGGAAACTCTAGGCGGTTAGTTCGCATACGTCACTCTACCGTACTAGACTGCTGGAATTCAGGAAACCAAGCCTTTCTTTTCATAAGTATGAAAGAACGATGGTAAAACAAAGGCTGTCACTTGCACATGATGAATTTTTCTCGTCGTTGACTTTGATTTAACAAGAACTGAGAGTTCTTTACCATCTGCACTTTCAATCTACTGCGAAGATTATATTTATATATATATATATATATATATATATATATATATATATATATATATATATATATACATATATATATATATATATTTATACATACATATATATATATATATATATATATATATATATATATATATATATATATATATATATATACATATATATATATATATATATATATTTATACATACATATATATATATATATATATATATATATATATATATATATATATATATATATATATATATATAAATTAGAAAAAAAGTTCAAAAACAGTTCCTCAAAATTTTAAGTTGTATCGATTCTGTTTAGAGTCTTAGTACAAACACATTTTGAATTAGAAAAATATTACATTAGTATATTAAAATAGGCTGCTATGGAAAATATACCTAATATTAAATTAACTAGGTTAACCCGTGGGCACCACGTGCCCATATCATATACAGTTCAGTCCTCACCGATCCATCTGTCTAATTGAATTATTTGATGGATGGCGAATTTTCTTCATTTTTACGTTTGATTCGTTTTTCTGTAGTAATCAAAGTAGACTTTAAACTTTCCAGTCAGCATTTTTTAAAAGTGATAAATGACCATATGTTAAAATACAATTGCGCAAGCCATTAAAGATAAACATTTTAATATACAATATTTAACCCACCATTAAAATGTTTGGAATATCTCAAGATTATACTACAGTTGGAAAGTAGGGGTTCGAATCCTGCTTATGCAAGTTTGTATTTTCTAATTTTTGTTTACAAAATAAAAAGCGTTCTACATATATAAACACATGAGTGTATAATGTATACACAAGAATTTATTATTTATATTTTCTATATTAATCGAATATCTTTTTTTAAACAATATAAATTTCTTGGCTATCCATCTGTATATGTATCTAGCTTTCTATCCGGAACACAATGTAAATCTTACGAATTAGCATAAACAACCCATGAAATAAACGCATTCATTGGAGGCAATCGTTTAATTTTCGACTTATGTCGAAGGTTAATTGTATATGATGTACATATATTACTTTCGTTTTATATTGTGACATGTTCCAGGAATAATTAATTATTTCTGAACACTAAAGGTTTGATAATATTGTCTTAATTATACCCACATGAATTTACAACAATTACATTTTACTATTCAAATAATTTCGAACATCAATCGTGCACATTGATCACCACTGGAAGACACCTATATATTGCTTATTACTTGACATCCACTGGTTCGTCGAGTGTGGGCCAATATATCTCTTGCAACAATCTAGAACCTTCTACAACAATACATTGCTTTCTCGAACTTACACCAAGGCAATGCGGGTTGTGTAGATATGCAAACCCACATTAAAGTAAACCTTTTAGTATACTTAAAGTGTATTCTATTAATAAATTGACAAATTAACTGGTCCGTAATTTGATATGTTACTAAACTATATATTATCCTTTGTATATATACATATGTTCAGAGAACCGAAATCGTTATGGCGAGATTTGGTTGAAATGACTGGATTATCCACGTAGGAGGATAATAATTATGCTGTCATCATGGACAAACATACGTATCGCTTGGACCTATCTACATTCTACATGCATACTACGTTCGAAATAGTTCAAGTTTCATTGTTATTGTTAAATGTAATGCATATTCTTCTTCAAGCATTCCGGTTAGCAACAATGTAATTTGATGCTATATTAATTTTTATTGTTAGAATAGTTGCGATAATATTTGTTATAAACACTGCGTAATTTCTCTTATTGTCTTATACGCATGTTTAGAAGGACATATTGTATCTACGAAAACTCGAGATTTTATCGTGTTTAAAATTGAAATCAATATTGATCATCTTATTCGTAAATCAAAATATTTTACACATTAAGGTAAGTCATATTTTACTTGTAAATTTTACAGTTTATATCATTCGGTGTACCGTATATTAACTTTATATTTCAATCTGTTCTGCTTTAGCTTGGTCTCCTTATCATTTTTCCAGAAGCAATACACAATCGCATCTATCATGGGACAGAACATGAAATATGAAAAATAGTATCTATGTACCTGGCAACGGCTAGAGATCGCGATGTTGGAAGAAAGGAAAGATCGCCGAACACTAATTCTATGTTTTATAACAGTATATATATATATGTGTGAATATATTTACTATATTTTATTTTTATTAACAATTTCTTTTAATATATTTTTATATATTTACACTATAACACTATATATGTTTTATATCTCTGATGTGTAATAAACTTTATTAAATATATTTATTATTAATTTTGAGTTTTTATTATATATTAAAATCAAAATATATAATATAGAATAAATATTTCATTTACATATTTACTCATATTGGGTAAATATGGAGATGTTATATTTATTTTATATTGTGGGGCAATAATCATATAATATAAGGAATCCTTGAAAATACAATATTTATTTAATATAGATCTCGTATGAGAATACAATATTGGTTTGCAATATTCTGCCAATATTGATGAAAAATATAATTCCAATATTAAAATACAATATTGTAGTAATCTAGTACTATGTTAACCCAAACCACATTGAGCCAATATGGCAAACAATATTGGTACTATATCGTTGTGCTACTGGGGATAATTTGAGCATTAACAGTTTTTACTTTAGAGCGATCACAGACACACAGACATCACTTCAAAAATAGTCAGAAACGATTCAGAGCGGATAAAAACGTGTATTTCCGTTTAGATTTCGACTTTCGAAGTTATTCGTGATTACGATATTCTTTATATATATTTGTATAAGAAAGTAATATATGTTCTATTTTCCATAGCGGTACTTAAAATATCATATATAAATAATTAATATCATATGTTGTATTTGTACTATAAATTTAGGTTTACTTACAATTCAAAATTTCAAATATCTTTGTATTTTTGTACTTTTGCTGGGAATATAATATTTGCAAGTATATGAAGCATTTAAAAGTCTAATGTGTAACTTTAGATAGGTGAAACATTTTAATGAGATACCTATTTGTATTTCATGACTGTATATACGTACATACGTACATACTCGTAAAAGAGATATTGGTTTAGTAGATGAAATCTAAACCTCCTCTTTAAACGTAATTGAAACCGTTTTCTTGGTTGCTAGGTAGGTATATATGAATGAAGATGGTTCAAATTCGTAGATAGACTTCTTCATTCAAATAAGAAACCGCAGTAGTAGTCGTTGCTATTAAAATTAGAAACTGTTAATTACATTTGGGTATGCATATTACGGGTGTCTTTAGCCAAAGGCAACATTTCTCGCTGAATATTCAACATCACGCTTAATAGATTTTGCATTTTAATCCGCCTTGTCTACACGGTGGCCCTTATATGTATTTTGACTGAAAGTATAATTGTACCGTCACAGTCGCTTCATCATATAACACATACTATTATGAGAATATGTACTATTAAACTTATCGAATATAATATGTATAAGAGGTGTCATTGTCAATACAATACATCGTTACTGAATCGATACTCGCTATTACTTTCTTTGGCGAAATCTTAAAGTCGAACTCGAGATTTTAACGAAAACATAAGTTTTGATCTTATTTCAATTGATATTGACTATTTTCAAAATGATAATGTATATGTATATAAATATACGTACGTTTATGAATGAATGTGTGTGTGTGACTATGAATATTTTACAGTAAAACTATTGTTGAAAAAAAATATAAAAAATTTATTATAAAGTTTGTCAATAGCCCAGAAAATTAATTTTTGTATTTGAAAATAAAATCTTAACTGATAGATTAAATTATTAGTTTCACGAAAACCAAACGAGTTAAGGATTGTACATAGCAAAACACTCTGTAATTAAGCTTAGAAATTATAAGTAATAATTCCAGTTTGTTGTATAACATACTTAACGTTCACAGCAACAAAATTTATCATACATTGTGTTAATTTTGTTACTTGGAAAGTTAGCATTGCTTGTCATAATACAAACTAGTTTATTATATGTAATTTTCAAATCATAATTACTGATTGCTTCGCTGTGAATAATCCTTTACAGTTGTATTACTTATAAATTCACCGCATAAGCATAATGCAGCAACGAATACTAGAGCTCCTTTGTACTTACTGTTTGACAAGCAAAAAATCAGAATTCAAATTAATTTTAACTTTACATTTAATCAGCTCATTTTTTCAGATATAGATATATTTCTAACGAATTTATTGATTTGTATCACATTCCAAGAATTTTATTTTAATTAGTAATTAAAAAGAGAACATAAATGTGAAATATGAACCAGTTCGTCAAGGAGAAGTTCATCTGCTTAATGAGCGCTCCAAAACTGCAGTTAGCGACAGAAAATCATAGTACAGTCCTAAAAACGTACACTTTCAAATAATTAGTATGTATCGTGTCTAACATAAAAACACGCAATACTTTTTTCCATCATATAAAGCCGAAGTAAACATGTAATCGTTATTTTTTATGTGCAGAATGTGCCGTCAGAAAGACTACAAAAAGAATAGCACTTGATATTTCTTTCAATTCCAAAGCTCCACTTGCTTATAATTAGTATCCTTATCTCGGTCACATGACACGAGATTTATATAAATATGATGAGATTTAATCTATATCGATCTCGTCTTATAAAGCTCGACAGATTCTCTAAATATTTAAAGGATTCTGCGATACACTATAAACTACGCAATTATTAACCGAAATTCTCGAGATTAAAGAAACTTCTCAAACTAAAGTGGTGCGGAATATTAATATCTTTCATTATGAACGTATACCTTCTATTTTTGAAAACCATTTTTTAATCGGAAGTAATACCTTACTCCTGCTAGTTTTGCAATATGTTTCTTATTAAATATGAAGTTATTAAAATTTCTAGCAACTTTATCAATAAAATTACCAAACATATTGAAATTTATTCTCGACAAACTAGTGAGTGTTTAAAACAAAATAAAACATTACTATGTTAAGTAGATAGTGAAGTATAGTCGAGTGAAGACCACTCCAGCTATTTCTTTTTAAATATTTCGTATAAGAAAGTAAAACATTATCAACAATTTTAGACTATAACAGTTACCATTCATCGACCCGAACTATAGGTGAACTTCGGGATTTTCTTTTTCTTTTTGTTTTGATGAACGATTAAAGTAACACCAAAATGGAGTTCACCCACCCATTGTATATTATTATTCATTGAAGACATCATTTATATCACGTTGTTATCATAATAATTGAACGAGTAATGGCAAGTTGAGTAAGGGTATGAGCGCGTGCAGTAAGTTCTAAATCTAAAAGGTAAATCGCTATAGCCAAATGAAAAATGTACCTCTTTATTTCTTATATAACAAAAATATATCCGGTATACAACATGTATAAATAAGTGAAACCATGAAAGAACGTAATAAAATGTGCCTAGAGTAAAATATTGATTTATATGGGCAACGTCTCAGCTCTTTGGTCGCTGTGATGTGATTGTTTGGTGATCGACAAGCAGCGGTGCAACAGAATGGAATAGAGAGTCGTTAGACGTGTGAGTGTGCATTGTGTGTAGGTGTATGAGCAGATACGTTTTGGCATCGACTTCTAAGACGTCTTCTTCGGTGCGACGGCTAAGAACTATACGAGGTCCAACGTCCTTCGTTGCGTTGCCGCGTGGCGTCTCTGTCAACCTCTACTCTGAGTGCCACTTATGACGGTGGTGCACGCTCCCTTTGGGCTAACACCAACTCGATGTACGCCGAAGAAAATTCAATTGATTTTTACATGTGCCTTTTCGAACCAACATCCAAACCCAATACGGGGCTTGACATGTTTTCAACAATTCTCCTTATTTGCTAGTATTAGCGTATTTTCGATTTGAAATCATATATGTGTTTACAAATTATATTGGCACAATAATGTTCCCAAAATTGAAAAATGTTTGAACCGAAATTCGTTTTACGTCTTCTGAAAGGGATTCATATGTATTCGCGCGCTGACCAAGATCGTATGACCAAGATACTCGATCAATTTTTACTGGATTAAGTATAAATGTAAAATGAGTGCAATTTAAAATCAAATAACCATTATACTTACGGACAATTATGGTCCTAAAAAATTGAGCTCTTATAATACTGGCATTGAATATATCAAAAGAAAAAATATAATTTCTACAGATTGAACTCAAAGCCAAAAACAATAATAATATGTCGAATACACAAAAAAAAAGGATCAAGTCACATTGATATTTTAAAATAAATACAAATGTTTGATATAAACTGAAAAGTAAACTTGCAATCAGATGACCTTCACCTAGAACACATTACCAATATTACAAAGGTACAATGCCTGCAGCTCGCCATATAATTTATTTGGCGACTTTTAAAAATTTGGTAACGAGATGTTTTTATCACTGATGAATTAATGAAGAAATCCTATTTATAACCACTGATTTTTGAAAAGATTAATCAATTCAAAACAATAATATATATATATATATATATATATATATATATATATATATATATATATATATATATACATATATATATATATTTTTGATATTTTAAATTACAAAATTATTATTTTTAGTAATTTTATTAAAACCCGATTTACATAAACTTTCAAGCGAATTCATTCAACTTATTTAACGTGATAATTTGCGTGACATTTAAGTTGCTTTATCGAAATTTATTTTGTGGATTAATTTGATTTACTAATGTGATATATATATATATATATATATATATATATATATATATATATATATATATATATAATTATTATTATTATCAATATTAGTTAAAATAAATATTTCTCTTAATATGATTGAAATACAAATCCAAATTATCCATATGTTGTTCTTTATGCTTGCAACCGTGTTGTGACATATCATATCATATTTATGACATGTCACCTGCAAAGTGCGTAGATTAGTTTCATACAGATGAAGGCTACAACGAAAACCAGACCTAATTAAACTGACATACTGTGTTTGGAAACTAATAGGACCCTGAAACATCATATCGCACGATTCATTTTACCGGGTTGGCATTACACATTAGGTAGAATTTGATTTTATATCCGCTGAATGTTCAGTTATATACGTGTTACAATCTGGCAGAACTAAAACACAACATTGCAATTCAAGTTAAACTACAATTCCATGAAATAACGCGATTATAATCAAACAATATGAAGGGAAATCAAACTAAACATTTAAAACAAGGTCTTCGCTGACTCATTCACCATTATTACATACATGCTGAATTAACTATTTTAACGTCAGCAATTTACATTTTCCAGTTTATATGGTATTTCTATTTGAAAAATGTATTCTCCAACCGTCACATTTTTGCAATAGTTTTAACATAAAGACATTTCTATAACTCTTTTATGCGTCGCAGGATTTATTCTTTGTGCAGAGAACATGACATGATATAATATTTTGTTATATATATTCTTATAAGAACATAAACATAATTTAATGTCAAGTTCTCCGTACAAGAAAATTTTCATTATTACAATATTTTCTTATATATATTCTTATAAGAAAGTAATCATAAAAATGTTCAAACTCGAGATTTAAGCAGAAATACACATCCATCCCTGGATCGAATCTAACTATTTACGGAATGACGCATTCTCGGTCGATCTAATTGTGATAATCGATGTCAAATGACAAATATCAAATTAATTTAGTCTATTTTGTTTCCCTGTTATAATGTTGACAGGTATAGTTCATACGATTTATTAGATATAATCCTCTTACATGAGTATCTAAGGTAACATAAATAAGATTTATTTTCTGCGTTATACAAATCTAAAATTCAAAATATCATATGTTTATGTTCAACAGCTATAGTGTTACACTCAGCCAGACACAGTAACACAAAGACGTTATCGAGAAAATTTGGAAAATGGATTCAGGAACCCTCAAAACGAATATTTATAATAAAATGTTTGAAGTCAATTTTTCTTTGTGAACGCAATACTTTATTTTATGTATTACTAATAAGATAATAAGAAAATAATGCTTATAAAATTATTAATTTAAATTATTTAAAATAAATATTTCACCAAGCTTGATTATCCAATTACTGTACGACGAACTAAAAGCATTGTGGTATGCATCTGTAAGCTTGTTTATAATTGAAATTATGTGATAAAAGATTCAAAATAGCTCATTTACATTTATGGAACTCGCTCATCCGTGATTCGTTATTTTGAAAGTAAATCCTTTGAATGCATTTCCGAGATAGGGATGGCAGATGCGTAGTTGTTATTGAAAGCCTGCTGACGTCACTCACATACGACGCGTAGACCTAATATTGATTGTTGCACTAGCAGCCACGTCAGTGGTGATTGCGGTTTTCGATTACTTTATATATATATATATAGATGGGTGTGGGTGGTATACCGTTAAAAATACGATCTTGAACCCCATTTGATTCAGAAGTCCACACGACCGAAACTTGCTCTTCGCAACAAATCAATTGCCAACTTTACAAGTCATATACTGTCCTTGAACGTTTCATAAGAACCGAACAAAATGTTTACTAGTTCGAGAGGAGTATCTCCGTATCATATATAGGATGCATAATATGCAACTTCAAAACGGTCTAGTGAATATTTTCTTATGGGTGACTATTTTTGTTATATATATATATCCTATTTTTGCGTTTCAGAATATTGTTCGAGCAAAATATAAGGAAGTTTTTCATGCAACCATTTCTAGCTTGGAAATTCAATAACCGGCATACTATAGTTAAAAGGCAAATCTTATTTCGTTGGATTTTGAATGTACGGAAGGTTTGCCTATCGGCGGTAATGTTGACATGTCAAAAGAAAGTCACCAATTTCTTGTATGATGAAAAGTATCAAAATAACAAAAAATCACCAGTATTAAATTAGTGCAGTATATGCAAATATTTCTCAAATATGACAAAATTATAAATCCTTTGTCTTTATAGAAACTAATCTAAATGTAATACTAAAATTTACCAAATTTGTTAAAATTAAAAAGTTCATCACCAATTGAGCAACACATTTGGTGAAAATCGCCACACCTGATAACATTGACCGGGAGTGTATTGTAAATAACGCATAAAATCATGTATTATCAGTTATTTTGATTCCCCTTGTGGCAGAGTGCCTGTGTGTCATCATACATTCAATGTGGTCGCCGCTACTGTTTATCAATCAAATATGATGGAATACACGAAGCGACAATAGCAATAAAAATACAAAGAAACTTATTAGTACACAGACCCTAAATCATCTTGAAGTGTATAAATATCCAGGAACGTATAATATTTTTGTTTTGCACAAACTAAGCTAATTCGACTTCCTAGTAATATCTTATGAAAACAAGTCCTTCCTGTATTATATTATATGATAACCATATATGAAGAAAATATTGTTATATACTTTTTATGTATTTTTACACTCGTGTTACGACATTTTCATTTGTTGCCGTTTTATTGTGTACATTTTTGATAATAATTAAATTATGTTGCAACCATGAAATCTCGGTATAGAAGTTGCTAGAGCTCGTGCCATATAAAAAAGAGACCGTCAATTATTTCATACATACACATCATGAGTATATCTGAACTGAACATAGTTGCCCACCTTTAGCTATATGTATAACTAATGTGAGTATAACATTAGTTATAATGTGCGTGCGGATATTCGTGTTTATGGTGAATAGCGTTATGGATTTCTTTGAGTATTTATTAATTATATATGGTTTCCTTGGATTAATCGGACCATATCTATGGGTGACTATATTTAAAATAACAAGATTTTGTGCGCGTAAAACACACCAATGCGTAGGGCTCGCATTTAGGTAAGATATGCGTTACGTGCAGTGGTTTTTAATTATTATGGCCTTTTGGTTAATAATTTGAATAAATATTATAGTTATAAAAAGTCTTACCATTTTTTGTAGTTTATATTGATAAAAAAAATGTGCATATTTTAAAATTCAAAATTATGATATTTAATAATTTTCTTCGGGCTATGAAAAAATCTTGTAGACATAAAATATCTTAGAATTTGTTAGTAGAATTTTTGAGTGTTTTAATTATTTTTGTAAGGGCAGTATTAAGGGGGGCTCCAAATTTCGGGACTCTATAACTAGGGGAGTATACGAGTGACTGGATTTAAACTACGAGCGAATTCAAATGGGATGCCAAATAATATTTCTAGCAAATTTGGTGTGAATCGCTTCGGTACCTTCAGAGGAGTAGAGGGCACAAATTTGGTCTTACGAGCGAGCGACGACTAACATCCAAGTATATAAGTTTTTTTTTTTTTTTTTGGATTCAGGGCGACAAGACAAACACTTTTTGTCAATGAAATTTTTTGATGGTAATACTACTTAAGCAAATAGTACAAAAAGAATAACATAATTATAATAATAATAATTATAATTAAGTTCTATTCTCGTCAATTTAAGACTTTTTTTAAATATATTTTTGGAATCAGGGCGACGAGACAAACACTTTTTGTTAAGAATATTGTTTGATCCGAGACACACGACACACTTCTTCGGTACTTCGTACGGTGAGATAGAAACACCTATATCTATTATAAGATATTGAAAATCATTTTACCACAAATATTCACTTGACTCAGACGATATTATAGAATCGCTAATTTGAAACCGCTATTATAGCTCTCATAGCACTCGTTTATATGGATTTCGTTCGTATGTTCTGATGGCCCTAAGTAAAGGCCATTTACCATCTAAAATTAAAATGGGAGCGACTTTTAAAAAATGAGCTAGTCTGAACAGCTACTATAGAGCTCGCCAATGATGTCAACTCGAGTGCTGACTGTGCATACCTTGACTCACGCGTTTCAATCCCAGCTTCCTACAGTCCCCCTTTTAGATGAGTTGACATTTGCGATTCAAATAAGAACTCTTGGCTCTTATCTCTTATCTCACTCTATCCCACAAGCAAACATTTAATTTTCATTTCTCTTCGCATAGAGTTGCCGTCGGGGTCGGGGTATTATAATGACTATGTTCATAGAATTGCCTGTTGATTTTGGTTATAAATAAATTTCATCATCTGAAATTGCTTATATATTTGATTCTATGTCATTCATATACCGGGTGCGCCTATCTTTGTTTATAATTTCTTATACGCAGTAATGAGTAAGTCTTTGTAATCATGCAAAAATTTCAAACTCAAGATTTCAACGTATAAACACGTTTTGAACTTCCCAAAATTGAATGTGACTATTTTTAGATTGACGTCTGTAGGTCTGTCTGTGTGTGTGTCTATCTGTGTGTTTGTGATCGCTCTAGAGCCAAAACTGTTTAACGTAAAATTGTGAAACTTCAAACTTATGACTTGTAAAAGCCCTTTACCACACAGTATTTTAATAAACTAAATACGTATTTCGACAACTAAGTTGTCATCATCAGTAGCAACATAAAATTGGGAGTGTAACGTAATATCTCTGGCTAAGGCAAACACCAAGAAGATGTGAATATCATGTTACAGTGTAACCTTGATATCCTGCTAAAGAGCACATCTTCTTGGTTTTTGGTAATGGTAATATGCATAGAGTATAAATCTATAAATAAGAAACCATAATAACAATAACAAATTAAAGCAACTTGCAGGAGATGAAACAAATAACAATGTTCAAAAAAACTCCATTAAGTTACGTCAGATACGAGGAACACTGACATTGTTATTAGTTTGATATTTATAGCATACTGCAATTTGCTTTAAATGTTTTTTTTTTTTTTTTTTTTTTCGTTAATAAAAATAGTAATGTATAATTTCATTCTTTGTAAAGGAAATTTTTATTTTTGAACATCTTTTGCATTTACGCTCTTTCATTCTAAAATTAATAAGAAAGAAACTTTACCGAAATTGCGTATTCTAATGTTAGTATTGTATTTCCTATATAACATAATATAAAAAAGAAAGTAGGCACCCGGTGTATACTAATTTGTGTAGGTATATTTTAAACTATATAAATTAAGGACACACAACCTTTTTTATCCGTTTTTATGCTTTTAAATTAATTTGATATTTCAAAACATTTTTCCAATTAAAATTGATTGGATGCTATGCGCAAACTTTATTATTTTCATATTTCATATGCTACATTTTTAATATCTCGTGAGTGTATAATCAGAGTATTCAATATTTAACATGTAAAAAAATTTCGTATCCCTGATTTCGAAATTGTATGTACTTGTATGTGTCGCTCGCTCACTCGTAATGCTAATAAGTCAGCTCATGGCCGCATCTCCTCTGAAAGTGTCCGACCGACGCGGCGCCGGCGACTGATTTTAACAAACTCTGATATACATATGTGATTTTAGTGCTTCGCATTTTATACCTTCGGAGAAATAGAATTTTGAAGAAAGAAACATATATAATTGATTTTTTTATATGATTGTAAATATACGTTTTAAAATGTATGCTTTTAATTATTTATTGCTTTTGTTATTACATATTATTTATATTGTGATATTATTTCAAAAATATCTGGAATGGCCTGCACTCGACTTTCTTTTACGCAGTTTTCATTAGATATATATATATATATATATATATATATATATATATATATATATATATATATATATATATATATATATATAACCAAAACAAGCAGTCAAACTAACTAATACTCTACAGAAATATTCTGAAATGTCATTTATCTAATTGAGTCTATCTTGTTTTCCTATCAAAGGCGCAGATGATCCGATTTATTAAGCTACATGCGAATCCATGGCAACGTAAACATGATACTTATTATATTTCGTAGCATTTTTCTCGCAACTGGCACATTTTTTGAAGAAATTTTTCAAACAAAATTTGTGTGAAATATTAATATCTTTCATTATGAACATAACTATTTTTGCCATAAGTGTAGTCGTTCTAGTGATATTGGAGGTAGAACAAAAAATGTATAGAGTAATCATACACTTCTGGTTTGATTATTCTTTTCAAAAATAGGAGGTGCACATCTTAAGTTTGAAGTTTCATAATTTTACGGTCGACAGTTTTGGCTCTAGAGCGTTCACACACACACACACACACACACACACATATACACGTTTTGGATCGTTATAGACGTCTGTCTTATAACGTTCCAAAACGTGTATATTCGTTGAAATATCGAGTTCGAAATTTTTCATGACTTACTGATTACTCTGTAATAGAAAGTAAATATATACATATATATATATATATATATATATATATATATATATATATATATATATATATATATATATATATATATATCTAGTGAAATTGCGTAAAAGAAATTCGAGTGCAGGCCAATCCAGATATGTTTTTTAATACAATAACTAAAGCCTGTATATAACCGAGAAACTTAAAGAAGCGCAGAGGTTATCCTGTCTTTATTTATGTTTAAATCTTGTCAGTGGTATCGCGTGTCAGCACGTTCCAATCGGATACCAAAAGCAGCTTCGTTAAACTCCTTTGTGAAATCAATTTTAAATCTTTTCGAATCGTAATCCCTACAGGGAAATCGGTACACGTCCTGGCCTGGTATATGTAAACAATAATTCCAAATAACTGCAGTTATATTTTTTATTACACCGAGCATTCGAACTTTCTTTTTTTGTGTTACATGGCATGAATTTTGTTTTTGTTTACCCATTGTAATGGAATTGGATTATCGAAATGTAAAAGTAATACTTGGTTCACAATGAAACTTCCTGTAACATTTTATAAATAAAAATATAAATTTCCTTCAAAAATGTATGAATTAATTAGTGATTGGAATGGCACACCCATTTATAAAATGAATATATTGTTTATAATGAAATAGTGATACTCACATAAGTTTCTTTTCTTTTCTAAAATTTGTAGTTTAAGTTTTCCAATACAAATAAAAACTTGTCAAGTTTCGCTGTTTTGATATCATTTTTATGTTCAAGTTCCATCAAGGTTCATATTATATATCCATTGAAAATTCAATCAATCGCATCTCCCCTTCTATGATACACACTGCCAAATCATATCATTTCTCACACGTATAGTAGACGTGGATGTATTTTATATTTCGTTATATCTCGTCGATCCAACGCATTTACTACATTGCAAGCACGTAATTATTTACCAGTTCTGCAACTCGACTGTGCTAATTAAGCTAAATGCAATGCTAAATATAGATGACATGTAGCTATATATATATATATACATTGCTGATTGATATCCTTAAGTATGCGAGAGAGTGAGTGCATTCAATAGCAGAGTCAATAGGTTATCAATAAATCAAATATATTTAAGTAAATGTTTCACAGGATATATACTCGTTGGAGCAACATACTTCATCAGAACGTGCCGCGAAGTAACATTCCCGCTAACGCAATTGCGATAGTTAAATTCGGTTTAAGTTTACAGAATAAATTACTACTAAATACATATCAAGTAGTTCAGTGTATACCAATTTCATTGCGAAAACACTATCTTATTGCTCTTAGACAGATTATGTGGGCGCCGCGACGTTTATCCAACAACTAATTTATTCCCTCTATCAGGTGCGTAGCCCCAGTATCATGCAAATATTTCAAAATTTAAAATATTCTTTAGGGAGGATACCACTTAGCTAAACACTTAATACGAAATATGATAAAGCTAAATCATTGTGCTTTCTTACTTTTTTTTACGAATTAATAAGTAAGTATTGTAATCATAAAAAAATTCGAACTCGACATTTCAACGGATATACACGATTTGGCCTTCCTTGAATGGAAAATAACTAATTTCGGAATGACGTCTGTGTGTCTGTCTGTCTGTCCTGTGTGTGTCTTTGTGAACGCTCTAGAGCCAAAACTGTCGAACGTAAAATTGTGAAATTTCAAACTTATGCCTCGTGTATGGTCTAGATGTGTACCTCTTATTTGTTAAAAGAATATTCAAAACAGAATTGCATTCTTTGTCCCTTACTAGAACGGCTGCACTTATAGCAAAAATAGTTATGATTATAATGCAAGATATTAATATTAGCACAACCTTTGTTTGAAAAGTTAATTCAAGAAATTTAGTAGTTACGAGAAAACTGCTACGAAATATCTTAAATTTCGTATTTATGTTGCCATAGATGCGCAGCTATAAAGTTTATAATTAAATAAATCGTATGAATCATATCTGACAACAGGGAAACAAAATAGAATAAAATAAATTGATAATTGTCATTTCACATCGGTTAACACAAATAGATCGACTGAGAACGTGTTTCGAACGTATTGGTTATTGAAAATAAATATTGAATAACAGTGCAAATTGAATCTTAGGTATAATTGAATATATTGATGAGGTGAATATTAAACTAACAATCTGTATTTTATATTGAAGTAACAGTATTTTATAACGTAATAAAATAATGAGCTAAATTATACAAATACTGTGGACAGTTTGATTGAGATATAAATTTATAGTATAAGAAAGTCGAGTGCAGGTCCTTCCACTTTTTTTAATATATATTTTCAAAATATGTTATTGAATATTTTTAAGTTTCATTTGCTTTAATTTTAATATTATTTAATGGTTATAGGTTCACATTAAACATCTTTTCTCTTATAAAATTATCTGAGTTTTTTTAATGTATTAAAGTGGGCTCAATATTTTGGACTCCTATAACTCCGAAATTATAAGGGCGATTAGATTAAAACTGCGAGCGGATTCAATTGAAATCCCACAGTATGTACAAGTTTTGGTTGAAATCGTTAATTTCATAGGAGTAAAGTCTAAGTCTTACGAACCAACGGACGATGATGAACACCAAATATATAAGTTATATCTTTCTATTAGGTGTTTATTTTTATTTTTAAGGAATATAACATTTTGTGAATACGTATCAAGGCACACACTACTACAGTTTAAAATTTTCATTGTATTAATTGTGAAAGATAATTATCTTGTCAGTACAGTATGTAACAAGGAATATTTAAGAAGAAACACAAAGTTTTCATACAACCCAGAAAATCCTTCACCACAAACAATCTTGTTATCCTCCAGGGAAAATAACAATGTTCACTGTGTTCGCATTTCATCTGGCACCTATACCTATTATATACACACTTTGTTTTAGTTTGTTCATGAGAAGTGTGTTAGCTACCAGAAGCAGAAAGCACGTTGTGTGCTTTCGGTACCAGAGTGAATAGCCCGAGGGTTTATTTGATGGCAAGTCTCTCGTACGGTATTGCACCACACTACCTCACTTTACCAACTCCCGGCAAATTGGCCTAATGATAGGTTCGCCACTATGTGTTGCTATTTTCCATTTATAGGAACACTAGATCAAATTAAATTGTTCAACGATCTACTAATAATCGAATTATACTCGAATCAAAGCGAAAAGTTCTCATGTTAATTACTAACCGGACGTGCACGACGCACTATACCGTCAAAGTTAGTGTTTTAGAGGATCTAACGGCATAGCATTTACGAAAATATGTATTTGAAATGGGCTACACTAGGTTATGTTCAATTATTCGTCGCTTTAGATAATGTTTTCTCTCCAGCGTGTTGGATGATGTCAAATAGAAAATGCGGAGAAACCTACTCTGCCATCGTGAGACTGGGTTAGTAGAATAAAGCTGTGGTGTTTTTTTTTTTTTGTTTTAGATCGTCGTACGGCAATACAAGAGAGCAATAATATTCGATTGCATGTTTGTAACATTAGGCGTGTTTCTTCGAACTCTGATTTGCAATCTAACTAATCAAAGTAATCATGATTATGATAATCACGTTGCTTCGTTCGTTATTAGTTATCCCTACTCTTCCACTTTGTGATCAGAAACTGGCGGTCCCCTTCCCTTTGCGAATCATACTATTTCTATGATTACTTGGCTTGAATCACAAAACTGGCGAAGAAACACGCCTATTGGTGGATTCAAATATTTGCGCAGACATTCGTTTAGTCTTCTGGTTTTTGAAAATTCATATAATTCATATACTTGCAATCAAATCATGAGTTTGTAACTACTAACCATATCGGCTATAAAGGTTGATTTTAATAAAATTTGGTATACATATAATACCCTATTTACTCCCATCGCATTTTAAATCCAATAGCCATTACACTTCCGCACCTTAAAACAATGGAGCAACCCTTAATAAAGATTCCCAAATATATAATATATTGAATTCAAATTCATCTAGTATAAAACTAAAACTGATGAGGCCGTTTATTTATCTTATTTTTATTTTGAATTTGCCGTAAAAATGCTATTTTCAAAATATATAAATTCCGTATTGAAAATTTTAGAACTTAATATTTTAACGGAAATACACATATAAAATTTTACTGAATTGTTTCTGACAATTATCGATATAATGTTGAGCAAATACTTATGGATAGTAGTGTACTGTAATAATTGTTAAGCGAGTGGCTATCAGTTTGTTATTGTTCAAATTATGATAATTTTAAATTACCCCATGTAGTACAACAATACCATTAGTTTTTTTTTTACATTTACAAGGTGATATAGTGTTAGAGTATGTAAGAGCAAAAACATTGTTTGAACCTCGTATGATTTATTGTCGCTTGTTCGAACATGAAGACTAGACTGAACGTCTGAAAATTGTATAGATTCTTGATTAGCTGCACCAGTGCGCCTTGCAAATTAAATTTACGTTCAATTGGTACTTTTTGTTCACTCCTATTCCCGATCGATAAGTTAATTTTATATCCTTTTACATTTATAACAAGTCTAGAAATAGGTCCGCTGAGATATTCTCAATAAAGCTCTAAGGTTGTGAGGTTGGTCAACTTACAGTCATGGAAATATTATATTGTAAATATTATGGGGAAATAGGTGATATTCATCCACGTAAGATTTTTTTTTTTTATATATATAAAATATTGAACTAAATCCTTTTTTAACAATCCATTATCTTTGATAACAAATCTTAATTTGATAAGACAAACATGAGTTGAGACTTATTTCAAATAAATTTATTGTACACAGTTGTACTTCGTACAATGAAATAATAAGAAATAACAATAAGACAAAAGAAATAAAAATAAAAATGAACGGAATCCAACAAGTTTGAATGAGTACATCAATGCACAATTGAAAAATATGAAATAAGAAGTATTACTCAATAGATTTCCGCCGCGTTGATATTCGTGCTCTATTTCTTATTACCAACCAATCACCAATATTTTCAAAGTTCGTAGAAAATATTTGTTAGTTTGTGTTGTGTTATATTTTAGTTTTATTTGAAAAATGGATACTCAACATTATTACAGTGAATACATAATTGAGGAAGAAATGATGAAGTACAACCTACAAATTGCTTGAACTTGAAAATAGTATTTACATTGGACAACATATAATTATTTTGAAAGAATTTCATCTAATAAACGAAATATTGTCAAGCAAACAATACATTTGATATTTACTTTTGAGGATATTTCGACGACTAGAGCCGATTGGTTTCTAATTACTAGCACATCATTGTGCATTGCACTATTTTTAATTCCTTATCTATTATATCTTATTTCATATTAGTATTATTTGTGCACGGGTTATTATACATATTATAACATGCTTAAGAATATATATTCTATTAAGAAAAAGTAATTAGACGTATTTTCTTAACACCGTCGTTGATAACAAAAAATCGCAATAACCGTCGAAAATTTAAGATATTGGTTGGTTCTCCATATAAACCAGTACAAAATAGATCGCATGTAGCGGCGAAGTCGCATATAACGGTTTAATTTACATGTGTATTTAAGCATTACGGCCAATTATTGTGTTCGACAAGGAAGATTATTATGTTATACAACACTAATAAGTTTGTCTGTTTGTGGCCGTGGATTGAATTGACGAAGAATTTGGACCCCATTTCTTTAATTTCAATAATACGCCGATAACCGAGAATTAGCTGAAATTCGCGTGTGAAACTAGAAAAGATACTTGAAAAAGAGTAGCACTCTAAACTACTGATTATTTAAGAAATAAACATCTTTTAAATATGTAGATATATGTAATAGCGTCCGGTCGGATATAACGTCGACATTATACCGGCTGAAATCATTATATAAAACTCATTGTATATCAAATTTAACTTGGACCCGTGACACATCAAATAATGTTGAATTCATATTTGTTTCAAATTCAAACCGACGTAAATTATATGTTTTCTTATTATATATTTAGCATTATAATGTGGGATTTCTAAAGTAAAGACAAGAAGCCATGTGTTATCATCATGGTGTTAAGAGAAGTGACGATAAGTGTTATTAGTGAAAGTGTATAATAATGTAGTTAAGTTTGAAATATGTTTGTTTGAAATATAAAATTCGTTGTAAATTCGTGTAGGCATTAATAAAACAAGATTATCGAACCTACAGAGTTTGGAGTAAATTAATTACCCTCATCATAACACAGCTCAATATTAATTTGCTAAGAGTTGTCCCTAATACTAAACTAAACTATAATGAAGCATTTAACTCGAACAATAAAATTAACTGTGAAAATGCAATTATCTATAACAAGTATAACAACCGTATTAGTCGACCTGTATATCAATAAATTATCCGCGATATATATATACGCGACACGTGAACCAATTTCGATATACCGTGTTTTTAGTTGACCGTACGAAGCACAAAAGAGCTAAGGCTTTCGGTCAGGTATCTGTATCAATCTCGAATTAGAAAATTTCCTTAACAAACAATTGTTGTCTCATCACCTTGAATATAAAAATATATAATAAATTAAATTTATATGTTAAGGAAAATGTAATTTAGTTAATAATGTATTGTTCAATTTATATTTTATTTTATGTTCTATGTTTATTTTGTTGTGTATATTTGTAATCTATTTCATTATTAATGGTTTTAGTAATAAGTTTCCTTATACTATTGTAAATGTTTGGAGCTTAAATAAATAATATATAACTCATATACTTAGATGTTAGTTGTCGCTCGATCGCTCACTCGTAAGATCAAATGTGTGCCCTCTACGCAATAAAACTCACAAATAAATGACAACGTGGCAAATAATGCATTTTCCTTTTCTTTTAACCCTTGAAATAATTTTTCTTTTTCATTCGTATATTTCTTATAATTTTTAATTTTCATTCATTCATTCAATGGATGTTCTATTCTTCTACGCAATTTGAAATTGTATTTACTTTTTGCGTTATTGTCTATATATTTTACTGAATATTTACGTATTTCGTTTTTATTTTAAATTAAATTCGTTTACATGCAACGTTTTTGTTTTGATTTCTACACAACATAAAGAGTGTTGTAACCCTGCAATGGTACATGGAATCTCACCACACGAGTGGCGACTTCGAGAGACATTTTGACTTTTCCGTGATTTCAATCTTGAAAATATAAAAGAAATCTGTTCAGAGAGTGTAATGAGCAGTGCTAAATGCGAAACTTCTCTCTGTGAATTACGGTTCTACCTATATCAAATTATTAAAAAAAAAATGGCATCCACTCCTCATGTCCTTATGCAGGCATTGAACCTATAAAAGTACGACTAACTTTCTGAAGCTATATCTTTTACTTGATTCATGATTTATATTTGACTAACGATGTGAAAGCACTACGTAAAAAAAATGCGTATTTTTTACAAGCTGACAAGTGAAACCAGCGCAGAGCAGAGCAGTATGTGGCAGCCGTAGTGGCAGGCGTAAGGTTAGCGTGTAGATCGCACAAAGATCTATGAAGCAAACATCATTACGGCACGAAACAAGATAAACAATAGACTGTTGTATTGCACACATCCCCATCGCTCATGCTTCTGCCTGATATCATCTTGAAAAAATAACGGCTCTCGTTTGCTTTCATAAAATAAAATATGCATAATGACGTTTTAAAGTAACATTTCTTTCAAAACATTTCAACATCTGGATGATTCTTTGTCACACCAGGATTTTAAGACAGGGTCACTTTAAGATCGCTAATCTTGATGTTCGTTGGACGCTCACACCAGAAATTTAAATCACTAGTGCTACTATCAAAATGATATTTATTCAAGGTTATTCAATGATTCGTTTGATTAATTTTGTATTAATTCTATAAAATAATAATTAATTTGTCATTATATCATATATTAAGAGGAATCCCGGTAGCGTGAAAACAAAAATCATCGTTCCACTCTTATTTGATTCTAAATTAAAATATGTTCGGTATATATGTCACTTAAGTATGATCTATTGTACATGTGTACAGTTGAAATTTTACAAAATCTATGTAACATATAAAAATAGATGAAACATTTTCCAACAAAAATTGATGATTTTTATAAGAGGTTTATTATGAATTGAAGAACGATATTCACAATTTACGGGTGTACATGCCTAGATTGAACTTATAACTTGCAATTATTTAACAGAAATATCTACTAAAAATATATTTTATAGTCATATTTCGAAAAATTGTAAGAGCATGTTCAAGCAAACTGCTTCGAATGTAGCTGCTCCTAGCGGTAACATATGTCACCACTGCGGTACAGTCTGAAACGCAAGCATTTCAATATCTGGCTTTTGTGTATTTTATGAATTGTTATATTTGTTCAACTGAAATATGCTCATAGCAAAAAGCGAGCTAGGTAGGGGGATTCCTCTTAACAAATTTGGTACCTCCAAATACATAGATAAACGCATTAATTAAATAATTTTAAAATCTAGCAATTGTATTTTCAAGGCTATATTTTGTGAAACTTTACATCTCTAGATATAGTTGCAAACATACGCGGTTTCGGAATACGTACTCGTATTTAGTTATCATGTTGTAATTTAGAAAATGTTTAGTGAAATAAAAAATTGATTTGAAAATGCTTGAAAAGAGTATTCAGTTGAGATATCGAACTGAACATCTCCCACAGTAGTCTGCGGTACTTTCCTTAATACTGCATAAAGGTAAAAAGTTTAAGTATTAAAACTTTTCCGAGGAAAACGGAAATATACAAGTGCATAAAGACGCAAATAAATGGTGATAATATGGAATCTCATTTAAATGTAGATCGCGATTCTACAGGCGTATCTATAACGGCGAACATAAATGTCACAAAAGATTTCGAGCTCCTAACGATAGGCAACAATGTTACACAGTGAAAAGAAAACAGTTGTGAGCGACGCCTACGCCGACGTTTCCTTTTACGACGTTAGCGGCAATTTTCGTGTACAAGTAATGTACACAAGTGTTAACCCATATCAGTGCTATGGCTAGAATTGCCGAATTCACATGACCATTATCGTACATCCCTTTGATATCTTCCATTTCTAAATACTCCTATCTCACTCACAAATTATTTCACTTACAAAATTAACAATATGAACATATTGTATTATCAGTGATAATTTTGGTTAAACACGTTTATTTTATATCCAAATCTTACAACAATGGGTGTTTTATACATTTGGTTAAAGTGTATTCTATTCAACATTTACCTAAATTTGAATTAAACTTGAAAATTGAGTGAAGATTTATATACCCCGCCGGGATTTCAACCTAGTCGAAAGTTCTAACTACTGAACAATACCGTTACAGGTCTCTGAAACCTTGGTATTAATCACATATTTCATGAAACTCTACTTATATAGTTTCTTCATTTCTTACAAGGAAAAAAACAAATACATATAATTGATTTAATGTTACTGACACACAAACAAATACTATATATGACTTGTACTGTCGTACGACGCGCTATTTAAATAGTTAAATTTAAATATATATATATATATATGTATATATATATATATATATATATATATATATATATATATATATATATATATATATATATATATATATATATATATATATATATTTATATATGTAATTATAGAAACAGTACTTAAAATTATAAAATAATACAATTTAATTTTAATTGATCACTTAAAAGTATACATCTAAGGAAAATTAAACAAAGCTTCAATCCAAAAGCACTATCTATTACATTAATGCATGTGATTGGAATTTTGTTCTTGTTAAATGTGTGTATGTCTAACCTAATTAAACTACTATTTAATTTACTTTGGATCGATAATCAGTGTAAAATTTTCGCCAATGCAATATACCCCAAATTCCATGCGTCCGCATTATAAATAATTGCAAAAGCACCACTCCATTAGTTTTGTAAAGTTTACTAATTTTCACGCATAAAAAATACCAATTTTAAACATACTAGATGCGCCAAAAAGAATTTGTGCATAAAAATAATAGCGAAGGACCATCAACATAAAATGCTTGACAATGTGGGACTTACTAATACTCCGAATACCATAAAATTCTATTTGAAGTTTAAAATAATCGAAACAAACATTTTCCCTAAATCGGCAACGGACTTGTTTATTTGCAAGTAATCCGGAAATGACGTGCAACTGACAGAGTAAAATCCATTTGGCAATAAAAATGCAGGTACCTAATGTAAATTGAATTAAAAACTACTCACCAGAATTTAATGCGGCCAAATAAAATTGAAAAATAAACACATCACGTAAACGTAACAGGTAACATTGAAATACAAATCAACAGTCGACAGACACCGCTACACCCGTTGGAGATGCACTATAATTTTCTCTAGGCAAAGTGGATTAAATCTAATTCCATGCAATCACAAGAATTCTAGACGAAAGATGAGGAGGGCAAATCAATTTGCTCAACACGCAAATAAGTTTGCCGAACGCGCGTCCACTTCACATAGCAACCTCGATCACTGAATTAAAATCATTACCGGTGTAAATACACGAACAGAACACGATTACAGATTCTTGTAGAAGTATCTGTAAGATTATACCATTAAATATATCACTTAAATGTTTAAAACGTTTTTATAAATTGTTGTTTTCTTATCCGCACGTGTAACTTTATAAACAGTGTATTAAATGCTTGGTTTTTAAATTATTATTTTATAACTTGGCGTATTTAATTCATAAAACGCTTAATGGTAAAAACAAAGGTATTTGAAAAGGTACATGTAATTTGTTATTTAGGCATAAATTCAGAATATCGATCAGACTTTAACAACTAGTTTGCGATGTTGCTAATGTCAAGTTGAGTAATTAAATATGTAGTTATGTGTTGTATGTATAATTGCATATGTTGCAGTAACCGCTTTGCTATCTTATAATTGCTGCCTTGTTAATTTTAACTATTGCAAATATAAATTCAAAAAAATAGTTATTAGGTGAAGATAGTGCATTAATTGAAATTATAGGTTAGATTAGGTTCGGTGATGTTGGTTAGGTCAGGTAATGTTCCTTAGGTTATGTTTTATAATTTAGTAGAAAAGTTGAAAATCTATTTATAACCACTGAATTTGGAAAGATAAAATGTATAAAATTAATTGATAAATTGCAACAATATTACTAAATGTTTTAATTTTCAAAAATATCTTTCTTTTTTCTAGCATTTGAATTTATAAACTAAAAAATATTTATATAAAAGCTTTATAAATGTTTGAAGAATATAACTTTTTTTAAATTGTATATTTTTCAAAATAACTGTTTGTTACGATTTTCTTCTTCTTTTGATCCGAACATGTTACAGGCACAAGACCAAACACTATTACTAACTTGTACTATCGTACGACGACCTTATAATAATTAAAAGGTCATTACGCATTTTCTTTTATTAAAATAGTAGCAAAATAGCAAAGAGAAAATGTATGTGTATTTTTATGAATGTATGAAACTGCATTGTTAAATAAATAATGATCCTCATTGAGAAAAGAGAATGTAAGCTTATTTCACAAACATAACACCCAACTAAACGGAGTACATTAAAATAATACTGAAATAAATTAAAACTGCTAACATCTCAATGTTATTAAATGTGTATTTAGTGTGCACCTCTTCAAATGTTTGCTTTTCATGCGCGCACAATGCTCCTGATAATTAAAAACCCACTATAGTAATTCAGTACTACCACTACATTTTAAATCGTTATTTTAATTATCTAGTGTTTGAGAGTAAAAAATTGTTGTTGGTTTAATTACTAGTTACTTTTATCTCCAACCCCACAGAACTGTCACATGAAATTCACGTTTGAAACTCGGTCGCATCGCATGCTAAAAAATTAATTAGTTTTTAATGAATGAGCTACTCGTTTAATTAAACAATAAATGAAGTCTTGTTTTTATTCAATGACACACAATAACACAGCACAACAAACGCACAGATCATTGATACTGGTCGACGAATCGTCAGTTCGGACAAGAGCGAACGATCCCACTCGCTAGGCCACGTGTCTGGCCAACAAACAAATGTTTGCCGGCCGACCGGCGTGCACAGGAATACCTGCACTCCATAAACAGTATACACATACATATATAGCTTGTTTAAGCCTACGCTTATAACAATGGAATATGTTGTTTTAACGTGTTAAATTAAAATTTTAGAAAAATTATTATTTATTAAGTAGCTATAAACATGTTGGCTTCAACGTAACTGTGTTAGCAAAAGCCTTTCATTTGTAAGAGTCTTTCAAAGACTTCAAACATTTAACTTATAATGTTATAACAATTGCCCCGATAAGAGACATATATTTAAATTGATACTCGGACATAAATGATTAATTGTGATAAACGTAATTTTGGAATGTTAAAATTACGAAAAATCAGTTAAATATAGATAAACAGTATAGTCCACATATTCGGACGTTTCAAGGTTAAATGGTTCCTTTTTATGAGCGTAATTCACGAAAATATCAGAATTGTACAAATGGCTTGTACTTGTAAACATATAGTCGAAAACATAGAAATGTTTATCGACATTTTTATTTTTCAAAAATAATCTGCAGTGCCCTGCACTTGACTGTTGTCGGATATTACCATCAAAATATTGCTGTACTTTTATCGTTGATTTTGCGATTATAATGAAACAATTCAGAAAATAGGAGTAACTTTTAAAAAACATTTTTTAGTAAATAGTGTATATATTGTTGAAAACTTTTCATACAAAAACATGTAGAATATTATAATAACTTTAACCTTCATATTATCACTTTTTCTGTAAATCGTACCGTTAGCGTGATAATAAAAATAATTTAAGTATCAGTTTAAATTTTGTTTAAAAAAAAAGGATTTCTTCCGGAGTACATACAAACTTTTTATTTCAAGATTCATAATTTTATCTTTGATCGACTTTGCACACACAAAAGCGATATACCAGTAAATGGTACGTTTTTGGGATAGTATAAAAATCGCAGAATAAAACATTGACCACCGGTTTAAATTTTGTTTTTCCTAATAGGAGGTTTTCCCCAATATTTGTTGTAGAGCGTTTATACATACACACAGACATCATCTTGAAAATAGTCAATATCAATTCAAGGAAGCTCAATCCATGTATATCTGTTCAAAATGTTTCATGATTACAATAGGCTTCGTCCAAGAAAGTAATAACGCAATAATGCGTTTATAAATATTTGGCACCAATCTATGGAGATAAAAGACAATGCGAAATAAATAGAACGTATGCCACAGTATGTGTTTTGGTTACCAAATACTGAATTTGTCAATTATTCAGGTATAATTATGATATAAATTCGTAATTTTGACAGAACAATTCGAGCGTGCTATTTTGGATGAAAGTAAATTTAAGGTTAAACATTCGGACGGACTCATTATTATAATGGAATACGAAATTATATTAGATTGTATAGTAGGCGAGCTAAATTCAGCTAAACAATATGGGATGAACAAACTACGTGAGTGTAATGTCAATACCCCCATATACATAACTAGATAGATGTTCAGAGTTCGTGCATTTGCAATACACACAATTTACTTCAAAGCCGGCTCCTCCAGAGGGCAGTGTAGGACACTATTCACATTAGTAATCAACAAATTTGGTATCATATTTGGTGAGGGTGTTTGTAACAACAGATGCTTTATTTATTTAAAACTAAAAGGTCAAACTGTGTTGAATATGATATAGTCGCGATAATAAAGGTGGGTGCCTTATGAATATTTCATAAAATCATTATTATCGAACGCAAACTTTATTTAGTCTAAAATTAGCAGCAAGTTTAATGTTTCAGCTCGTACGACAGGGGCAGAACGGCAGCGTAAGTAACACAGTCTTGATTAAATTTTCAAGAGTACCTACCGTGAATTTAAAAACTTTTCAGTTTCTTTCATCCAGATGCTGTGCTGATAAGTAAAACCAGTTTAAGTGTCCCCGTGCGATCGTTCTACGTCAAACATTATATAATCTTATAGCCAGCTGCCATTCTTTATAAAATTATTGGTAGGCACCTATAAGAGAATCCTGATTTTATTTACCTTAATGCATTATCTTGTACATCAATAATTACATTTAAACAAAAGTTTTTGCAACTTTACTTAATATGGTTTTACATTAATAATACGTTAAACATAAACTTAAAGCAAAAGTTATAGAGCCGATGATAACTATAATGTTGTAGCTCGATGTTATCTAATAAAAAGTTACAATACACATTCATCAAATGTCGAAACAGATAAAAATATTAAGTATTATCCATAAAAATATTGGATATCTGAGGTCATACAGAACAACACAATGATTGGAAGAATATTTCATGTTCTCTCCGTAAAATATATCAAATTACTTAAATACATTTAATTTAATCATAATAGTATTTTGGTGTTTATTTGTTAGTACATTAAAACTAACATATAAGTTACTTTATAGCATACATTACCGGTACCATGTCATATACATACTTAGATGGGTATGGCTTTAATGAAGACGTCGCTTGAATTACTTTTAAATTAATTTTGTTGTCTGTTACTATGGGTAATGTTACTCGTCCCCTGTCGAGATAATGCTACTTTATCATAATAAGTTGGAAATTCATGATCATTTTAAATGGTTAGTATATAATTTTGTTGCGGAATCATAATAGACTTTTTTCAAAATGATAGAGACATGTATTCCAATCTTTTTAATAAGCCATATCGTACAAAAACAAATAATTTGAACATTTGTAAACCTAATCTTCAAATTACGAAAATTTCACAGAAGCGATTTCAGCATTCATACAAGGAAAAACAAATAAACATACAATATTTAGGAATAATTTCATACATATTTTCAGATCTAATGACCGGGTGTATTACTCCGGGTGTATTACTTGTTGCCTGGCCAAAGAAAATAATTGTTTATATTGATAAGGCTTGAATTAAATTATACTATTAGCTGTCTGTGTGTCTGTAAGAATCTCGAATCTAAAAATGTTCTTAACAAAAAGTTCGCTACGTAACCCTGAATCCAAAAGAATATTTATCTCAGACGGATTTTAGTCTTCGTTTAGTCGCTCATAAGACCAAATTTGTAACTTCTACTCCTCTGAATGTACCGGAGCGATATGAACCAAATTTGCAATAAATATTCTGTGATATCCCATTTATTACTTCCGAAGTTATAGGACTCTAAATTTTGGGACCCTGTAACTTCCTGAATACTAGTCTTAGAAACCTTATTTCATTTTTTTTTTAAATAAGCCTCTTTGCTGTGGGGCAGAAATAGTGTATTTTCGGACACTTTAACATAAAAGTGTCTTAAATACATCTCACAATAATTACCAAAATAATAAAAGTTTGGCATATTCATGAATATTATATAATATAATGCAAGCTTCTACTTTAAATAAAATAAGTAACAATTTATATAAATTAACTAAAGCTTTCGTAATATTCACTAATTTGATTGCTATTCTGATAAATTTAGCAACATTTTTGTAATGATCACTTATTTGTTACTGGCAATACGTTATTTGTAATTGTTCAAATGAAAAATGGCAATAGAAAAACAAATGGTATATTTCCGAACTGTACTATTCTAGTTTATAAATTCCATGAAAAGTAGATTCAGTCCTATTTTGTAGTATCTATTGACCCAACTTTCTCTAATTTACAATATTCAAGTTTTCCGATTTTAAGCAAGTTAGAAAACCTGAACTGATTTTTAACCGATAAAAGTATAAACATAATTCATGTTTAAGATACTTCAGTAATATATGACTGCTTGGCAACCAACCTGTTAAATAGAAAACTGACCATGTAAAGCCAATTAACGTCCCACGTCACATTAGAAATATGAGATCCTCTAACATTGCGGATCGGAATTGAAGTCCACTTCTAGGGAAATTCATTAGTGCCTCGAAAATGTAGGTACAATGTAATATGATATCAAAGTTTATTTTCAATTGATGGCTCTTTTATTACCTATTTTTATACTTGCTAGAAGCATTATACTCAAGAACATCATTAATGATCGTTTGCACTGCTCCAACTTAATATTTTAAACCAAACTTAACCTAATAATATTTTTGCTAATTACCATTAATAATAAATCTGTTGTGGCCAACACAGAACTTTCATTTACGTAGTTATCATTAGAAATATATGTTCCAAATAAACTATCAAAAAATACCAGTTTCGAGTTCGATTTTTGGTGATCCCTATACTTATTTATTAGTATTACTTTGTAAAAGAAAGTAAAAATACTTTTTTTTTCTAAGGTGACCTCATATTTAAGAAACAGCGGTACTAGGACAATTAGTTTGTTAAGATTTTGTTTTAAACATGCCGTACCAAGTTTAGAAGAGCAAGAGTATTCAGTTGCGAGTCTGTCACATTCTCGGATCAAAGAAATTCCTTAACAAAAAGTTCTTGTCTCGTCGCCTTGAATCCAAAAATATAACTCATATATATATGGATGTTAGTCGTAGCTCGTTAGTACAAATTTGTAACCTCTACTCCTCTGAAGGTACCGGGGTAGTTAGACCTTATTCTGCGATTTCCATTTGAATTAATTTGCAGTGTAAATCTTATCGCCTTTATATATCTGGAGTTATAAGGTGCCAAAATTTTAAACCATCTTGAGTTCATATGTGTATAAATATGCTAATTACCGCTTTCATAAATGGCTTCCAACTTATTTTATGTGATCATAAATTTATTTTATCTTTCTCCCTGGTTTTTACCTTCATTAAAAAAAATTCAGGCACGCCGTGCGATACAGTAGACTTGTATCGATACCAGTATTCTTTCCGAAATGATGAGAGATTTAAGTGACATCTCATACCACAGATGTTATTCAAGAGAAATTTTTGTTAGCAATCAATATACGAATAATTCAAATACTTTTCTGATAACGACTTTGTAATATTTAGGTCACAACAAGACGACAGTTTTGCGTTGAGTTCACAGTAGTTGTGATGTTGTAAACCACTTAAAACAAACAACCCCTAAAATAATTATTTGCAATTAGCGAAACTTTCAGCCAAACCAGAAGTGCGACACTAGTTCAGATTAAGATATGATTTCTGTATTTCTACTTAATTACTAGAAAATGTTTGCTTTGGTTAAAGCCATTACAGTTATAATTTCAAACATTATACTGCATGTACATTGAAAAATAATTCTAATTTGATTATTATGTAATTTTTATTTTTTTTTTATTTGTTGTTATGTTATACCTATAAAAATGTTTTGTAGATTTTATTAAATTACTCGAAAATAATTTTAGTGCAAAATTAAAAATTATAATCTATTATAATTTTGTATTGCCTTAGGGTTACAAACATAAAATATATCTTAGAATTTTTGCGAAATTTATGTATGTTTTAGTTAAGTTTCCGGGAAGTATACGGACAATTGGATGTAAACTGCTTGCGGATTCAAATGGGTTGTCAAATTTAATGTGTAGCAAATTGGTTTCTAACCGTTTCGGTACCTTCAGAGGAGTAGAGGGCAAAAATTTGGTCTTATACATAAATACATTCATAGTTTTACGTCTTTCACACGAATGAGGTGACAGAGAATCCTTTTTACTTTCTTATTTAAATGCATATAAATAAATATTGTAATGAAAAGAATTGAACGTTAATGCACATTTAGATCATCATTGATTCAAATCTGATTAATTTTCGAATGATGTTTGTGTGTATGTGTGTGTAGGTGTACAAATATTTCAAATTTAGTCTTATGTGAAATGCCTTTTTTAGCTGGATTTTATTCTAAAGATTTAATTTTAGAAGTTATTTCAGTAGATTTTGTAAATATTTTTATTCTCTTATTATTTTTTATTTCTACTGGTTTAACTGTTGGTTATTCTTTTCGTTCATGCTATTAGTCTATTACTGAAGATTTCAATTTTTATTCTTTACATTCTTTAAATGATGAAAATTTATTTATAATAAAAAGAATATTATCTAAAATATTGTTTGTTATTATTATAGGAAGAATTTTAAGTTGATTCATTTTTCCAACTCCAATTTTAATTTTTTTACCTTTAGGCTTAAAACTTTAGCTTTATCAGTAAAAATATGTGTTTGTGTGTCTGTTTGTGTGTGTCTGTGAACGGTCTAGAGTCAAAATTTAAATTTAAGCCATATATTAAATTTAATCTATATATAACTTACATATGAAGACTAATTTGGTCCTACTTTAATAAATTTGTTGCTAAATCTATAGAAGATGAAATGAAGTCGTTACTGAATGAAACATCCTCAACATAAAATGTTTTACGACATAGTTTTATGGTTATAAAAAAATATTCTCATAGTATAATAACTTTGTAAAGAAAACTAATTTTTCAAAAATATTTAATGAAATGTACCAAACATGTTCAATGAGTTCCCAAGCGGTTAATAATTTAATTCATAAAATTTACGGTAAGAATGAAGTGCAGTAATGAAGCAATGGTAAATTGTGAAAATAAAATCTCGGCAACGCCAATGCGATGGAAGCAGCACATTGCGAAATGGCTCGAAGCCAAAAACAATGATAATTGTATCCAGAGCTCTCAGATAACTGCGCCCGTTAAATATGAAATGCAGTGCACTCATTAGAGGAGCCCGCGTGCTTTATATCCACTCTTAAAACATACGGCCGCACAATTACAAGCAGCCAGCAGCGATTGCTCTTCAACTGCGCCGGCCTAGACTACCAACACCAATTCAATGAAATGGCCTTCTTTCAAAAAAGAAATTCAACAATTCATTTCATTAATTTGTTATTTTTATTTATTCTTTTATCTTAGTGAATTGTCTCCTTGCAATTTATTAGCAGAATTGCAAGTCTTATATTAAATACCTTTTTTAGCTCGCCGCATGATAGAACAAAAGATCTATAGTGTTTTATCAAGTGTCTGTAACATTGGTTGAATAAAAAATTAATAAAGAAATGCACGGAAATTCGTTTTACGTCTTTCTGACTTCGTCACTCGCTCATAAGACCTATTTTGAGTTTGAAAATAGAAGGCGAGTTGAGCTAACGCTCAGTGAGAAGGCTGTCATAAAGCACTGACTGACGACGGTCTAATAAATCAATAATGATTAATCCATTTGTATCAGGATAATGAGGTAGAATACAGAATTTAACTGTGCGTTAACGAGAAGCTTGCCCCCGCTGTGGGATCTTACAACATCGGGAGAAAGAGTAAAACTCAGTTTCCACTATATTCCTTCGAAGGTACGAAGGAAATCGTTGTGCTCCACACAAACTAGTGTGAATCTACAAGAAGCTTGCCTCCGCCATGAGATTTGCATGGTATCAGAAGAAAGAGTTGAAAGTCGAGTGAAACTCCACCATATCTCCCCAGAGGTACGAAGCGATACGTTGGGCTCCCTCCTGAGGATAAACACTAAAGTTGGCAGGCAAGGGCACCGCTGGCAACATACTGGTAAATATATATGCTATATCGCTGGGCGCTTCTAGGGCAGCACCGATACAAAGGTTAGGGATAGGTGACAATAGCTCATTTTGACATACACATAACGTACATTCAGGATAATGGCTATCACCATTTACCTATACATATGGTTTCAAGAATATAAATATAAACAGACAGAGTTGACTTACCGCTAATATTCTCCATACCAGATGCACAGGGCACAAATCACAAAAACACTACCATTCTCATTGAACAGCTAAACTATACTGAAAGAACAATATCATTAACCGACAGGTATTACATAATCCCTTCGACCGCCTCTGATCAGTCTTCCGGCCCTGTATTTCTTACAGGAAATGATATAAAACGCGTTGTATAAAGCTATACTAAAAATTGCTGCTGACATATAAGATTAAATTTTTCTTAAATTCGTGTCCGTTCTGTGATAGATAAATAATTACACGTCTCCGGTTGAAATACCTTTTTCAAAAATTAGATTTTCTCTCTCGAGATATACAAATCTTAAATTCGAATCATTATTCAATTCAACAGAATTGACTGTACACAGAAAAACAGATTAGAGTAATCTACTGAAGTATAAGTTAATTTTCAGCCACCTAATTCATTTAGATGAAGTTACTAATATTTTAGATGCCTTAAAAAATAATTAATTAATTTGACTTGTTCTAAGTTAATTAGATGACTGAAAATCAAATTAAACTATAGTTGATTATACTCTAATCTGTTTTAGCTCAGCGTACGAAGTACAGAAGTGCTAAAGAAATCAATTGTATGTCTGTAGCATTCTCGGATCAAATAATGTTCTTAACAAAAAGCGTATATGCTTGGAAGTTAATCGTCGCTCATAAGACAATTTGCTACACATATTAATTATTATATTACATTCTATTTGAATCCGCTCGCAGTTTATATCCAATCTCCCGTATATTTCTCAAGTTATAGGCCACCTTAGAAGAATAATTTAACATCCAAAGATATGCTATATCAACAAGAATTCTCCATATTGGTAACCCAATTGAATTTATATATTAATATATATTTATATATTAATATATTTTACCAAATGTGGAGTAGGACGAGGAAGTCCCGCTGCTCGCATCGCATATATTACTTATAAAGTGAGTATAGGTGCCTCGTACCTATGCTTGTTTCTGTATAGGGCCTTCACAGCCAGACACAAAAACAGGCACACAGACGTCATTGTGAAAATGGATGCAGGAATTCTCAAAACGGATATATTCTTTAAAATTTCGAGACTTATTTTTCTTGGAATTACAATACATCGTTTTATAAATAATGTATAAGAAAGTAAAAATATGAAATCACGAGCAAGAAATCAAGAGTGCACAATTTCAGCTAGCTAAAAACAAATACGTACAAATACGCATGCGTCAACTGATACGTATCCCTGAAACTAAACCAATTTTCGTACGTTGTGTCCTTGAAACGTTCCGTTCTATCAATCCACTGTTCTCATCAGCTACACATGATCACGGTTACGTGAATACGTATCCATGAGGGTACACGCTAATCTAAGTTAGTGTCAAATTAAATAGGATCCCGGTTAACGAATAATTACCCATAATACCCTTATACGTGCCGCTCCCAATTTTAATTCGATACGCGTTAGTTTCAAAACTTAGGAGCTAATGTTGATTTTATCATTTGATTGCATATTCTGAAAATATATACAAAAGAAAAACACTTCCTTCAAGGAACCAACAACAATGCATATCTAACCATCTATCTTATGTATATTTTGACGTGTGACATTTGTAATATGGACACATGGTGCCCACGGTTTAGCCTAGTCCGTAAATATTTGCCCTTAAATACTTGCATATGTGTATATTTTTTGATATATGTTATAATTGTACTACTCAGTGACAAACGTTTCTCTCAGTGCATAATGCGTTTATGGAAAGTTTTTAGTATTAAAAGGTTAAATAGCAATTATAACTTAACATATAAACATGTATATTATGGTACAAGCAGAGGGAAGCTTTAGCAAATAGGTGGTGGTTGTTTTATCCAATTAACAAATACACCGTGATTATTCATATTTCCCTGTACTTCCCTACCACAAGCTGGAAACATTGGTGCTTATATCAAAACTCTATTTATTATTAAATATTCCCATAATCCACGTCATTGCAAACAATTTGAATTATCTTCTCGTCATAATAATAGCAATCAAAATAAATTATCGTTCACTTAGCATACCTACACAAATCCATCTATAAATAAATTCACTGATCTTAACATAGAAATTACCTGATAAAACTATTTCACTTTGACGGTATATCTGCTGAAAACATTACTTCCAGCTCGAAAATTATGTTTGCAACTGTACGTATTCCACATATATAAAATTCCATTTGCCACATATATAGTGGATTTGTGGATTATAAACCCAAACTTTTTTTTTTCATATTTCGGATTACATAACTTTTATTTTATTGCGCTATTTACTCTATTTTGTTGTTTTTTGTTTTACGGTTATGAGATTGTTCTAATTTATAAATATATATAACATCCGTTTATAGTATTTTCAAGGATGGCACATATGTGTTTGATTAACATTCATATTGCAGTATGAATACAATAACTTACTATACAATAATACGTATATCATTTCCTGGCACCATATTTGTAATAATCGCCGTATTGTAATTTACATTTAAAAGATCAAAAGATTAGTTTACATATGTTTAGTTTGACATAAATACTAATATATTAATAAATTATATTTTACGAGCAATTAATTTATATATTATCAACTATAATGTATGTGTTTATAATTATGTTGTTCAGTTTATATGTATATTTATAAGAATTTATGTATGTGTAGAACGTTCTTTTTGTAAAAATGTAAAGTAGTATGAGCAGGGATCGAACCCCATCTTTCACCGTGTCATTCTTAAATTTTTTCCGCGACGCCACGAATACTATTGAAATTCTATATTTAATAAAGAAAACTGTCCTACAATCTATATTGTAAACAAGATTTAGTACGTTAGTTTTTGAGTCATTTTCTCTTGACTAAACCCTACTACAACCGCTGTATCTGAATCGAATTTTAAATGGAGCAACCCTTAATAATGCCCTCATAATAATCGTTGCGTCCTCGATTGTCAAAATTAATGAATTTTTTTAATATATCGAGGAAGAATGGACTATATATGATATGGGCACATAGTGCCCACGAGATAGCCTAGTTTCATATATCGTTATAATTCATAATATTCGTCACCTACATTGTTTTTAAACTATATTTTAAATTAATATTGACCTACTTTAGTTTAATTAATGATATAATTGATATTACTCCAGTGAATTGGAAAATTTATGAGATACTTTTATTAACATCATTGCACCACGCGAAACACTAGATATCTATATTATTTGTTAAACTTTTAACAGAAGATTGAGTATGGCCTCGTTTTTTAACTCGCCGTACAGTTTTTATGTTTAACAAATCTGTAGGACAATATGAATTTACGAGTATTCGATCGACGATTCATTTGGTTTTCATCCGGTGTCTATGATTTGTTGCTAATAACGCATGTCAAAAGGTTCATCTAAATAACAAATTAGTGAACCTTGGTAGTTTCTTAATTGGGGAAAATGCATGATGTTTTTTTTTTTCTTTAATGAATAAATTAATTACAATACATATTTTGATGTATATATAGTTTTTGCAAATTGCTGAAATAGCAAGCATAAGTACCGATACCAATGTCTTCTGCTCGCCTTAAAATCAATTTCGTGTTTCTTTTTTACTTTCATATACGCAGTGTAGTCTTGTATAAATGTTACAAACATATTTGTATGAATATAACTTTATTACTCTGCTTATTATATAACGTTGTAAGTTCAGTACTGAAAACCGACATAAAAGTAGCACTTTGGTCAGCAAACAATAATTATTATTTTTGTTGAAACATTGATAAAATATTATATTTACACAAGTGCAAAATAACACTTACCACAAATAGAGTAAAAATTTTGACGGAATAGAAGCGAAATTGGCAAAAGCGGAACGAGTAACGTACAACCATTTAAGAAAGTAGTCTTGAAACGGACAATGCTATAAATTCTCTATCTATTGAAGCGCGTCGTGATAAAGGACCATGACGATTGTTTTCTGGGAATAAAAACGAAAAAGAGTGTAAACGTGCCAAGGATTCGACACAATTCGCCTCATATGACATTTATAACCTATATTAAATTACTGCAGAAATCCGTGTCGAGCAAACAGAAAAACAACATGAAAAATGCATTTTCATAAATACATAAACCGAATAATCGCATATGTGTTGTCTTCTAGTGCGGATAAAGATTCAGAAATTCAGGCTTTGAGCCCCACTTTTGATTTACCGTTCTACAACAGTGCTGACATATTTAGAATGTGGTGTGTAGACACAAACGAAATATGTTCAAGAAACGAATATTAAAGTTTTCTACCCGTATGAAAAAAGCCTTTTTTTATTTTTTTATTTACAAACAACAGTTAATAACTGCATAGTCAGTTGCAACGATAATATTAATTTTTACTTTGTTATACAAATGTGTAGGCAGTATCATGGAAATCTATTATTTTAACGGAAATATACATTTTGACCCTGAGTCGAATCTGACAATTTTCAGAATGACGTCTGTGTGTGTGTTTGTGAACGCTCTAGAGCCAAAACTGATGAAGGTAAAATTATGAAACTTTAAACTAAAGATTTATCTATTACCCGGGTATGCACCAACTATTTTTGAAAACAATATCTTAACCGGAAATAACAGTTTACGCTTGGTACTTATTTATTATTTTGGAAACGGCCAAAATTAGGAAAAAAGTAATTCATGCTACAATTACTTATTTACGAAAATATACGTGTCATTTATTTCTCCACTGTGTTGAATATATTAATGAACCACATGGATTTGCGCAATTTTACGGAAAACTTGAGAGTTTTAAATTAGGTTTTTAATGAAAAATTTAGTTAATTACTTAACAAAAACAAACATTATTCTTCTCTTGAGAAGCAAATCGATTGACATACAATTTGATGTTTGGGGAAATGATCCACATTAAATAGTACTCTGGTTTCACACCATGATACTTTTAAAATTTTATTATTTTGAAATATAACCTGTTTTACATTATATTTAAAGACATAAATTCAAAATTTCCCGGAGGCCATTTACGCAAATGATATAAACTGTTCTTCAAGATTTATATTTACTTCCTTTGTAGTATATTTCCGGGTCATTCATATCTCTCTATCTCAAATATAGCACGATTTAGAAACAAGTGGTATTTATAATACTTAGAGATATTTAAATAAAATTACATTTGCTTGAATAGATTTTTCTATAAATGTACCAGTTACTGGAAAATAATGTTGATTCCATATTTACTAAATTGTAACATATGTATCACAAAATATTGGTCTATCTGATTTAAAAACAAAACTAAATAACAAGTATAAGAATTTTGAACATAAATCGTTAGATTTTCATTTTGATCGGCTGTATACATAGATCACTAAATTCATGACTCCAAAAGCTATCCTATATAATCAAACTGAATAACATCAATAACATATATCTCGGAATGCTGAATAAATATGTGTTGACTACATATCGGGCGTCATATAAATGTAAATACATATATAGTATAAAATATATATGAAAACAATATACGCGTCATGATAAAGTAGCATCTGGGACACGAGACGGAAGCCATATTGAACGAATTCAGCAACAAAAACAAAAACTAAAAAAAAAAAAAAATGAAGACGCACATCCCGAGCCACGGGCACTTGAAAGAGATACGTTTTATCAAAATGGATTTACTGGTGTGCTGGGTGGTGAGTGGTGAGCGGTGAGCGGTGAGCCCGTCTTTGCAGCACTTTAGCATGGAGAAGATGTTTGCACCGCATCTTTAGAAATCGCGTTTGTGTATACAAAATAACACGTGAACGCTGTTCCCTCCCTGTTTAGTCTGCAATTGCAATAAAATTCAATGGTATTGTGTGGAGTATCATGGCACGATTTTCTAAACATGCTGTTACGAAATTTCACCCGGCGAATGAAAATGGGATCATTTGAACTTGTCGTCTGAGTACCAGTTTACTTAAGTGGTTATGTGGTACTTAGGTACCATATTTACACAGTGATTATTAACTGTGTTTTTTATTTGCTGCTTAAAAATACAATTCACACTCACATTTAATTGCGGACAGTTACGAAGTAGCACGAGTTTGTTCTTGTATTCTCGACGGTCTACAACTAAAGAGAATTTGCAGACAATTCGACAATTGTGAAAATAATGAGATTATATTAATAATAACAATGTTATTTTTCGGATAAACCAACACAAAGAATTCTAGAGTGACCTTCACTCAACTATTTTACACATTCAGTATCTATAATTATAATATTGCTATATTTTGTTTTAAATTAATTTTAAGTTTGCAATGACACAATGTAAATATGTATTGTAACTATAGAAACGTAAATATAATAAGGCTGTATACAAAAGTGATTTTTCAGTATATTCAGATTGTTTTTCAGTTTGAAAAAACTTGTAAAACCGAACAGGTTTCAGTTTTGAAATTTTATCACACGCAGACGTGATTTCGAAATAAGGATTTCACAGTAACTTTTTGATGAAATATACTATATTTTTACATGTATGTACATATATTATTTTAAAAACTAAAGTCGGATGGATATGTACCAAAATTACCAGCTTGTGACGAACATTTCCCTATATAAATAATTTAAAATTGGACAAAGGTGTTCGATGTTTACCCAAATCCTGACACTTTTTATAAGATATATCGAATATTCTCGGAAAGTGTAATAAATTTGTAAAGTGGGACGAACAATTCTACGGAAGCGGTTTTTCTTTTTTCTTTTCCCTCTGCAATATCAGATTAGCCATTGATCCATATTGCCGCATAATAAAAAAAACTTTGTTTTGCCAAAAATGAACGTTATATCTACACATAGTTGAACGTAGTCGTGAATACAAAAAGACAGACTGGGGCGCCTTTAAGTCCCAAACGCAGACTAGCCGCAATGGCGTCGCAGTCCTAGTGACGTTATTCCTACATATATGCCCAATGTTATTACAACATTCTATTTTTGGAAAGTATTCAACTTTTATTATATGCTTATATAGAGTTTTCTTTTATGCCCTTGACCTTGTGCAAGCCAGTTTATTGTAGCAAATATTTCGATTCTTATGTCCTCCAAACCTATAATTCTGGTCGTTAAATTTCATATATTGAAAACATATCTAACGTTTTACATGCGAACAAACCATATTTGACCCTAAGATATGTTTTCGAAAAGCTGTGAATTTTGGGTATAATCACTCAGTCTGAAATTAAAAACATCATACAGACGTCATTGAGAAAATAGTCAAAATGAATTCAATAACCCTCAAAATGGATATTTCTATTAAAATCTCGAAGTCGAAATTTATTAATTCGTAAAAGAAATTAACAAAAAGTGTCTCACAGATGCCGTGCCATTAATGTCGATTTACTCGAGACGGCACCAATACTGGAAGGTTACTATAGAACTCTAAAAATATATTCTTGCACTGTAAAATAAATATTTTATTATTTTTCCGTATAATTGACTTTGTATTGTGCAATAATTTTCAAGAGGTAATAATAATAACAAATGCGGAATAATAGAAACGAATAAAACAATTCAATTCTTTTCGGATACGTGACTGGTAACAAGAGCTCTGTTTTCGGTCTGATGACTACTACGTCAAGCGCGTTCAAGTATCTGAGTAGTTTATCTTTTTTTCAAGTGTATATTCGCAGCACTTCAATGCGAAAAATATCATTGTTATAACTTCCTTTTCTTTATATTGCCCATAACTTTATGAAAAGAAATATATTTTGTTGGTTAAGTTTACAACATTTACAATTTTTTTGTTTACTATTTACTAATAGTGCAATTGCATGAAACACAGACTGTGTTTGTTTTTAAAAAAAATAATTTTCCAATAAACTTAAACCGTAAAATGTGATTAGAATTTATATTTGTATCTTGAATGTTCTGGTTATTTTTCAAACGTCATCAGGCCAGTTTTTTTTTAACAACATAATCTACAAATGAACGGTGGTTTAATTTTAGTAAGATTATTTTTACCCATCTTATTCAATTTATGTTACACATTTTGTTCGTAAATAATTAAACCTTTGCTTGAAGATGAAAGAATATTTGATTCAATTTCAAAATTATACAAACTTTGACATTTAGCCGAGCGTATCCTAGCTATAATTATGCACATAGTACCTAAATATATACCCTTTAAAATTGAACTTTGTACAGTCTATAAATAGTTTTATATAATTCATTCGTATAACAACACAAAATATATACTCGTACACTAAACTAATATTGTCCAACAGGTTGTTTTATAATTCAATTATAGTCCTCTTTATAAAATATCCATTCCGCAACTATGCAAAAAAATAACATTTATTATTAAAATGAAATATCATTATCAAAATATTATAAATAATGTATATATATATATATATATATATATATATATATATATATATATATATATATATATATATATATTACTTGAAATTAAGCTTACAAGTGCTTAATTCGCATTATAGGCATAGCATAAAAATATTATGATCCTGAAATTTAAAATACTATACTGCACGTTGTCTTGTAACCGCCAGTGCAATGCGCAGTTCGCATTTGCAATGGTTGCAATCAATGCTATGTTATAAGGTTTCTTAGAGAAACATCATTAGATAAAAAAATATTTTCTTCATAAATAAATAAATAAAGGAAGGATAATGCAGCGAGCTGAAGTCATTGATGCCTGTTTAAAATATATCTGATATATCAATCTTTATATACCTATTGGTGAAAAGCCACAAGTGGCTGCAGCGTTTGCAGTCTAGACAGCACCGGCAGCGGCACACAGCAGGCAATAGGTACCAGTGGCGGTACTGCCATCTATCTATACAGTAGGTCGATGTCTTCAATATTTTTCGAGGTGTTAATACCGCGACTGCGATTCGTGCCTTCCCTTTAATCGAACCAATTTGAAATGCTGTCACTTCCAGAAATTCACTACTTCACTTAGAGACATGAACAGAATAGAGTGTGTAGGAGGAGATTCGTACTACTGCGTTATCTCAGCAATCGTGCCAAAAATCAAATAAACGAATTTATTGCGGAAATTGTATTTCTATACTTCATAATAACACTTTCAAATGGCTGTTTCTCAATTACTTTTTACTCCCTTAAATATACTATTTGTTGAAATTGACACACAAACGTCTATGTGAAAATAACAAAAATAGTTTCAGCTTCAAAACAGAGATATCCATTATAAATTGGAGATCTATTTTTCTTTGTGATACATATTTCATAAATACATAACGTATAAAAAAATCAAACGTATTGACGTATTGTAATCGTGAATATTACCGTCCCTGAATCGAATCTATGTAACTATTAAAGGGCTATACCAGTGTGACTACTTAAAAATAAGGATATTTTCCTAGAATTTTTTTAAATGTTCTAAAATGTTGGGCACATTTCCTAGAATTTTTTTAAATGTTTTAAAATGTTGGGCACATATTTATTATGTTTTTACAAATACACAATAATTTTATCCAACCAAAATATAAAAATTTACGGGACTTATGCCCCAGTAATGGGGCAGGTGAAAAAAAGGTAGGTTCACTGCTGCCGTGATTGGCGCTTCCACATTGCCTGGAATAAAAAAAAAAAAAAAGGATCATTTAAATAAATATATTTCTCCGTACCAAGAACCAAGGACTTTAAATAATATATTGAAAATTATAAGGATGGTGACGTTTGCGTTTAGAAAAATAAGTGTTCGATTTTTGCATACCAAATTGACATTTTTAATCCAATCAAAAAATCCAAGATTCATGATACGAAAAAACATGTCCTTAACATGCAAAATAAATTTGCATCGATACAATAAATTGTTTTCGAGTTACATTGGCAGCAAATTTAAACAAGAACTGACAAACTAGCTAGGTCGAGAAATGACTTATTATGGTGAAAAAAAAATGTAATAATACGAAAACGGTGGCAAATTCGGCATAATTTGAAAATAAACATTAATCGGTTAGTCAAGGCTTTGTTTTTAAATACATACATTAAATAGATACAGGAAATGAAGAAAACCACAAAGTTTTATGAATAACTTTGCATGTTAATAATGATTTTCTGGAAATAACCAAAAAGTAGAGTTTTCAACGCATTTGCGCTGCATGTAGCGCGTATATATATATATAGATATATATATATATATATATATATATATATATATATATATATATATATATATATTATTATAAATTTCCTCCAACATTTCAGTAGATATATCGCAATACCTCGATTCTAAGAACTCCACGAATAACTATAGAAACTAAATTGCAATTCTTATTATTTATACAGTCGAGATATGCATCGTATGTTTGTTTCTAAGATATTCAAGCAATTTGACAATGCTAGACATAAAATAAGACACACAATAGCATAAACAAAGTTAGATACAGAATATTGTGACTGAAAAGTATCAGTGTGTACATTTAACAAACTGTAATAAATCGGTGGTAGGTACTTGAGTGAAGAATAGTGAGAAGGAACTGTCGACTTTATTTACCCGACACAAATATTGAACGAGCATACAGTTTTGTCACAAGAAGCACGCACGAAACAGTGAGAATGTAGAACAACAGAATGGGAAAATTGAAGAAATTGAACTCGAACGAAAATGGAATAGAACTGTAATATAATGTCGTGTAATCTAGAGACATAAATAAAACGATCGTTATCTTCAAAAGAAAATCTAAATATGGTGCTACTAAGAAAAAGTCATTTTATTTATAGTTGCCTTTCAACCTAGAAGGTCCACACTATACTTACTTGAAGTCTGCGGTTCACTTTACGTTATTAGCTTGAAGTCAGCTATCAACCATATCTAATCTAATTTAAATCGGCAATGCAATTGTGAAATAATTTTTTATCAAAATTAAAAGCAAGTTCAATATTTTCATTTGACATTTATTAATGTTGCATAAAACAAAATATTGTAAACTGTCAACCAAAGTTACAAGTATATCGTTATTTAACAATCACTAACTCTGACAGCGTTGTCACAATATGTTAAGAAGAATATCACAACAATGACTTAATATGTATTAGGGAAATGTTCAAAACTAGAACAAGTTGTGGTGTAGTTTTAGTATATAAATACCTGCATATAAGATAAAATAAATATGGAATATGCTTCTCGGCGCAGATAGCGCCTTAGAGAATTTCAGATTGGAGTAAATATAAAATATATATAGTCGAAACTATAATGCGCACTGCACCACTAACACCCATGCATTTCAAATGCGATTTTCTTAGAAACGATACGCTATCTTCTTTCTTATGCGTAATGAATAAAAGACAGTATTATAATCACAAACAAAGAAAAACAACCTCAACATTTTAATGGATATATCCGTTTTGAGAGTACTTGAAATCATTTTGACTATTTTCGCAACGTTTGTGTATGTGTCTGTCAACGATGTACAGCCTATGCTGTTGTACATTAAATTATGATGTTTTGAATATTCCTGGAAAGAAAAGTCGATATAGTTTCATGGAAATAGTAGAATAAATTTGAAATATAATAAAGCAATATTATATATAGTTTGAAAACCGCTCTTTTATAGCTCTTTGTACGATGTACAGAAAGCTAAAGCAATCAGTCATGTGTCTTTAGCAATCCCAGATTGTTTGTCCGAGCTAATAATTAGTTGGTTAGACTGTAAAATGTACTCGTTTAAAATGTAGTTTATTAGTTATCAACTGTTTTAAATAGTTGGACGATAATTAAATTAATATTTAATTTTCATGCTTTTATGGTATATAACTTTAATCTAATGAATCCATTATGCTTCAATTTGAATACACCAGAGCATAATACCGGATATTTTTGCTGAATATATAAATAGCGTCACTTTATTTTACCAAAACTTAATTATGGTATACGAGATACATGCAATTAAATTTGATCCGTTCAAAATGATATACTACATATTACTAGTATCATTTTGAACTGTTGAAAGAATTGCTGTTTCTTGGGTACACATACGAAGCAATTCCTATTTTTAAACAAAGAAAGAAATATGAATTGCTTCAATTTTTATAAGTCTCACATTTTCTCTTACAACATATAAAATTATAAATTGGAAGTGTTATATTTTTTGTTCAAAAGTTTTCTCACACCCAGACGTCTTAGAAAGAAAATAGTCAAAGGACCCTCAAACCGGACATTTCCATTAAAATGTCAAGGTCGATTTTTTTTTGTGTTCACAATACTTTCTTTTGCACATAACATGTATAAGAAAATAAAATCTGTTTTACAGTTATATCATACTTATCGATCAATATCTGAACGATACAGGGTTATCTGAGAGCCAACGAAAACATTCACAGCTGTCACCGTTATAATATATGTCTGTAATTATCAACTGATTCCTTTTCCGACTGTGTCGACTGCGCGAATCTAGGAGGTACTCTTTCTGATGACAAAATACATCGTAGCAAACTTTAATATTATAACAACTTCCTGAATGGGTGATACATCACTATTTGTTATTTATGAGTACCAAAATATTCTTTGCCGCAGCTACAGTAGATAATAAAGGCAATATAAATAAAATACAGTTGCGAAGGTAGCATAATAATAATAATAATAATCCAAAACGGCCATCAGATTGAGAAAATACCGGCCACATGATGATAATGACTTTTTAACTAAAAGTGATTAGTTAAGTGATAGTGTTGTAGCTTAAAAGCTAATAAAATCTTGCAGGATGATAGATTGAACACTTTAGGGCGACCTACATGTGGCAACGTAATTGAAGTTCAAATTTATCGCACAATCTTGTGAAGGGAACATTTCAAGGCTAATAATTTCGTTAAAATTCATATGTTAAGATATGAACGAGTTGCAAGTACAAAAAGAAAACCGTGCGATATCATGTTGTGGTGCTCGTAAACTCTAACAAGTTTTATTAACCATATAATTTTCTAAATAGGATTTCAGAATTAAATAAAAACTGTATAATATATTAAAATAATTAAATTTTGCGTTTTATAATGCCGTATTATTTATATTTCACCGACCTACATCAACAAAGAATAGGAAATTAATTAGGTCCAAAAGGTGCCTAATTATTATTTTGTCAAATTTGTTTAATCATTTGCATAGTACAATAATGGAGGTTTAGCTACTTTTTCATTCATATATAAATATATAGAAGGAAGTATTGTTTCATGAAAATTTTCGAACTCGAGATATTAACGGAAATAGTAGATAGATAGATTTTTCATTTGTCTAAAAGACCTTGTTTAAGGTATTAAATGTGCCAGTACAAAATTAAATTTTCACTTAATCTAATTGGCATTTTGATATTTCGAAACAGAATTGTAAGTAATTTAAATTTATTCATATTCGAAATACTTTTAATAGAGTTAGGAAACTTACTGTACAACGGAACACAGATGTAATTTATTTTTTCTGTTTTGCATAATTCACGTAATAGGAACACATTGTTACTTTCCTTGGATATAATCACTATTTTTAGAATAAAATCTGTACGTGATATGTGCGTGTGTGTGTTTATATAAGACTTTAAAATTGACTTGTATATGACACAGGTGTCTCCTATTTTTGAAAACAATATCTTAACCAATTGTAATGGTTTACTTTTTCAGTATCTCGAAAAATAAAGAAAGTAAAAACGTTTCCTTACGATTTTTAATCAATGACAATACTGGTAATTTTTATTTACCTAATTATCAAAAAATCATTGGATAAAAACCAGAGTCGTGGTCACGAAACCTGCAGAATATTATTTTCAGAATTGTAATTGAAATATAGTCCACATGTTACATATAAATAAATATTATATAAAAATAATATAATATTTGCCAAATTTAACGATTTATGGCATTTGAAAGCAGAGCGTGAACATTTTGTAAGATAAGTCGAAATGGTATGCGACTCAAATGTTCATCGCATTAGGTATGAGGGTGAATCATAGTGTGTCTCATGTCTGCGGATAACTTTAAATATCTTTCTAAATTCTGTCGGAGATAAAAACAGGATTGATCGCGTCTCCATACCCGGTTGCCATAACAACTAAGAAACTAAGTATCAAAGAACGTTTGACAATGACAAATGTATGGGACCCCACTTTACAACTGACATTTGATTGACAGTGGCATTAAAACGGTTAAAGAATACTTCACTAGTTCTAGCAATTGGCAATTGTCTATTTCTCACTCTTCTAACACTGTCCACCTACACAAACATCTGTGATACAATTTGTTTCACAGAAATAAATGTACCTACCTACTATTGTAGTTTGCCTAATTATAAAGAGCATTCTTAATTTTGGCAAAACTACAATTTGTACATAATATATAAGACGTTTTACGCGTATTGAACATTAATTCATTATTTAGGTTATAAGACGAAATTTATATTATATTATATTACTGAAACTTTAGCGCTATTGCTTGCACTAAAGGACTGTTTATAATTGCCTTGTTTCACGTCAAGTTTCCGAGTAAAAATTGGTTATCTTTATCTATCGCACCAATATGGACAACCTAACCTGTCTTACTTCCACCAATTTTAGTGTGCAAGCAGGATAGTTATCATTTGTGTGCGCTAGATAAAGATAGCTATTTAACTTGCCCTGAAAAAATTCTATTATAAATGTACCCTAATACCTCCTTCAACACACTGTGCCACCTTATGTTCTACGCATTTTTACGTTCTTTTTTATATTGTGACTTCAAAAGAAAGTAGACCTTAACATTTTAACCTTTATATGTTTTAAGGGTTCACGAATCCATTTTGACAATTAGTATACTGTGGAACATAAAACATGATGAGATATATATATATATATATATATATATATATATATATATATATATATATATATATATATATATATATCTAAATAGTGAACTCTAAGTATAAGAAAATCAAGTGAAGGACACTCCAGATATTTTGCATTGTCTATTATCTCCGTCGAATGGTTTATAAATCTTTCAATGTGTCTTGTTTTATTTGTGTCTACTTTTTCGTTTGGAAAACTTTATATATCTAATTTATTTTGAATCTTTTAAGTATAAATTATTAATTTATAAAACAAATACTAAATCCAAGAGATATACGAACACTTTGTAGCAAATTTAGGAGCCTAACATAATTCAACTGTCAATTATACCTAGTAAAAATAGTCGATCGAACGAATAATTTGTAAGTTGCTAGGTATGTTACCTAAATAATAAAGACAATGGATTGGCCACTGACGGTACATAACACCGCTACACATCAACACATTAACGTCAAACCCCAAGACGGGCAGATGGGCAGACGGATCGTTACAACCTTCCATTCGCACACATACACTTACGCTACACGGGCACATTCAACTACAAACAAAATCACTTGAACTTCCGATTCCGGTCATTGTTTCTTTATATAAAAATTTCCACCTACCGCGTTTACGAAAAATAATTTATAGAATTTAGCTTCTTGACTCCACATATCGAACAAAAGATTTTCACGGTTCTTGCTCATTTAAAATAAACACGGATGGTTGAATTTACAAGATTCATTTATATGTATAAAAAATATACGTTTGTCCATTTAACAAATGTATTTGTTTTTGTTATAAAATGTATCAGTTTAAATCTGTAATCACATTTATTTCAAAAAATGATTTAAGAGTTAATGAAATCCGAGCATGTTACAGACACACGACTGAATGCTTTAGCTCTTCGTACGGCGAGCTAAAAATGCAGATATTCTATTTCGTACCATAGATTGGCATACAAAATAATCTGCCCTAGGGAAATGAACCCATTGAAGCTTTTGAGTCTAGAAGTTGGACTCGGACAAAGGATGTACATACTTCATTTCAGTAATGTCCATCTAAAATAAACAGGGAGTATTCCGTTTACATGATGTAAGCGGTTTAGCAAATGGGGTTATAATATGTTCACGTGCAGATATGGGGGTCGAACGCAACGTTACGGTGCATAAAGACAATTGAACGGCTATAGTGTTGCATAGTTGCATTCAAGTATGCACCCAAGGCAAGCAAGCAAGTCAGGTGCCTCTCTCTACTTTACTGGTGAATCCAGGCAGGATTTGGGGGTCAGTAGGAGAGAAATTCGCTCGATCGATCCCACCGCCCCCGAAACGCAGAGTCGGTTCGTTGCCAAATGTCACGTGCGACTGTTTGCTACGGAAAATTTATCAATCCTCTTTTTTTTAATCAAGCATAACAAGAAAATTTAAAAAAATAAATTGTGCCAGCCATTTTATAGCCTCTACGTATGATAATGTTATAATAAATTACCGAAATCGTTTACTTTTAATATTGTTGTAGATCGATTGACATTTAAGGCATTTGAACATGATTTTCAATACTTTTGTCATAAAGGCAATATTTACTTTCTTATACAAGAGTAGTGATAACAAAAATAAATTTACGTCGAAATTTCAATAGAAATATCCGATTTGAGGGTCTCAATGACGTCTGTGTAAGTATGTCTGTAAACAGTCTACAGCCAATACCGTTGAACATAAAAATATGATTTTTTTTTTAGAATTTACGATGTATACATCTTGTGTTTGTGTGTGTGTGTATGTCTGTGTGTGTGTGTGTTTGTCTGTGATGGTTCTACAGACAATACCGTTGGATGTGATGTTTTGAATTTAATATTTGTATATCCAGGGAAGAAAATCTCCAATTTTTGTAAATAATACTTCAACCAGAAGTGTTTGTTTTTTTGTGTAATTTTTTACATATTTTTAAAAGGACACGAGTTATACACTAATAATTGTATACAAGTTATTGATATTAAAATTTCTTGCAATTTTATGGTACGATTCTGTGTCAGTCTATAAGTCTATAAGGAAAATCTGTAAGATTTTGAAAAAGCTGTAGTTCTCTAATAGATACATATTTTAGTATTATTAATTACACATATCATGTATTATATTCGATATATCTTATAGAATCAGTTTATAAATTATGTGCAATTCAATTAATATATATTTTAAACTATTAATATTTTACAGACTAGGATCACCCGTGGGCACCGTGTGCCCATATGGTACACATATAGGTCAGTTTGGACGGGTGGAACTATCAATATATTACTTATAGATGTTTAAATTTGCTTAGAATTGCACCATTAGTTTGAAACCATTTTTCGAAATAGAAATTATTTTCTGAAAAATAACCATATTACATTTAGGTTTCCATATATAGTTATTGTGTCATGACAATGAATTTAATATGCATTTACGCTAATTCTTAGTTTAAGAAAATCAAGTGAATGCTAATCTAGAATTTTTTAAATATATTTCAAAATATACCTCTACAATTATATTATTTACAACATACAGATTCCACGTATAAAATACCATAATTAAATTGTAGTGGGCCTCTACACGATTTCCTTTTACGTGGAATATTGTATTAAGACGAAATGTATCCAGCACATAATTCAAATTAGACTATTTGAATAAAGAATCAATATAGAACAAATGTTACTACTACTACTAATACATATTTGTTACAATCTTTAAAAAATTCTGCCGCAAAACGGGTTCGCATCGAATTGGCCACGACTGCGGCGAAATATTCTAGACCCGTTCCTATTAGATATGTTTTACCATTCATAAATTATTTTACACAGATGCTAATATTTTAGTATGTAAGAAGAAGAGAAGCAGACTAGCGGCGAATCGGGCTCGGTTCTATATTTTAACAGCCCTAGTTGTAGCACACATAATTCTATACTATCATAAACTAAATTTTAGGTTAAAAGAGAATCGTGAATACGAGCCATCATATTTTATATAATTTTAATGTTCTTAACATATATGTCATTTAAATACTTAATATTATGGCTATAATTTATGGTTATTTCATCCAGTGGATAGAGCTGGGTAAAATCAATTCCTACAGTGGAATTGAATTCATAATGCGCAACTCGATAATTCACAACCTCAAATCACATACAATCAATTGTTTTCAAAACGAATTGAAGCCTTCTTGACTATTGCAACTCCTGCATTTATGTTACAAGTCATTAATCAAAAGGAATTAAAGCCTATTTACCATTACAAATTTGTTATAATTCAAAAAGAATTGAAACCTTTTTACTATCTTTTACAGAGTAATAAGTAAGTATTGTAATCATGAAAAATTTCGAACTCGAGATTTCAACGGATATACACGTTTTGACCTTTTCTGAATCGAATGTTACTATTTTCGGAATGACGTCTGTGTCTGTCTGTCTGTCTGTCTGTCTGTCTGTCTGCCTGTCTGTCTGTCTGTATGTCTGTCTGTCTGTCTCTGTGTGTGTGTGTGTGTGTGTCTGTGAACGCTCTAGAGCCAAAACTGTCGAACGAAAAATTATGAAACTTCAAACTTAAGCCTTGTATATGCCCTAGATGTGCATCTCCTATTTTTGAAAAGAATATTCAAACCGGAAATGCATGTTTACTCTATGCATTTTTTGTTCTATCTCCAATATCACTAAAACGGCTACACTTACGGCAAATACATATTCACAATGAAAGATATTAATATTTTGCACAACTTTTGTTTGAAACATTTCTTCAAAAAATGTACCAGTTGCGAGAAAAATGCTACGAAACATTATAAATATCTTGTTTACGTTGCCATGGATACGCATGTAGTTTATAAAATCGGATCATCTGCTTTTTTGTCAGGAAAACAAAAGACTCATAAATGACATTTCAGAATATTTCTGTATAGTATTGGTTAGTATGACAGCAGGTTTTGGATATATATATATATATATATATATATATATATATATATATATATATATATATATATATATATATATATATATATATATATATATATATATATATATACATATATCTAGTGAAAACTGCGTAAAAGATAGTTGAGTGCAGACCACTCCAGATATTTTATAAATCAAGAGGAATTAAGAACTCTTTATCACATTTACAACTGTTACACGGTTTTTATAATTCTAAAGGAATTGAAACCTTTTTGACAATTACAAACTTTATATGTAATTTTGTATTATATAAATCAAATATATTATATATTTATCAAATAGATATCTTTTAACTTGAAATGTGATTTGAAACCATTCAGTTTTTTTACAATTATAAATTTTCATGGCTTGAAGCCATTTTGAGGGCTTGAAAACTATTTGCGGGATTGAGGCCATTGATTAATTCATAAATTGAATTCAATTCCTAAGCCTTGTCCATATTATCAAATGGGCTTCATTTAAATTGATTCAAATTTCTAAATGAATTAAAGCCCTTTTTGCTTTGAATTCCTGCCCAGCTCTGCCAGTGAATTATGCGACTTTCTTGTCATATTGAAATTAATATTTATGGTCTAATGGTGGAGGCGCTCATGATGTACGCATTATATTTGGAAATAGGACATGAGGTTGTTCGACAATTTTACTTTAAATTGAATCAACAATGTCAATATGTAATGTATCTAGAAAAACGTAAATAAAAATAATTTATGGCAATTTTTTTCAAAAAAAAAGAACCGTTTTCGTTATACTGAAGAGTAAACCAATGTTACTGATTAATTTATTGTTTAAAAAAATAGAAGGTGGCCTTATACAGGTCTTAAGTTTACAGTTTTGAAATTTTAGCATCAACAGTATTTGCTGTAGAGCATTCACAGGCACAAATACAAACACACAGACATTAGTTCGAAAATAGTTAGAAACAGTGTATTTACTTCAAAAATAATATAATCATTTCTTAAAATAATATAATATAACTTCACATTGTGAAAAGAAAAAGATTCGTTTTTTTTTTGATAGTTTAATGTGTCTAGAATATATTCCTAAAAAGGTTTTGCGAAATTCGACTTTTAAATAAAATATATATAACTTTTAAGCATTCCATCTCACTTTTCGATTCTGTTTATTTTGATTATAAAGACGTATATTTATATAAAAAGAAAGATATAAAATATAAAATAAAAAAAGTAGATGATTACCGGTAAGATACTAAATAAATTATTTATCAATGAAAAAAGACAAAAATTAAATTATTAATATTAAAACTGTTAATAAAACTTTAAAAGCGTTTCTCTCGAATTAACGTTTTCAAAGATGCTGCAAATGATTCAGAAAAAACTAGAAATCCAATTAGCTTCTAGTTTTGAACATTCTATTCGAAATTGTTTCTTTTACGCATTGAACTTCTAAAAGTGCATTTTGAATAAAACCTCGAATTTTGGCACGCGATTTAAATCGAAAATGTTAACGATTTTTCTTACTGCACCAAATATGGGCATTTCAATAAAAAATTCACCTTAGAGGTTCAGTACACAGTATTTTAATGAATCTTTAAAATCCCGCATACATTTTTTTTCAAACGATCCTTTGACGAGAAATCACTTGCACCGTTTACATCTTTTTATTTCTTGGTGCCGTAATAAAAGGAGCATACGGGAGCCGACAGACACGACCACTTTAATATTCCTATACAAGTACCAGCCCCCCCCCCTAGCCGATATTCCTAAATACGCCACTGGTTAGAAACGATTCAGAAAGGGTGAAAACGAGAATTTCTGTTAAAAACTCGAGACTACGATCGAACACTAATAAGTTATTTGTATAGTGAGTATAACGAGCTTAAAATAATCAGTATTTCTGAACGTAATTTAGATTAAATTTCCTTGGAAGACGTTAAGACTCTGCTGTCAGTTTCTGACACTTTTTGTGATATTATTATTGAATTAGATTCACAAGCTCTACATATTTAAGGCCTGCTTTCACCGGCATTAGTTTAATACCAAGGGAAAAGTAATCCTACATTTAGCAAGTTATTCCTACTTTCTTATACTTATACTTCAGACGCTGTTTAAGCGCAATCCGAAAGAGTTTCTGGGTCGCGGCTGAAATTTTAACAGTAGCCGTCTAAGATAATGTACTACACAATAGGTTATGTCTCTTGCGACAGTGGCGCCATAGGCCGGTGAGGCTAAGTACTTCTCGGACAGCCTCGTATCTAACAAGTAAATTCTCCAGATTTTATTTGAGTGGCAGGAACAGGAAGACTACGAACGTAGTCATAAAGAAAATACCGAAGTCCTTCTCTGAAATTGGCCTTGACATTGTCTGTCTACACAATATTTCAGCGAAATTTCCGTCTCTTACGGTGTGTGTGCATTCCTCATTCGGCTCATTAGTCGTTGTACGCAAGCAATCTCACACCTTTGAATTTGAGATGCTTAGTCGTGCGGCTACTACGAGACTTATTAATTCCATAATCCGTCAACGTCATAATAAGAAACCGAAATTTGCTAGGATAACAAACTGATGCACGTCCTGACGCTCACGGGAAATTACGTGTTGAATATTTGTCGGCCAATTAAAACAAAGATCACATGAATAGATAAAACAATTACACTACACACAATCAAATGCATTAATACATGCGGTTGCGAATTCTAATTATTTTTGGGTTAAGGGTTGCAATAGTTATAAATAAATTACAGATACACTTGTAATTATGGCTAAATTACTCTTTAAGCATGTTTTGAACTTTCATACATTAATTAGGTAACAAAGTTATTAATGTCAGAAATGAAAATTAAACAAATGTGGAGTAGTCTGCACTCGACTTTCTTCCACTAGAAATATATATATATATATATATATATATATATATATATATATATATATATATATATATCGCAAAGAAACTGGCAAGCCAACCAACTCCGAAATTATACCATTTAGCTTATTATTTTATTACTTTATCAAATACTGTTTCTTCAATATAAAATATAGATTGTTAATATTTACTTTATCAATATTTTCAAATATAATATTTAATCTGTACTGTTTATCAATATTTATCTTCAATAAACAATACTGTTGAACGGCTGCACTTATGGCAAAAATAAGTAGGTTCATAATGAAAGATATTAATATTTTACAAAACTTTTGTTTGAAAAGTTTCTTCAAAAAATGTACCACAAGAAAACTGCTACGGAAAATCTTAAATATCATATTTGTTGTCATAATTCTTATTAACACAGTTATGCTTGAAACATATTTGACAGATAAACAAAACAAAAATAATTTATGTCATTTTGCACTGGTTAACACAAATAGATCGATTGAGAACTTGTGTAATAGTTAATGCAGATAAATATTGAAATATATTTTGAAAAACAGTATGTATTAAAAATTATATTTGAATACATTTATAAGGTGAATTTTAAAGAATCAACATCTGTTTCATATCGAAGAAACAATATTTGATAACGAAATGAAAATATCTGGAGTGGCCTGCACTCGACTTTCTTTTACGCAGTTTTCACTAGATCTAATTGTGTTTATTTTGTTTTCCTGTCAAAATAACAGATGATTATGTTATGTTCATAATGAAAGATATTAATATTTCGCATAACTTTTGTTTGAAAAGTTTCTTCAAAAAATGTACCAATTGCGAGAAAAATGCTACGAAACATTATAAATATGTTGTTTACGTTGCCATGGATTCGCATGTAGCTTATAAAATCGGATCATCTGCTATTTTGACAGGAAAACAAAATAGACTCAATTAGATAAATGACATTTCAGGATATTTCTGTAGAGTATTGGTTAGTTTGACAGCAGGTTTTGTATATATATATAACAAATTTGGTTCAAATCGCTAAAAATATAGGCATCTTATACGGTTTGAGGTTCATTCCCAAATGAACTAAATAGTAATTAAAATAAGATATTACAAATAATAAACCAGTTTGTTTTATGACAAACAATGCTAGCATTCACAGCCACAAAAATAACGCATTATACATGTTGCTGCTGTGATCACTAACATTATTTGTCATAAAACAGACTAGATTATTAATTGTAATTTCTAATTGGTTCACTATAAATGAGCCTGAAGCATAAAATATAGGACATCAAACAAGTTTGTAACTATTTTAACCACAAATAATTTAAAGTGTTCCTAATATAATTTAACAACGAACTGAACCTGAACCTGAAAAATAATTATTTAAGTTATTAGTAATTTATATCCTATCTATTGTATATAAACTGGAGTCTGTATTATATTACTTGATTAATGAACACACATAATAATCTAATTAATATCCGTTAATTTAGTGTAATTTAACTAAACATCTTTGCAAACTATTGATAAAGAGTAATAACAATGTATAATAACTAAGCTGTATTTGAATTATAATTGCTACTAGATACGTTTCAAATTATTTATGCTTTACTGGGCACTGTGCTTTCGTGATAAGCTTGCTTTAAATTGTGAAACTTGTTTATACGCTTCCGCTACGCGTTCATTTATAAATACATATGTATGCACAGTTGCACAGAAATAAATAATTAATAGTTACAACAGAATATTTTGGTTTATTCGGAAATGAAATGCGAACGATTATTTATCATATTTTTCTAAACTATTTGTGCTTGTAACGTATTAATAATATTTTTGTAATCGTAAAATCATACCGTTTGGCGCCCTTGGCAATGGCCTCTATGACACTGAACTCTACTAACCGTTTTTTTATAATAATATAGATTTCATTACATAAAATTCACTTATTCTACGAGTGAGAGTGCCACTTACCACAAATTTGTTTTAAAAGAAAACCCGAATTTCACAATGAACATCTAAATTAGCTCTTTTAATAAAAATAAACCCTGTTCCACAACAAAAGAATGATGATTTTGAATCTCAATTTCATTACTCGTTAGATGTTAAAAATACATAAATAAATATATATTTAATGGTTTTATATGATATTTTTATTAAATGTTATATTTTTGCCCTGAATTTACAAAAAAATATATTATAATTGAATTACACTTACCTTATTGCATAGATTAATAGAATATATCAATACATAACTATAAGATAAGAATTGCTACTAATGAACCTATTTAATAATCATGTACGGAAATTCATTTGATATCATAGTGGAATTGATAAACAATATTTTACAAAATAAATTTGGTTATTAAACATGATTCCAGTCATGTCACAAATAATGAATATTTATACAGTTCAAGTAACAAAGGTACACATGGCAGTAATTTACGAAATTAAATAGCTCTATATACGTATATAATATTACTATTGTTACATATTTATTAAGAATACAAGACTAATATAATAATATCATCAAAACTGTCTTTGTCAATAATGAAATTGAACTAATTTTAATTTACTTTTTATTTGTTAGATTCCTCAAAACATAGAATTGAGATCAAATAATATCATATAATAATAAAATATTGTTACTCAGTTCTGTAGACTAGATGACCTAGCATTTAAAATGTAAAAAATTGTCACTCGTAGCCCACTACCGTAAAAATAAAGTACGCAAGACCATGTATTTATGTTTGTATGTATGTATATATATATATAAATGTCTATTATATTCTATATTTATAATTGCTTATATGCTCAAATGCCTAATAGGCCAACACGTTTAAAACGAAGGCCATGGTTAATAATTTCTAATAAAAAAATAATATCAATTGTATATATAAAAACAAATAAATAAAGTATAGCTCAGTCTCACATAAATGTCTACCATTCTTCTTTGCTCACTCGGAACGAACAACCAATTGTACTTATACAAAACAAATAATTTATTATATATAATAAGATCTATAAAACACTGAAATAAACTCAACTCTGTATTTTTCTTTTCTTTTCGTTTGAGTCCCTGTTACTACATTAGCGCATTTCTCAGTACAAAAAATAAAACTTTTTTTTGTTCATATTTCTAACAGTTTCACATCTAAATTTGTTATCAGCACCCATCATCTTGTATTTTATTGTATTACTGTATGTGCACAGTAACAATACAACCAAAATAATTACAAAAGTAATCATATTTTGATTTATAAAAAATTGGCGCCAACTCTCTCGAAGCTCGAATACTGATGTTAACGCCAAGTATTACTCTGGCTAGACTAGCAAACTATACTCTAGTCAAGTAGACCCTTTAGTTGACATTTACCATGTTCACATTGAGGATTCAATACTGGAATGAGATTGAACTGACTACGTTCCTCATGTGTTCACATGACCGGGTTTGAATTTGAATTTAAATACGATTAAAAGTTCTTAAAAATCCCGATAGATGCGCTGTCGTCAGCTGATACTGCGCATGTCCCATTTCAATCCAGTCCCACTAAAAATGAGACTGGAATGAGTCAATCCAATCCTTGTTTTTTGTGTTCACATGCGGGATTCAATACCGATATCGAATTCAATAGCGTATTCAATCCGTCATGTAAACATGGTAATTGAAATTTACTTCATTTATATGGATATGGCCGTCATTCAACTATACTTCTTATGAAACACTACGTTAAACATGGTAACGCAATGTTAAATAAGTAGTTGAATGAATTCTTTACTCGCGATCGAGATTAACAATGTTGGCGCTGATGCACTCTGAACCATGAACACTGTATGGGGCATTGAGTGACAAGCTGACGCTTTCAGTAGCATTGTAAGTTATATTTGACGTAGTGTATTGTTATTTTATGAAATTGACGAATTGACGAATATTATCGTTCACAACATATTAAAATTTGTTAAGTTGATTGATAAGAACCATGGTTTCTATTCAGGGCGAATGTTCCATTTTTTTCGCTAGATAGTGAGTAATTAATCTCGATCGTGAATAAACGTTATGCATTTGTGAGCAATATATGTGTATTTTAAATCATAACAAAATATCAAAATGTAAATAAAAATGGCGATAAGTGAACTTGATAATTCACTAAGATGACATATTGTTAAATAACTTTGATCAATCGGTACTATAAATCATAAAATATTTATTTGTTGAACAAAGAAATGTGTTAATGCTGAAAAGGCCTCTAGTGCAACAAAATTTAAAAACGAGCAACTCGTAGCCGCAACCATCTGAAAATATAAACAACGTGTTCCGCCTGCAAGCTACCCACTCCAAACTGTTTTTCATTTTGAGAGAAAACAAACAATTATTATCACATTCATCGAAAAACGTTCGCCAGCTTATAAACAACTATCCGGGTGTTGACTTTGCGTTTTGCGTGATTTACATTTTGTGTCTGTGGTTTTACAAGCGTCTACGCTCGGTTTCCGCGGATTACCTAGCGTAACTAGGGCACTGGCAATTGCTAAGCCCGCCGATTGTCCTCTGGGTGTGTACGATTCACCACCGGTTGGCAAACGAACTAAAAGCGACAACACTGCAGCACGGTTGCCCGAACACGGCTCTAACGCGATTGGACTAGGTGCATCACGTTTACGCCGTCTGGCTGCTGCTGCTGCTGTGTCTGAGACAGGATTATTAAAGCTGATATTATCGTTCCGATGCTCTCGGCACTCCACTTCTACCAACACTTGCGAAAATGGCCGCGATGCCATTTGCTCCATTTCCACGAACAAACGCTGTCTACGCCTGTACATATCGTAACGTTGTTTGATTTTCCATAAAATCGCGGCGACTAGAAGCAGCAACAGGAAACATCTACAAAAAAATACAAATTTATTATTAATATGTATTCCGAAGATTTCCATGTAGAGCTAGACCAATAGTTGCCGAAAGATATTTAACAGAAATTTGACAAATTCATTATTGTTGTATGTCATTTTATGTCAAATTCAAAAACAAAAGTATTCATTATTTTTCAGGATAAGCATAGAAGAGTAAACATGTTTACTTATTGATTGAAATTAATATAAATAGAAACTTGGTGTCCAACTCTACATAATAGAAATAAATATTGTTTTAATGCAATTATAGTGCTAAAATTGCAGTACTAGGAGACCAGTAATACACAATCTTACTTTTACTGACACCCTTTTAAAGGCTCGTTTAAAAGAATGTTTTTTTTTTAAAGAACCTAACTTCGTTCATTTTCCACTGTAAGATAAATGTAATATGAAGTTAAGAATCATCTACTTGAAGCTGGTGCTTGGTAAACCATACTTTAGAATTATCAAAATTTAGTTTTATAATTCTAGTACTGTATTTTAACTATAATTACAAGCATCCTCTGAGAATATTTACTACCTTGATTGTGATTGATATACTGCAATACTTACGTGGAAAAAGTAATAAAAAATTGCTGTAGATTCAATTTTGGATACTGCGAAAATGAAATTTGTATCCAAAGTGGCGGTTTAAAATCATATACATAAACATAAAATGTGGTCAAAGTGACGTTATCTTCTTTGCCAAAGTTATAATCAGCTTTAGTAAAGCGAGACCTAAAGTTACTGCTACAATTATGGTCCGTAAGAATAGGTTTCTCAGGACTGTTAGCTTTCTTAATAGTAATATTCATTTTTGCTGGCACTGAACACGTGATTGTGAAATCGGCATCTACATCTGGTTTTATTGGTGAATTTCGAAAATTAATCTGCGTATAATGGTGGTCCTCCTTTTTCGATAAATTAAAGGTAAACTGATAATCTATAGTTAAGTCATCTGCAAAAAAAATACACATATTAGAAATACGAATATAGTTATAGTTTATATTTGATAATATTATTGACGTGTCGATTTTAATTTCAAATAGGATTTTTTCTATAGGGAACCAAAGTGAATTTCTATATCCGGTCGCAAAATTTGAAAATTTTAATTATTGTTCCGTAAATTTTACTCCCTTATGAAAATCGTGCTGAACATTTTTCTGAGGGTTTATTATTCACTTACAAGGGAACTCTTATTTAAGTTTATTGGAAACTTTTTAGCTCGCCGTACGTAGTACCGAAGAAGCTTAAGCATTCGGTCGTGTGTCTGTAGCATTCTCGGATCAAAAAATTTCATCAAAAAAAGTCTTTGTCTCGTCGCCCTGAATCCAAAAATGCATATAACTTATATACTTGGATGTTAGTCGTCGCTCGTAAGACCAAATTTGTGCCCTCTACTCCTCTGAAGGTACCGGAGCGATTCACTCCAAATTTGGTACACATATTATTTGGCATCCCATTTGAATCCGCTCGCAGTTTAAATCCAATCGCCCGTATACTTCCCGAGTTATTTGGAGCCCCCCTTAATACTGCCCTTATAAAAATAATTGAAACACTTAAAAATTTTACTAAAAATTCTAAGATATTTTATGTCTACAAGATTTTTTCATTTTGTTAACCCAAAGCCCGAAGAAAATTATTAAATATAATTTTGAATTTTAAAATATGAACTAAATTTCTCTTTATCAATATAATCTAAATTTGGTACACATATTATTTGGCATCCCATTTGAATCCGCTCACAGTATAAATCTAATCGCACGTATACGTCCCGAGTTATAGGGCCCCAACATTTGAAGCCCCCCTTAATACTGCCTTTATAAAAATAATTAAAACACTTAAAAATTCTACTAAAAATTCTAAGATATTTTATGTCTACAAGATTTTTTCATTTTGTTAACCCAAAGCCCGTAAAAAATTATTAAATATTATAATTTTGTATAAATTTTTATTTTATATATATAATCTAAAATTATATGTAAGACTTTTAATATCTATAACATATTTTCAAATTGTTAACCAAAAGGCCATAATAATTAAAAACGCATATTTTACCTAAGGACGAGCTCTACGCGTTGGTGCGTTTTACGCGTTCCAAATCTTGTTTTTAGGTCCATTCTTATAATACAACACAGTTAATTGGAACATATGAATTAAATGAAAAATTACCGGAACAATAATCCAAATTTCGCGGCCGGATATAGAAATTTACTTTTGTTCCCAATTTTGGAATTGGAAAAAATAATTATTTAAAGACAGTTGAGTATTCGCGTATTTCCTAATATTTTGAAAATTAAGATAGTATCATATTTCTAAAATATGGTAATGCTGGACGATATCTTAATATATTTGTAACGCCCGAGTACAATAATTATTTGGAAAAAAGGAGCATTGACATCGCTTTCAGCGCCGACAATAATGGTTTATATACTTACAATAGCAAGATCCTTTATTAGATGGATCGCCATGATAATGATTCGTCGCATCGCATTTCTCACAATGGTCCCCTGTCAATCCTTTAGTCGTACAGAAACATTTCCCAGTTTCCGAATGACATTGAGTAGCTTGCCCGTTACAATCGCAGGGCTCGCACCGGCCGCCATTCACTGGATTACCCCAAAATCCGGATATACAGCGTTCACAATGTGGACCAATAGTTAAATCCTGACACGGCTGACACTCTGTACTATTATCCAAACACGTAGCATGACCGTTACACTGGCACTTCGGACACGTTGTGAAATGCCAGCGTTCATGCGGACAAGTACTGGAGGGCAGTGAATGTTCGTGTAGCGTTGGTCCCGTGTACCCGCCGGGCAAACACTGGCCTAATCCGGTCCTAGAACCGTCGTCGCACCAACCACAAGCGGGGTCATCGCGACACTGGCCACACGTCACGTAGAAACTGCATTGCGAGGATGACTGCGCGCCACGGCTTCTACATTTTGTACTAACAGTAGTCCATTCTCTACATTGTCCGTAAGGGAATGAGGCGGTATACGCGTTCTTATCTACACATCTTCCCTCGTTCTGACACCAAATGCACTCCTCCTGAGTGCAATTCAAACATGAGGTAAACTCTGAGCAAACCCTTGAACATGTCACGGGTTCTTGAGATTCAGTTGAGTTGGGCGCGATCGCATGCGCTTTGCAACCAGCTTCAAAATACCAACGGCAATGTTGATGAGAACCGCACGCGGCGCAAGTGTGCAACTGGCGACACACGGGCGCATGATCAACTGGACACTGGTCAAATACGTCAACTGGTTTTGGATCCTTGTCGGGAGATTCTCTGCATTTATCTTTTAAACACATACGCCCACCACACCATTTGCAATTTCTCGTTGTTTTAACACAACTTGCACAATTCGTAAACGCACTGCATTCCTCAGTATGTTGAATAATACTATAAGTTTTCGAGCTACGATTCTCTTCTGGACATTTTGTAATTACTCCTTCTAATTCCTCCGATGTTGCCCAATACTGAGAGCCCGAAAGTTCTCCAATAGATATACATTTACCGTCTTTGTGATCGTAAACGCATTTTCTACCAGGAAACGTGTTCAAACATGAGCTAATTGAAGTTAAATTTCTACAATTTCCCGGAGTATATTTCAACATATCGGACAACATTTGGCCGTCGAATCCGCCGTATATGTACAACGAATCTTCGAATGTAACGGCTGAATGACCAAATCGAGCCAAATCTGAATGTATGTCTAACGGTATTGATAGCTGCTGCCAGCTATCACAGGCAACGTCATACGCCAGCAAATCAGAACTGTAGCATTTAGCACCGAAACTATGGGAAGTATCATTATGAATGTTACCACCGAAAACTAGCATAAGTCCAGACGACACAAAAGTGGCTGTGTGTAAAAATCTGGCAGTAGAAGCATTTGCAAGCAGCGTCCAGACCCTATTGTCTGGCTCATAGGAATACAAGCGATTGCTTAAAACTTGCGAGGATTCGTTCTCAGAGACTACACCTCCATAGACGTAAATTTTTCTCGTCAATGGATCCCAACTTGCACTGTGCCCATACCCCCCTTTCACTGGGAACCCTTTAGTGGTGACAATGTGCCACTCCCTAGTGCCAAAGTAATATTCCTGCACGGTGTTTAAATACCCTAGATTTGGTGAATGTCCAAATATCACTACCATTTTATCGGCTTTCTTATTGTTTATGTTTGTGACAATGGTTGCAGTATGGCCGGCAGATTTTAATGGTCCACATAATGAGTTTCTGCCGATGCACACACCTGGTTTCACTGTTACATTTTCCCAGTTCTTAGCACTTATGTCGAACGCCCATAGTTCGGATGTTGGGCCACGATTACCCAACACACCACCATACAGAAACAGTTTGTCTCCATACAGGACGGTGGAATGAGAGTACATGGGGGACGGTGCTACAGGACCCTCCATATGCGGGGTCTCCCAAACATTACCTGCATAAATAAAATAATATACAATTGAGGGCATTTTGTCAAAATAGCAGCAGTTTTACAAAATAATAGCTAGTAATTCCTTACATACGAGGGCTGTCCGACAAGTACTTATCCTCACTGGCCTATGGCGCCACTGTCGCAAGAGACATAACCCATTGTGTAGTACATTATCTTAGACGGCTACTGTTAAAATTTCAGCCGAATCGGACTCGTAGTTTTGTTTTGACCGCGTGGAAAGCGGGAGTATCCGCAGATTTTAGAAAAATGAAAAAAAAGGTCAGTGTTTCTATTCTTGTTTTTGGAAATCTGCGGATACTCCAGCTTTCACACGCGGTCAAAACAAAACTACGAGTCCGATTCGGCTAAAATTTTAACAGTCGGCGTCTAAGATATTGTACTACACAATAGGTTATATCTCTTGCGACAGTGGTGCCATAGGCCGGTGAGGCTAAGTACTTGTCGGACAGCCCTCGTATATTGACATGGATTTATGGAAATTACGTTATTTTTACGCAAGGTGCTACGTAATAATTACTTTAATTAATAATCTTTCATATTATATAGTATAATAAATAATTGTTTACTGTATACTTTGTTCTTTTAAACAAATATTTTTAGTTATTTTTTTGTTTTGTAATTACTCATTCTTGTGCAATAAGAAAAACAAATGCAATGTTTTATTTTGTTATTATTTATTTATTTTTAATAAATATAGAATTAAATAGTTATTTCCTATTTTCCTTATATTTTAATTGTTCTTCAAAAAAGGGGGATTTTTTATGAATTTATTTAAATATTAGCAAAAATATAAACATTCTATTTTAAAACAAATAAAAATTATATGTAGTGTTGCCCAAAATGGTAAATAATAAGTTCATTTTTATAAATTTTACGTTAAAAAAAGTTATTATCAAAAATTACCCATAAGTTACCGGTAACTTTCTCAGTAAAATACTGTAATTTGACCATATATAAATAAATAAATATATATATATATATATATATATATATATATATATATATATATATATATATATATATATATATATATATATAATGTGTGCCAATTCTAGAATAGTAAAACAGGATTTTTGAAAACAATGACTTACCATTAAAATCATATATGTACATCATATGTCCACGGGCATAACTTTCTCCCGCAACTATATAAAGTGAATCTCTCCAAACAGCTGCCCCATGACTTGCAGAGCCTGGAGGGAAAAATCCCAGGGGCCACACTGTCTCCCAATACCCAAGCTCCGTCTTCTGACCGCAGTCATCCCCATTGTAGCCCGGCTTGCATTTACAGCCATGCCGTTCTAGTATGCATTCACCTCGACCTTCTCGTTCACCGCAATCATTCGGGCACATTGGCAGATGACACGCTACCCCATACCAATGGGCATCACATGTACACACACCATCAATGCACACCCCTTTTCCAGAACAATCTTGGCCTGATACACGACTTGGACACGCGTTTAGTCTATAGGTTAGATTAAATCCGGACATATTATATGCATCGTCACTAAAGAAATGCAACAATGCTGATCCTGACGTTGCGATCACTTCAGGTATTCTACGGATGCGGTAGCCACTTTTATACATTAAACCACTGCAGAAAATTATAAGAATTATAGGGCCTATTGGACTTTAGATATGCCATAGTGCTTTTTCCGAGTCATAATATCAATCAATGTAAAATACAAAATTAGTCTCACTCGTATTTTGTTACAAATGAAAATATGCTATTCGTAGTTTGATGATTTTCACATTTTATATGGATTTCAAGGATTGTATTAGATGCAAGAATAGTCAAACGCATGCACATTTCGTCGGCCTAATGTAAAAAGTTCATAACTCCAATAATCATAATTTTACAGTCGAGATTTACCGTATTAATTGACAAGATTTGGTGTCAATATGATCTAGATTCTGGAGCAAATGTTTTTGTTCCCTATCTTCTAAATTCTAGAAGATAGGAAACAAAAACATTTGCTTACTTGTCAATATTTTATTACATCCACTATAAAAAGGTGTTTAATAACAAATTAACGCAATTGGCCTACACCACATTTTGTCTACTGGGAGTTATGCATTTATCAGATAAGACGCAGGAGTTATGCAGATATCATAATATAATTATTTTTATTTGTGGGGCATCAGGTATTTTTTTAAGAAAGCGTCAAGTTGTAGTCTGTAGATTTGGTAATTGTTTGCAAAAACTCCAAATTTAGCAAAATTGGAGTTATATACTTTTCACATTAGGCCGACGAGAAAACAAAAAGTTAGAATTTGTTTCTTTATTGAAATCATTTTGCGCAAATTATTTATTAATATATTAAATAACAAATATATCTTTCATTGCCGATTATTGAATACTATTAGTTTTATAAGAATTTAATGCAGATGTTCCATTTCTTTGATGGAAAATTCAATAAAATATAATGTAATATTCCACTTTGTCAAACAGGCTTTAGTAACATAAATGGGAGCAATTTGATTAACTAATTGTTGATGGTAGTAAATTTTCAGTAACTTTGGAACGGTATAAAATAAATTATTTTCACTAAATTACAAAAATTAAAATCCTTGCAAAATACGGATTTATCAGCTGTTAATTGAACAAACGAAATTACCGATATATGTTGGATTCATTTATTTGTTCTGCCGCAGAGTTCACAGCTAAAGAATTAGAAATTAAGCTTTGAAATTATAAGTAATAATTTCAGTTTGTTGTATGACATATAAGGTTAACGTTCACAGCAACAACATTTATCATACATTGTGTTAATTTTGTTGGTTGGAATGCTAGCATTGCTTGTCATAATACAAACTAGATTGTTATTTGTAATTTTCTAAGTTTAATTACTGATTGTTTCGCTGTGAACAATCTTTTAGACTTTGTACTACGTATGTTATTTAATAAATGCTATAAATTCAAATTCATATTTGAGAAAAACGATTATACAAGTTTTCCCCAATGTTATTTTTTATAGGTCAGTGTATTCTAAATATACTTAGAAACACATTTGACTAATCTATTGAAGAACAAATCGATAGCTCGACGGAAAATTTGTTTTTTACGACTTCTAACCTTTTGCCTAATTACAATCCTAGGATCCAGTAGTCGCGTCTCTAAGATTTTATGCATTTCGTTGAAAAATATGTGTTATCCAATAAAAAATATAAATTAATTTTTGTTCCCAAATAAAGTAGAATTTTACAGTTACTAAGGAGGTTTCTTCATATTGTGGACAATTAACAATTTTCCAATATGTAGAAAAAATGAAGAAATATATATTATTTAAACTCGCAAATAGAGGTTTACTTTTCATATGTTCAAAGATTTGAAATTTGCGAGTTAAAATCTATTTATTAATTTAAATTTAAATTGTCTTTTAATTTATTATACAATAGTCATGAAAGTGCTGATTTCTTTTATGACTTTTGTAGTTACTCCAATAACATATACTCTTATAAATCTTTAAAAAATATATCAGATAATCGATTAATTGATCTACCGCCGTTGAAGTTTAGATCATTAAAAATATAGGTTTTAAAGAAGTTACAACTAAGAATATAGAGTTAACTGCATTGTAATTATTTAACAGCATGAATCAATTTTTTTATAGCAAATTTTCAGCGTGGTTTTTCTTTAAAAAATGCAAGTGAGACTATTTTTATGTTGTTGTACATAAGTGTTGAAAGATTTTATTGCTTGCATTGTATTCCACTTGAATGAAATTGAATAGTACGAAACTATCATTAACCAATCAAAATTTTCAGAATTTTTTGAAAGATATTCAAGGGTTGAATACCTAAAACTTTTGAATGAAGTATATGAAATTTGCAATATCATTTCTGTATTTACAAATTTTTGGGTACGATTAACTCAACTAATTTATATTTAATCGGAATCAGTAATAATATATTGTTTATTATTTAATTTACTATTTAGAATTTGTTTTTGTTTTCTATTTTTTAGACTAAACACAAATATATAAAATAACGTCTGATGATTATTAAAATATATGAAATATGAATATTGCTTCACTTGATTTTCTTGTACATTCATTATATACATTTAAAATAAATTGTACAATTCCTATAAATATATATATATATATATTGTTGAAGGAAAAAGAAAATTAAGATACTTGGGAAAAGCTGTCATTTTTACTTTCTTTTACAGAGTAATAAGTAAGTATTGTAATCATGAAAAATTTCGAACTCGAGATTTCAACGGATATACATGTTTTGACCTTTTCTGAATCGAATGTGACTATTTTCGGAATGACGTCTGTCTGTCTGTCTGTGTGTGTGTCTGTAAACGCTCTAGGGCCAAAACTGTCGAACGAAAAATTATGAAACTTCAAACTTAAGACTTGTATATACCCCTAGATGTGCACCTCCTATTTTTGAAAAGAATATTCAAACCGGTAGTGCATGTTTACTCTATGCATTTTTTGTTCTATCTCCAATATCACTAGAACGACTACACTTACGGCAAAAATAGTTATGTTCATAATGAAAGATATTAATATTTTGCACAACTTTTGTTTGAAAAGTTTTCTCATAAATTGTACCAGTTATGAGAAAACTGCTACGAAAAAACTCAAATATCTTATTTACCTACAATTTGACAAATTTTATTATTTTTAAAACGAATCAACCATGAGTTGTTTCAAACAAACAAGCATTACTTTGACAGTTATCTGTATTAATTAATATTTAAAATATTGATTTATTATTAGAATAAATTGTATCAGGTAAATTATTATAGAATCAATTTATATTATATATTTGCTGACATAATTAATTAACAATTTCAGAGTTTTACTGCGAAATTTGACTGTTTAAGAGTGAATACGATAAGTACTTCAAATTCAGATCCATTATAAATTGGTATATATATATATATATATATATATATATATATATATATATATATATATATATATATATATACATATATATATATATATATATATATATATATATATATATATATATATATATATATATATATATATATATATACATATATATATATATATATATATATATATATATATATATATATATATATATTTATATATATGTATATTAATATCTAACTATTGAAAACTACGTAAAAGAAAGTTGAGTGCAGGCCACTCCAGATATTTTAATAATAATTTTATTTAACTCATCGTTTCGGCATCCCGTATGCCATCATCAGGAGTTTGAAATAGTCGGAATTAAAAAAATCTTCATGGTATTTAAAATTTTGACTATTACAAACTCCTAATATTTTTCATGTTTATTTTATGAAAATTTTGCAACACTATGTAACAATAAAGGATATTATGAATTGGAAAAAAAATTTGAGTAAAATGAGCGCTTTTACCTAAAAACTGCTAACAAAGGTGAATCAACACTATCGCCATCGTACACATACAAATGATCCCAGCCACATTCGGTGGCAAACTCCTCTAAATGAAGAGTTATTGTTGAATTTGGAGCATCAACCAACCAACTACATTTGACACCGAGAGAATAATTGCCCAGTCCATCGTGAATCGTTCCGGATGTAGATCCGAGTCTGTTCATCAAAAGAAATTTGCATTTACTACATATTTACAGTCTAATTCACCCAAACTTATTCCTAACATATTTAAAAACATATTTCATTCATCAAAATTGTTTAAAAGTAAAATTGAAAAATGCCAATCAGGAAGCACTGAATTTGACCTCCTTGACTTAAACGTACGAAATAATACACCGATATGCAACCAAAATATAACAGATGCACGCGTGTTTATTCGAACAAACTCACCTTACTTTACCACCGCAAAACTGGCACTGGGGCCCTTGCCACCCGTCCAAACAGACACATGTGTCGTTTTTACACACCCCATTCCCACTGCACGAAGTCTCTTGGCACTTTGCTTGCACTTCACCACAGAAATGATTTAAAAACACAACAATATAACACGTAACAGACCATATAAACATATATTTTCGACGATATTTCGACTTGAACAAAAACAGAAACATTTGTAGTGATTCTAACATAGTGATGGTATCATTTTATAACACAATGGGTTACGAACACAACTATTCCTTGCAGTACATTCAAATGGTCGTGGATATTAAATTTTTTGCACGGAAACTACACACACACACAAACAATTATAACTTAATTTTACAGTAAGTTGACGTTTTCTGTTAGATATGACTCCATGATTAGAAACTTAAAGCTGGTTGCACACTGTCGAAAACATATGTACACATATTTTTTTATTAGTATTTAAATGGTTTAGCAATTATGTTTTTATGCAGAAAATACTAAACAATTCAATATGTAACTCAATAATAAATATTATAATTGCTATGGTGCATGAAAACAGCTTGTTGAAGTTAGCTTGGGATTGAGATTCGTTTTTTCCCAATCTACAATCTCAATATATAACTGGATTGGATCCCTGAGATCATTTTTGTTTTTATGCTTAAAACCTTGTTTATACATTAATAGCGTTGTTCTAATTAGTGTATTTATGTTTATAAACTATTATGTGATCTATACTATAATAAAAAATTATAAAATCTACTATAAATTAGTAATTACAGCAAAAATTCCGTGCAGAACCAGTACGATAAACCTTGCGATCCTACGTTTTATTTATTTACGACCATACTAAAATATGACTCACCCCAAATATTTTATATATTATAGATTAGAGTGTGTTTAATCAAATGCAATCATAAAAATTAAATTAAAAAAATATTTATTTGGAGAAAATTGACATTGAAGTCCAAAATGTGCATACCGAGAGACGTTTTATTTATTTACGACCATACTAAAATAGGACTTACCCCAAATATTTTATATATTATAGATTAGAGTGTGTTTAATCAAATGCAATCATTAAAATTAAATTAAAAAAATATATATTTGTAGAAAATCGACATTGAAGTCCAAAATACGCATGCCGAGGGACGTTTTATTTATTTACGACCATACTAAAATAGGACATACCCCAAATATTTTATATATTATACATTACGGTGTGTTTAATCAAATGCAATCATAAAAATTGAATAAAAAAAATATATATTTGGAGAAAATCGACATTGAAGTCCAATATACGCATGCCGAGGGTTTTATTTGTTAATAATTATAACACAGGGGGGCACATAAGATAAAATTAATAAAATTTTGTTAATTTTATCTTATGTGCCCCCCTGTGTTATAATTATTAACAAATAAAACGACCCTCGGCATGCGTATTTTGGACTTCAATGTCGATATTCTCCAAATATATATTTGTTTTATTTAATTTTTATAATTGCATTTGTTTAAACACACCGTAATGTATAATATATAAAATATTTGGGGTGTGTCCTATTTTAGTATGGTCGTAAATAAATAAAACGTCCCTCGGCATGCGTAATTTGGACTTCAATGTCAATTTTCTCCAAATATATTTATTTTTAATTTAACTTTTATGATTGCATTTGATTAAACACACCCTAATCTATAATATATGTAATATTTGAGGTGAGTCCTATTTTAGTATGGTCGTAAATAAATAAAACGTCCCTCGGCATGCATAATTTGGACTTCAATGTCAATTTTCTCCAAATATATATTTTTTTCATTTAATTTTTATTATTGCATTTTATTCAACACACCCTAATCTATAATATATGTAATATTTGGGGTGAGTCCTATTTTAGTATGGTCGTAAATAAATAAAACGTAGGATCGCAAGGTTTATCGTACTGGTTCTGCACGGAATTTTTGCTGTAATTACTAATTTATAGTAGATTTTATAATTTTTTATTATAGTATAGATCACATAATAGTTTATAAACATAAATACACTAATTAGAACATCGCTAATTATGTATAAACAAGGTATTAAGCATAAAAACAAAAATGATCTCAGGGATCCAATCCAGTTATATATTTGGATTGTAGCTTGGGAAAAAACGAATCCCAATCCCAAGCTAACTTCAACAAGCTGTAGAATGTGGATGTATGTCAGGGCATTGTTTACACAGTGTAATTGTAACTTACATGGTTACATTTGACAGCATGAAAACAAAAATTGTAAAGAAAAGCATTTAATAATGCAATTAATAAAAGAGTTTTAACATCTTGTTATGCGCCAAAAGTGCTCCACTAATTATTATAAAATGTAACAGTACTAAGTTTAACAATAAACAGTGACAACGTATTCATAGAGAATGCCGTTTTTGCAACAATCAGAAAGTATTAAATACGTAATAATAAATAATTTTAACTAGTTGCTATAAAAATAAATGAATTGATAAATAACATATAACCTACAAAACTGTTTTAATTTATTTTGAAATGAAATTCCCTGAGTATTTTAATAGTGGCAAAAGAATTAAGATATTGTTTATTGTTGTCATTTTAACGATAATTTCTTTATTATGGTATTTCTTACAATTACAAAATAATTTTTCAAATTCATCACATATTTCGTATACGTTACAACGGTCCATGCATAACATGGTAATAGACGCAGGCGATTCGTTCGAAGATGATTTAAACAATTTTATAAAACCGAGTAAACTGGTATTTCAAGGTGAGAAAATTGTGCACATTGACCTAAAAGGGGCTCCGCCAAAAATATCCTATTACAAACAGTTTTTTAAACTATTAGTCAAATTAGGCGCAACCGGCGTTATAATTGAATATGAAGATATGTTTCCGTATCACGGCACATTACTTAGTAATATTTCGGCAAATAATGCGTATTCCCTAAACGATATAAAAACCATAAATAATTTAGCGTATAAAATGCAGCTTAAAATCATCCCCTTAATTCAAACCTTCGGTCATTTGGAATTCCTATTAAAATTGGATGAGTGGAAACAATTGCGGGAAGTCCCGAAATATCCACAAGTTATATGTCCTACACATAACGAAACCCAAATCATTCTAACCGAAATGGTTGAACAAATACTAAAAGCGCATCCTCACTCCAACATGTTACATATTGGAGCGGACGAGGTGTATTTAATCGGTGAATGTGATCGCTGTTTCGTTAAAATGAATATTAACGGCTGGACTAAACAGAATTTATTTTTGCACCATGTCTCCACAATTGCAAACATAATTAAGGAAAAGCATCCAAGTCTCCGGTTATTAATGTGGGACGACGAATTTCGAAATGTAAGACAGGAAGACTTAGAAAAATGGAAAATAGCTAGTCTGGTAGAGCCGGTTGTGTGGAAATATACAAGAGACGTATATTCACAATTAGGTTCAAGCCTTTGGAACATGTACGCAAATGTGTTCCCTAGGCTCTGGATAGCAAGTGCTTTTAAAGGCGCAACTGGCAGCGATAAGTACACAACGGACATAGGGTACCATTTAGAGAACCATAAGTCCTGGATGCAGATAGTCTCCCAATATTCTGGGCGGATCAAGTTCGAGGGGATCATTCTAACCGGCTGGCAGCGCTACGACCACTTCGCGATCCTCTGCGAATTGCTCCCGGTCGGCATCCCGTCGCTAGCCATGAGTCTATACCTAATCCAAGGCTACATTGATTCCACCCTGGTCCAACCCCAAACCGTCGCTACTCTCCTGCAATGCGAGAATCCGTACGCACTCCTAGGCCCGGCGCTCGGAACCCCGAAATGCAAGTTTCCTGGTGGCAATGTCCTCGAGGGCGCGTCGAAATTGCAACAGTTGAGACAAGAGTTTAATAATCTCCTAGACGATTCGAGAGTGCGAGGCTGGATGACTGATTACAATATCAAACATACGTATTCAAATGCACTGTTTGTTAAATCAGCGATGGAAAATTTGAATATGTATAAAATGCAGCTATTGCAGATTGAATCCGAAATGATAAATAGTATGAGTAAAATGTATGATAATGCTACTGTGTCTGAATGGTGTGAAGAATTTATAAAACCGCTTAACAACCAAATCGAAGCTCTGTGGGAGGCTAAGGAAAAATTACTGGCAATGGACCACTGGCCCAAGAGACCTTTGATTACCGATGGAAAAAATAACATATAAATATTTTTGTGTAATATGAATGTATATATAATAGTAACTAGTACAAATAAAACTCAAAAAACTGTACTTATAAGTGCATAATTTATTTAAACTCTTAAAATCCTATATAAGCTCTCTAGGAAACAAAACTAAAATATCGGGAGTCGCCTGCAATCGACTCTCTTTTACGCAATTTTTACTAGATATATATATATATATATATATATATATATATATATATATATATATATATAGGAAAACAAAATAGACTCAATTAGATAAATGACATTTCAGAATATTTTTGTAGAGTATTGGTTAGTTTGACTGCTTGGTGCTATATATATATATATATAACCAAAACAAGCAGTCAAGCTAACCAATACTCTACAGCAATATTTCGTTTATTTTGTTTTCCTGTCAAAATAGCAGATGATCCGATTTTACAAGCTACATGCGAATCCATGGCAACGTAAACAACATATTTATAATGTTTGGTAGCATTTTTCTCACAACTGGCAAATTTTTACTTTCTTTTACAGAGTAATAAGTATTGTAATCATGAAAAATTTTGACCTTTTCTGAATCGAATGTGACTATTTTCGGAATAACGTCTGTCTGTCTGTGAACGCTCTAGGGCCAAAACTGTCGAACGAAAAATTATGAAACCTCAAACTTAAGCCTTGTATATGCCTTAGATGTGCACCTCCTATTTTTGAAAAGAATATTCAAACCGGAAGTGCGCATGTTTACTCTATGCATTTTTTGTTCTAACTCCAATATCACTAGAACGGCTACACTTACGGCAAATATAGTTATGTTCATAATGAAAGTGATTAATATTTCGCACAACTTTTGTTTGAAACATTTCTTCAAAAAATGTACCAGTTGCGAGAAAAATGCTACGAAACATTATACATATGTTGTTTACGTTGCCATGGATTCGCATGTAGCTTATAAAATCGGATCATCTGCTTTTTTAACAAGAAAACAAAAGACTCAATTAGATAAATGACATTTCAGAATATTTCTGTAGAGTATTGGTTAGTTTGACAGCAGGTTTTGGATATATATATATACATACATATATCTATATCTAGTGAAAACTGCGTAAAAGAAAGTTGAGTGCAGACTACTCCAGATATTTTAAAGAAAATTTTCAAACAAAAGTTGTGTAAAATATTAATATCTTTCATTATATATATATATATATATATATATATATATATATATATATATATATATATATATATATATATATATATATATATATATATCCAAAACCGGCCGTCAACCTAACCATTACTCTACAGAGATATTCTGAAATGTCATTTATCTAATTGAGTCTATTTTGTTTTCCTATCAAAGGCGCAGATGATCCGATTTATTAAGCTACATGCGAATACATTGCAACGTAAACAACATATTTATTCTGTTTCGTAGCATTTTTCTCGCAACTGGCCCATTTTTGAAAAAATGTTTCAAACAAAAGTTGTGCAAAATATTAATATCTTTCATTATGAACATAACTATTTTTGCCGTAAGTGTAGCCGTTCTAGTGATATTGGAGATAGAACAAAAAATGCATAGAGTAAACTTGCACTACCGGTTTGAATATTCTATTCAAAAATAGGAGGGGCACATCTAGGGCATATACAAGTCTTAAGTTTGGAGTTTCATAATTTTTCGTTCTACAGTTTTGGCTCTAGAGCGTTCACAGACACGCCATTCCAAAAATAGTCACATTCGATTCAGGGAAGGTTAAAACGTGTATATCCGTTGATGATTACAAGACTTACTTATTACTTCGTAAAAGAAAGTAATAATAGGCTCCTCAATATCAAAATACCTTTATTAGGGCAAATAAATTGATTAGTGCAATTTGAATAAATATAAACTAGTAACGCCATCTATTGATAAATTTTCGTGTTCTGTTTACATACTAAATTCTACGTCAAACGGTTAACATTTGTGCTGTGACCTTATTAACTATGGAACAACCAAATAAATATGTTATAAACATTATCCGTCAAGATATCATAGAGCATAATTTGCAAATAAAAGCGATCGTACAGGTACTGTGTCACTATTCCATTTTTATCCTAAAAATATAACAGGAATTCGTTCAGGATATTAACGCATGCGTTGGACCACTGTTTACTTTACACGAATTTAATAGCGCGGGAAGATCCAAAATTTCTTCGATCCGAAAACATATTGATAAATTAGGGGACATTGCTAAAGAATATAAGGACAAAGACCTACTTAAGGAAGTGGTTTTACAACGGGAGCAATTGTCTAGGTAAAAAGAATTCGATCAAACATTATACAAGTAAACATATTGTACCGTAAAATGAAGTGAATTGACATTATTTTATTTTAAATTTTATGTTAAATGTACAATTTGGCGTAATTTATAATTTACTTGAATCAATTCGCACAAACAAACAAACATTTAGAGACCAAAACTCAGATAAATACTAGATATGTAATTTAAAGGTTTAGTTTATGTTACAAAAAATCTGGAATGGCCGTTACCCGACTTTCTTGTACTATCACTATCTATATTTTAATGCTTTATTTGGTTTTGATGTATTCTACGATTGCTATGAAACAATATCTATATTTATTGTAACTAGGGAAACTTATATGTAAATGGTACATTTTTCGAAAAAACATTGAGACAAAAATTGCTATTTGATTAATTTTGTTCAAAATCGAAATTTAAAAAAAATCGGTTCAGATAGGAGGTGCATATTTAGGTCATATGCATTATGCAAGCCTTAAGTTTAAAGTTTCAATCGGTCGTGTGTCTGTAGCATTCTCGGGTCAAAAAATGTCATTAAGAAAAAATGTTAGTCTCGTCGCCCTGAATCCAAAAATGTACTTATATACTTGGATGTTAGTCGTCCCTCGTAAGACAAAATTTGTGCCCTCTACTCCTCTGAAGGTACCGGGGCAATTCACTCTAAATTTGGTACACATATTATTTGGCATCCCATTTGAATCCGCCCGCAGTTTAAATCCAATCGCCTGTATACTTCCCGAGTTATAGGGCCCCAAAATTTAGAACCCCCCTTAATACTGCCCTTATAAAAATAATTAAAACACTCAAAAATTCTACTATAAATTCTAAGATATTTTCCATCTACAAGATTTTTTCATATTGTTAACCCAAAACCCGAAAAAAAATATATATATAATTTTGAATTTTGAAATATGAACTAAATTTTTCTTTATCAATATAATCTAAATTTGGTACACATATTATTTGGCATCCCATTTGAATCCGCTCGCAGTTTAAATCCAATCGCCCGTATAGTTCCCGAGTTATAGGGCCCCAAAATTTGGAGCCCCCCTCAATACTGCCCTTATAAAAATAATTAAAACACTCAAAAATTCTACTAAAAATTCTAAGATATTTTCCGTCTACAAGATTTTTTCATATTGTTAACGCAAAACCCGAAAAAAAATATTAAGTATTATAATTTTATATTTTGTAAAAAAAAAATTTTTTATCAATATAATCTACAAAAAATTGTAACATTTTTTTCAAATTGTTAACCAAAGGGCCATAATAA